>CM061133.1:262602676-262715287 GCA_030789695.1 Scilla litardierei
TGGTTCGACTACGAATGTTTTATTGGTGGAGATGGCTATGGAATGGTGTAATGGCAATGGTGATGGATGTCGATGTCGGAGATAGAGAAATAGGTCAAATATCGGTTTAAATACAATATAATAAAAGAGGGAATTTGCCTTGCGGCGATCCTGTCACAATCGTCGGGCAAAGTATGGGGATATAAAATCAAATAAAGACGTCTAGGGCTAGGGAATTCCCACTACGGATCGTCATACATTATCGTAAATAGTGAATCTCAATATTACTAGACTTGCATTGAGGTGAACTAGTCGTAACTGAATATAGAACCAAGCTCACGCTCTCGCGCTATTGCCGGTCTATAGCAACCTAGATTAGAGCCCAATCTCTTGCAAACCCTAACCTAAGCCACTAGCATGAAGATCGACGTCATCGTTCAATCGCTCCTCGAGCCCACTCTCGTGCAAACTCGAGTTACGATCTAGGTTGTGATAGTTCGTATTCGTCCAATCTCTTGCAAACGAATATGGGTATAGATTTACAATTAAAAATCCTAGCTTTGGTCCAATCTCTTGCAAACCAAATCTAGAGAAACCCAATTGTAAACCTAAATCGAATATCTAGGCCTTCCCATCGATTAGAATCCAATCTCTTGCAAATCCCAAATCGATGGAAATCCCTAGCTATCCGTAGTAAATCAATCACAACCTAACCTCCTAGAAATTCTAGCAATTTCGAAATTCATTCATCACAAATATGAAATTAGATCCATAGGGTTCATCCCCAAACCCTAGAACAACAAATCTACTCTAGCATAGCAATAACAATATGAGAATCGATAAGAATCGTTGCTTGCATACAAAAAGATAGAAAAACAAAGATTCAAATAATAAGAGAAAATACTTAGCTTAATGAAGATCTTCAATCCAAATACAAGCTTTTTTTTCCAAGAGGGGGCCTAGGGCATGGCCTAACCTCTAAAATAAATCCCTCCTAAAACATCTTGGGAACCCCCCTAATGGTGGCTACAAACCCCCTTAAATACTCCCCCAAAACCCTAGCAAGAAACCCTAGAAAACCCCTCAAATTCGTGCCCAAAAATAGCCCAAACCGCAACTTAAAATCTGGGCCCAGGCCGCACTCGGCCGAGTGGAATATGTGACCCGGCCGAGTGACACTGACATGCAAATTCCAGCACTGCAGCATCAACTTGCAGAAATTCCCCAGATTTCATCCGACCTCCGATTTGTGCGTTCTTGGCGGCGTTGGAACCGTCATGAAGTCTACTATCCATAAAAAATATGAGAAAAATACTTTGATTGCTGGAATGATAGCATATTTCAAAAGAGTGAGAGGCTGTCTGAAAATCTGGGCGCTGCATGTCCTCGGCATCACTCGGTCGAGTGGCAAATGTCACTCGGCCGAGGGGCATTTGGTACTCGGGCGGACGGCTTTCGTCACTCGGCCGAGTCAGGCTTCTGGGGTAGACTGACGGATTACAGTAAGTTGGACATTTTTTGCTTGCCGTCGTCTGGGTGCCACTCGGGCGGACGGAGTCTCCGAACTCGGCCGAGTCGGCGTGCGATGCTCGGCCGAGTGCACGCTGATACATCTCTGTTGCGTGTCCGATCTGGCCGGCCGAGCGGGGTCTCATTGCTCGGCCGAGTGACTCCTTCACTCGGCCGAGTGGCATGCTGAAAATGCCCAATCTTCATCTTTTCGCTCCCCCGTCGCTCCTACGACGTTCTTTCTTCTTCCACTCCTCTTCCATTGCAGAATAACCCTCAAAAGGGCCATGGTTGACACTCCGGAGTGGGTGCAAATCTCTAAAGCTCATTTTTGCTCACGATCGCTCCATATTTCCTGAAATCCGACAAAAACAAGAAATAGTGAAAAGTAACACAATATCATCGAATAATCGTGAAAATCGCAATATGAGCAACCGAAATGACATGCAAATATGCGGAAAAAAGGTGTAAAATATGGACCGATCATTGCTTAACATACTGCACCTATCAATGGCTGTAGATGCCTCCTCAACAAGGAAACCCATATCTACCAAATTCGATACTGTTTTGTCCTTCTTAGATAAATCATTTGCGATATAATTATGTTACTCAAGATAGTTCGATGAAGCTACTCTGTATGATGGCCGAGGACGCGGGTGTTACTGTGTTCATGGGAGAAAACCTAAATCATGGTACCGGATGCTAGGAAGTGATACCCGAGACTACATACATTCTGCCTAGTTCTACCTCGGGCTACATCTTCCATGAAAAACCATAAATTACTCGTTCTTGTCCTGACATAGTATCCAGGGATTACTCTAACCTTAACCCTAAGGCTCCCCCTTCATCATCCGATTATTTGGTGGAGGAGCCATCAGTACTTCAGCAACCACTGCACTACTACCATGCCACTCCCCATCCACCTCCTCCAACTACTAGCTGTTTGACCCCAAAGTTAAAGCTACTCCGCATACGGCCGCTACTACCCCACACTGTTTCCCTTTGCTCCAACCCATCCCCTCAATATCTCCGCTAATTTCTTATTACTACCCAACCCTTTTCTTGATCATGACGGTGGACCTAATTTCAATGCCCAGTTTGGACTCATCACACTCCTTGGTGGGGTTGATGAGAGAGCCCCTCTTCACTCATTGCCTCTGCTACTCTTGTACTTCACCGATCAACACCTAAATGGCAGCCCCAATCAGGGATAAGTGAGTAACTAGCAGTGCTAAGTCATGATGGTGATATAGTATAGTTGAGGTGAGGTAAGATAGTCAGAGAGTAGTCATCGTAGTAAGCTGGCATAAGGGGGTTGGTCTTAGTATCAGTAGTTGTTGCCATAGCTTTATGCTTCATACAACTGTCATGACTAATATCATACCCAACAAGACCAGTTCTGATTTGTAACCTGGTGTGATCTTTAATCAATATATCTTACTTAATGCATGCACGGCTATCTAATTTTGATCTAGTTTTTGTTGTAGTCTAGATTTGTTGATTATTTTGTTGGATTAGCACTACACTACGTAGAACAACCGTGTTGTGACTGAAGGAGAGCCGTTCCATGAGTATGAATTCGTTTCTCTCCCCATGGACTTCATGTATAATACCATTCTACAACTTAATTATATCCAAACTTTGATCTTTTTGGAATAATTAAGATTAAGATATATAGTGCATTATCTATCTTTAATCACCCCATCCACACACACACATCATCTATATGATATATACATACACATATATATATCTCACTTATAACCCTAAACTCTAAAGCCTTAACTCTGCATATATTTCAATTTAATCTAAAACCAAATGTGCATTGCCCTCTTGAGGACTTGTATGTGGAGATAAACGAATTCATACTCATAGAATTATAATCTAAATCCAAATATCACATATAACCCTAAAACTTGTTGGGTTTGTTCTTTATCATGCTAGTTTTATGAATTATAAACCTAAAGACTAACACAGACTGATACACATAAACACATAGCACATATCATAAGGGGAATTGTTACAAGAAATTCTTACCTGCTCCACACTAATACACTCAATATCTGCTGGAGTAAGGCCCATGTAAGACCGCAAAAAGGCATTCTCCTCCTTCATATTCTTCACATCCTCCATAACATGTGTCAAGGTCTCATGCACATGCGCCATGCCTGGAACCTCGGTGGATGGGTGAGTCTGTGTGAGACTCTTCTGATGTGATGAAGAAGAAATGATTGTGTCCTCGTAGTCGCGCTTCTTCATACCTCGCATCTAGTACTGGTTCTTCCTCCTCCATCCTAGTGTCCCTGCAATGATAACATCCTCGTCAACCCTAGTGAGTGGTGCCGTGGCACTCGAGCCTGCCTGGGACTGTGCCCTCACCTCTTTGGCAGCCTTGTGGACGACCTCCTGAAACAAATAGAAATTTTTTTATATTCTAGCTCCATGCATTAAAACTGCATATTATAATGTAAACGTAATATTATTCTAACCGACAGCACCCAATTCTTAGCCATCTTATCGGGATCATTGTACGTTGGGTGGGTCTTAGTAAGTGTCCGCTCCACCAAAGCTCGATACCCGGGCGGCCCTCCAACATTGTTTGAAAATAAAAAAAGTTAGACACATATTCTATCATAGCAAAATATTTGTTACAAAGTTTAATTAAAACATTTTACCTCACGTGTCAACTCGTACCTAATCTGGCTGAAGTTCTTCGAGCTGGCAAGATGCTGATAGCCTTGAGGAGCACTGCTGTTAGCGACGACAATTTTCGAAATTTTCTTTAAAAATTTACAGTATGTCAGAAAAACACACATATAAAATATATTAAATTCACAAATATGAAATATACCTGCCTTTTAGGAGACTCCCACAAGAAACAATATCCAAAGAACTGCACTGGGTCAGCATGGTTGTCCAAACGCCAGTAACGATCTCAGTCCTCTGGATAACGTTCCCAACACTTCATTTTTCAATTAATTTCACCATTGGATAAGCGTGTCCTTAATCTTATTCATGAAGTACCCCAGGCGTTCGGGTTATGACATATAAAAACACATTAAAAACCGTAAATACATATTAAGAACCTAAAGTTAAAAGGTAGCTTACTTACGTTGATCTCCCGCCAACAGGTGACCAAGGACTCGTAGCGTTGATCCTTCCAGTTAAGGCATAGGTTGAAAAAATCTGACCTTTTTGCCTGGGCAGCAAGGTAATGATTAAATTTTACAGACCACGGGCCAATGGGAGCATTGTGGCTTCACTATATAACGACCAGCTGACCATTTCCAGGAATCACATCGAGATTCTCGTGCCACCTCGTCCCACCTTAGGCAGAGGGTTTGTGCCTGCAAAAACCAAACATAGTAAATACATACTTTAGATTGAATTAAATATGTTTACAACATACCATGTCGTTGAAAGCACTCATCACTGGCAGCCGTCATCCTCAGAGCATCATTGTTTGTAAAAAGCTCAATAACGTCATGCTGCATTTTTTAAACGTCTAGCTGCCTGCTATTTGCGGGGTCATATGGGATGAACACCACCGGCTCTTCTGGGACCTACTGTGGGCCAGTCTGAGAAGTGGAGGCGACATGTGATGCAGCTGACCTAGGAGTATCAATATGTATATCATCTAAGCCCCATGCATCCATACGCCATAAGGCAATTGCAAATTCAATTAGTTTAACCAACATGACTGAATATTTAAAATAGAAATATGTGTACCTGTCCACGTGGACGGTGGGGTATGTGGAGAAGGGGGAACATGTCCTGTAGCGCCTGAAAATATATAAAGAATTTTATGCAATTAATTATCCAAAAAATTAAAAGGTCCTCATTAAACAGACATACTAACTACAAAATAAGCGTACCCGGCCCAGAGGGTATGGTGATATGCCCCACATGGGAGCCATGCCATGCACTGCCTGAAAATGTTTTGTAAATTTTAGTAGTTAGTTATCAAAAAATCATGCCAAACACATTATACGGCAATACTAAAACTATAAATAAGCATACCTATCATAGAGGGCCGGGGGGTGGGGGGGGGGGGGTCCCTGTACCCACTGAAAAAACTTGGTAAAAACTCTCTTCATCTGCACTTCATAATATTTATTAATAAACAAGAAAATTGATGTTTAAATGCTGTAAATATTTGCGTAATTTATATGAAATAAAAGTGTTGTAAACAAAATGCAAAAATTCATACTCTTTATTGATTCCAGTTAAAATCATCATAGAAAAATAAGCTTTATACATTTACATGTTTTTAGTGCTTAGTAATGAAAAAAGTTCAACAAATTGAGGTTGATGTTGAAGCACGTTGTGACCGAGTCCGAATGGTAGATGAAAGGACTTTGTTTATTGTATTTCTTCATCTTGTGCACTCCGCTGCTACGATATCCATGTCTATGATTGCCAAATTGGGTATATCCATACACAATGGTGTGATGTCATCAGTTGTTTCATTATTTGTCTCAATTGAAAAATCATCCAGACTTCATCGGCTACGAGTACAACATCGTCGTCATCTTCATTGCCATCTTAAGAACCCATTTCATTCGGTGCATATGCTCTAGGTGGATTTCTAAGAACCGCCTAAACACCATCGACCATTATATCTTTAATATAAAAACATTGTTTTGCTTGCGAGGTAAACATGAACTTCTCCTGCGGATAGATTTCCTTCGTCAGATTAACGACCGTGAAGCCCAAGTCGTCCTTCTTCTTTCCTTGCTCACACCAACAAACCTTAAACATACCATGGCTCAATTCCTTCCAATAGCCATAAAAAATCTCAACCACATCTTCAACCTAGCCAAAATAGAAGAATTGACCTTCTTTTGGTTGTTGATATTTGGAACTTGCATATGACAACTGTGAAAAGGAGGAGAAGATTCAACATCCTTGTCACCGAGCCAACCACGTGCCGCTTCTCATCCCAAGCTGAACCGCTTCCCGAACCGCACCGCGTCCCGAAGCAAGTAACATCCTTGTCACCGAGCCAACCACGTGCTGAAGAAGATTTCACCATGAGTGGATCCTCCGTCAAGACTTCGGGTCCAATCCGAGTTCCTTCGTAGCTTTGCTAAAGCCCGATAAGGAGCAAGGAAGAATTTAGGGAGAGAGGGAATAATTTATTTAAGTCTTAATCCGAGCGTGCTCCAAACTTTTGGGATCTTCTCGGATTTGGAGACTTGGTGCGAGTTTTCAAGCAGAGTGTTGGCCCCTATTTATATAGGCGGCCGACCCCTCCCCTTCTCATTATATCCAATGTGGGACTAAAGATATGGAGTGGGAAAAATTAACTAAAGTTTGCCTTTCATAAAGGAAATCTTTAGCGAATTGTTCCTCCCTCACCATTGAGATTCGTAACCTATCAATTCGAAGACCACTGAATAGTGAATGCATAGAAACAAACGGCGCTCAATTTCGACCTCGTTTGATCCCTTAAACGAGTGTCCAAAGTTGAAAAAAAGATTTTTCTCTCAAAACCAGCTGCCAATTGAAAAACAAACACTAGGATTCGAAACCTTCGTTGTGGGGCCCACCGTATGGGCCCCATGGACCTGACGCGCATGCAGCCCTTTATGGGCCCCGCCTGGGCTAGTGCTCAGGCTACCATGTGCCTGGGCTTACGCCCAGGCACGGGCTGCCTGGGCCCAGGCGCCTGGGCTCGCCTAGGCCAGTGCCTGGGCTTGCCCATCGCCTGGCTGCTGGGCCTTTGGGCCCAGCAGCCCTTGATCTGTTTTTTATGTTAAATAAAAAAACTTTGGGCTTTTATTTTTTATGGGCTTTATAAAGACAAGTTTAAAACCCCTTTTAAACAGCATTATTGGGCTCGTTTGGACTTTGATTTGAGCACGGTTTTCTCTGTGACAGTCACAGGAAAATCCTCTTCGTTTCTATGCCTTTATAAAATATGTGTATTCATTTTACAATACATATTTTATTTTCTATTGCATCATATCCATAATCCACATCTTAATTACTAAAATCCATTTGCATCAAATACAAATGAACTGAGGGCATACATCCCTCAACATCTCCCACTTACACTAAGGGTCATTTATCCCGAATGCAAGTGGTTTGATGTTTTAGACTTATATCGCAAGCTCTTTGCGACTTCATTTATTCCCAAACATCATATGTATTATCTCCTTAAATTCTACATATTACTTGACGAAGGTCTTGTTGAGTATTGATTCCCCGGATTTGGTTTTAATGATGAACAAACATAAATATCGTGAACTAACTCTTTGTGAGCGCAGTTATGGAGATCGTCACCAAAATTCGACGTACATCAAAAGCGACATCTCAAGACTTCTCAAAGCATGTGATCGTGTGCCTGAAGCTTCGTTGAAGCTCAAGGAGCATTATTGAAGTCAAGAGATTCGGATTGAAGCTTTGAAGACGGTTCGTCTAGTTTATTTTATAGTTTTCTAGCTTCTTTTCGTAGAATGTTAAGCCTTGAGTAGGACTTACATTATAATCTTTATAACGCTCATATCTTAGAGCTAGGATTATCTTAGAAGCCCATAGAAACTTTTCCGAAGCTTTACGCTTTATTTCGCGGCTTCTTGTGCATCTTAGTTGGTTCAAGAAGAAGAACCAACCGACTAGATTGTCATCTAGTCTGTTAAGAATCCTTCTTGAACCGACTAGATTTCCTTACTCAATTCAGCCTAGGCACTGTTGACCAATTAGTCGGTCCAAGAAGGTTCATCGACCGACTAGTTGTCAAATTAGTCGGTTGGGAATCCTTCTTAGACCGACTAGTTATACTTTCTTCTTTTCGCTTGAGCTTCTGTTGACTAGTTAGTCGGTCCAAGAACATCCATCGACCGACTAGTTGTGAAACTAGTCGGTTGGAATTTGTTCTTAGACCGACTAGTTCTCCTTTGATCAGCCTATTGAATTTCAACTTCTTAGTCGGTCAAAGAACACTCACCGATCGACTAGTTGTCAAACTAGTCAGTTGGCAAGTCTTCTTAGACCGACTAGTTCTATCTCCTGAATTCTCCTTCTTGGCTGTCAACCTTCTAGTCGGTCCAAGAAGAATCACCGACTGACTAGTTGCAAAACTAATCGGTCAGTGATCCTTCTTAGACCGATTAGACTGCTTCAGAAATAGATCCGTTGGGCATTTAATGCCACGATTTTGCTTCTCTCTTCTCTCTATCCTATATATACTTGAAGTGCTTCTAACCTAGCATTCAAGGCTGCCGTTATTGAGTTTTAGAGAATCAAAGAGAAAGCCTTCAATTCCCATTTCCAAGCTCTCTCTTCTCACAAAGAATCTCTCCCCAATTCCTTGAGCCCTTATTTCCTCAAGAGAGATTCTCTTCATTGTGAGCCACTCAAGCCAAGAGCTTGATTCAAAGTCACCAACTCCATCCTAACCTTCGATCGCTGTTCATCTTGGTGGAGCTAGGGTTTGGTGACATTCTCTCCTTCAAAATCTTCCTTGCCCTAAAATCAGTAAGTTTACTCAAGGCATAGGATTTTGTTGGTAAGTGTTCTATTGTTTCATTTACTTTTCTATTAAGTTTATCTCTCGATTGTGAGAGAAGATCGTGATCCCGGGTTGTGGGAGTCACGTTTTCATTTGTGTATGATTTGATCTTGTAGAGGTTTTCTACAAGAATTTCATAGTGCAAAACTTGGGTTAGAGGATTCTAACTCAAGTAGCCGGAGGGGATCCGGGTGTCTGGGACGTAGGATCGACGGTAACAAGTCGGGAAGACTTGGGTGGATCCGAACCCGTTACATCGCTTGTTTGCAATTGTAATTCTTTGTTGTCATATTTTCATTCCGCATTATTGGTTGAGTTTGTACAATAATTAGGAATAATTATCTTGATTATTTTAAAGTACTATTCACCACCCTCTAGTACTTGTGCAGTAGCTATCAGGGCATTACATTTGGTATCAGAGCCAAGTTCATAGCTATGTCTACCAACGACAACAAGACCGTTCGTCCACCTTCAGACTATAGCACCTTCAAGAACCGTGAAGGAGCTTCTTCGGTGATGGAAGGACACTCCTCAACTAGGCCTCCTTACTTCAACGGTGCCAATTATGGGTACTGGAAATACCGGATGGAAACGTTCCTCCGGAGCACTTCACTATGGAGAGCTACGTTGACGGAGTATGTCGAGCCCGCCGAACAAGACTTCGCTATGTGGACTACTGCGGAGGTCGCTGCGGAGGTAAACAATGCCAAGGCAATGAATGCCTTGCAATGTGCGTTGGAGCCCGAAGACTTCAACATGATATGCACATGTAAGAGTGCATATCAAATCTGGAACTCACTCCTCATCTTGCATGAAGGAACGCGTAGGGTAAGAGACTCCAAACTCACTGTTGTAAATAAAAAATTCGAATTATTTCACATGCAACAGGGTGAGAAGATGAAGGAGTACTATGCTCTTTTCGTTGACATTACCAATGAGTTGGAGGCTCTTGGAAAGACTTACACCCAAAAGGAGAAAGTCTGAAAGATTATTGACGGACTTCCTTCTTGTTGGGAAAAGCATACCTTCGCCATCGAGGAAGGTAACGATATGAATAAGTATACTATCGTACAACTAATGGGTACCTTGATGTCCTATGAGGTACGCAAGAACAGTAAAATAAAGATGCAGGACAAGATGAAGTCGTATTTGAAGCAAGACGAGCCGAAGAAAAAGGCGATTGCGTTCAAGGCTGCACCATCTACATCTACCGATGATGAAGAATCGGAAGACGAATTGGACTTGGAATCCATTGCCCTTATGGCAAAGAAGTTTAACCGATTCTTCCAAAAAGGTAACTTCAAGAACAAATCTAAATTTAGTTCTACTAACGTCTCTGCTCCTTTGTGTTTTAAATGCAACAAGCCAGGACACATCAAAGCGGATTGTCCTCAAAACAAACAAAAGAAGAAATGGAAGGCACCAAAGTTCGACAAGTCTCGAAAGAACAAGAAAGGGTACAAGAAAGGACTTGTCGGTACATTCACCGACTCTGACGAGGACTCCTCAAGTGGAGAGTCAGATGATGAACAAGTGGAGCAAGCACACATGTGCTTCATGGCTAGAGAGGAACATGATCAAGAGTCCTCCTCCGATGAAAGCGAGGATGAAGGCGATGCGGTAACGGTGGATGACCTTAGATTAGCTAACGAGCAAATTTGGTCTAAGTATTCTAAACTAGTAAATAGATATACTAAGACTAAAGATGAGCTAACTAGTCTCCAAACCTCACCTAAGCCTATCATCATCAACAACGACACCGTTGTTGAAGCCTTGAGAAATGAGATTGTAAATCTCAAATCTCAACTTGAGCATGTTCACATTGAGAATTCAGATGACCGCGAGATGGCGGATTTGATTTCTCGAAACTCAACTTTGAGTATTGAGAATGAGAATCTCAAGTCTCGTGTTTGTGTACTCACAACTCAAGTGTCCACTTTCGATACTTCAATACTTTCTCTCACCGAGAAGTATGAGTCCACATTAGACCGAATTGATAAATTCAACAAAGTCAAGGATCATTTGGATAAAATCCTAAATGACTTACTTCCGGCCAATCATCACATTGGCTTGGGGTATAAGATGGGAAATTCATCCAAATCTTCCACCACCTTTGTAAGGCTAACTTCCGATGCCTCAACTAGTGGGAGTAAACACCCTATGGGTAGTTCTTTTACCAATGGTACTTCCATAGGTACACACACCCATTTGGAAAGAAACCCACTTTGGGTGGACCTCCAAAGAAGGGTCATGCATTTATCTACATCAATACTATGCCACGTAGGAACACACATCCTACACCACCGGTTCCCAAATATGATGATTTTTATGCTCATCCACGGGCACGTGCACACCAAGTGAGACACACTCACGCACGTGCTCCCCCACATGCATATGTTCATCCACATTACTATCATTGAACAATTACCATCATACACCATATCATATGATGCCACCACCATTTCATCATGTGCCGTATGCTTATCCACGTCATGCATTCCCTAGACCACCTCCTCGTAGGCCACATGCATCACGTAGACATCAACAACATATGCATGCTCCCAATAGGAATAGGGCTCCCAAGACATTCACTATTTGGGGCCCGAAGGACACAAACATGCATGAAAAACAAGCATACATTAATTCTTATTTCATGAATGTAGTGCACAATGATGATTATGTTGGGAAGTCTAAGTCCAATTGGACTTGGCTTCCAAAGGTCTAATCTTTTAGGACCCAATGATCTTGGGTACCATGGAATGATATTTTTATCTTCAGGTACTCAAGAAAAAGAAACGGAGCAACAAATCCAAATTTAGCTCCAAGGATGGGTGGATACTCGATAGCGGGTGTTCAAAACACATGACGGGTGAAGCTCAATTGCTCTCAGGAGTGGTGCCCATTGAGAATGGGAACCGAGTAGTCTTTGGAGGCAACGAGAGCGGAACCATCATTGGTGTTGGTAAAGTTGGTAACATATCTAAACCTCTAATAAGTGATGTTTACCTTGTTAAAGGCTTAAATCACAATCTCATTTCAATAAGCCAACTTTGTGACAAGGGTTACAAATTTAGCTTTGCGAAAGGAATGTGTCAAATTTTTAGTAAAGATAATAATAATTTGTTATTTTCTGGCACACGCCATAAGGATATATATATATATATATATATATATATATATATATATATATATATATATCCTAGACATCCCCAAGTCACACGAACAATGTCTCATTGCCAACACAAGTGAACAACACTTATGGCATCGACGTTTTGGTCATGTGAACTTTGGAACACTTTTTAAGCTATCCAAGTTAAATTCTATTAAAGGATTTCCTAAGCTTACTTTCCAAAAGAAAAGCTTTTGTGACTCGTGACAACGAGGCAAACTTCTGAAGTCGTCATTCAAACCCAAGAAAAACATTTCATCTAAATGGCCTCTAGAGCTTTTACATCTAGATCTTTTTGGGCCAACTAGAGTTGCTTCATTAGGGAATGCTCGATATGGACTTGTCATCGTTGATGACTTTTCTAGATTTACTTGGGTATTTTCTTTAAGTAATAAACATGATGCTTTTGAAAACTTCACAATATTTGTGAAGAAAGTACAAAATCTCATTGGAACCACCATTGTCACTATTCGTAGTGATCATGGAGGGGAATTTGAGAATGAGTCTTTCTCAAATTTTTGTGATGAATTTGGTATTACACACACCTTTTCTTTCCCTCGCGCAACTCCTCAAAATGATGTTGTTGAGAGAAAGAATAGGACGCTAGTGGAATGTGCTCGCACAATGTCTGATGATAGCCAACTTGGCCATCAATTTTGGGCGGAAGCGGTACATACCGCTTGCTATGTGTTTAATAGAATACTCTTGAGGCACTGCACCAAACAAACTTGTTACGAATTGTTGTTGGGTAGATTGCCTCAAGTTAAACATTTTCGAGTTTTAGGTGCAAAATGTTTTATTAAAAACACGTATGGGAGTTTGGACAAATTTGATCCAAGATCCGATGAGGGAATATTTGTTGGATATTCCTCACGTAGCAAAGCCTACCGGATATACAACAAAAGAACATCAACGATCGAGGAATCACTTCATGTTTCATTCAATGAAAATCTTGTCCAGTCTAGAATTATCAATGATGATGACTCCATGGAAGTTATATGTGATTCTATTGGTAATTCTAATTCTATTGATTCTATTGATACTAACCCTACTGATGATTCTTTTGAGAATGTTCCTAGTGATCAGGGAATTCCCAAACGGCTTCATACAGTTCGTGACCATCCCCATGAGCAAGTCATTGGCAACATACTTGATAGTGTCAAGACGAGATCTCAAGTCAACTACTTCGCTCATTGTGTCGTTGCCTCTTCAGTAGAGCCAAAGAATATTAACGATGCGTGCGAAGACAGTGCTTGGATCCTAGCCATGGAGGAGGAACTCATTCAGTTTGAGAGGAATGAGGTTTAGGAGCTAGTTCTATTGCCTTCGAAGAACCACACCGTTATAGGAACGAAGTGGATCTTCAAGAATAAGACCGACGAGAACCAAAACGTCGTCTGGAACAAAGCTCGGTTAGTAGCTCAAGGCTACAGGCAAGAGGAAGGTATAGATTTCGAAGAAACCTTTACTCATGTAGCTAGATTAGAATCTATTAGGTTGTTGTTATTTTTTGCATGCCATAAATATTTTAAACTCTTTCAAATGGATGTAAAAAGTGCGTTTTTAAACGGAGATGTTGTTGAGGAAGTTTATGTTTCTCAACCTCCGGGTTTTATAAATGAAAAGTTTCCAAATCACATTATCAAACTTAAGAAAGCACTTTATGGTTTGAGACAAGCTCCTAGAGCTTGGTATGACCGCCTAAAGAACTTTCTTTTGGATTTAGGTTTTAAAATGGGTGAAGTTGATTCTACACTATTTGTTAAGTATGTGAATCATGATATTATTTTAGTTCAAATTTATGTTGATGATATCATTTTCGGTGCTACTAACTTCACTCTTTGCGAAAAGTTTTCTAATGTCATGAAGGACCAATTTGAGATGAGCCACATGGGTGAGCTCAAATATTTCTTAGGACTCCAAATTTGCCAAATGCACGATGGAATCTTCATCCACCAAACCAAGTACACGGTGGAGTTGCTAAAGCGATTTGGAATGGAGAATGCTTCTGGCAAGAAGACTGCAATGAGCACTACTACACATCTTGATAAAGATACGGACGGCAAAGATGTAGACATTCATCTATATCGAGGTATGATAGGTAGTTTATTATACCTTACAGCCAGTCGGCCTGATATTATGTTTGCTGTATGTGTATGTGCTCGTTATCAATCACAACCTAAGGATTCACACTTAGTAGCGGTAAAACGTATTTTCTGTTATTTAAGTTACACACTCGACTACGGATAATATTATCCAAAGTCTAGCACATATGAGTTAATCTCATATAGTGACACAGATTATGCTGGATGCAAATCCGACATGAAAAGTACTAGTGGCACTTGCCATTTTATAGGAAATTCTCTTGTCTCTTAGTTTTCCAAGAAGCAGAATTCCGTATCACTTTCAACCACCGAGGCGGAATATATTGTCGCCGGTGCTGCATGTGCACAGGTTCTTTGGATGAGACACACTCTTAAAGACTTCGGTATAAACTGTGATACTTGCCATATCATGGTGGACAATCTAAGTGCAATATGTCTCTCTAAGAATCCGGTACACCACTCCCGTACCAAACACATAGATGTCCATCACCATTTCCTAGATGATCATGTTGCTAAAAGGACATCATTTTAGTGTACGTTGAAACCCAGAAGCAAATCACCGATATTTTCACGAAACCACTCAAGGAAGATTCCTTTGTGCGATTACGTCGAGAATTGGGGATTATGGGTGAATCCGAGATTTAGGATTCATATTTTCTCTAATCTTGCATGATAATGATATTCTTTTGCTCATGCTAGATTTGTTGGGATTTTCTGGATTTTTGATTGGATTTTCGGAATTTATGCTAGATATGTTCATGCACGTCGTATTTATGATTTTCTATGTTTTATGGGGTAGAATAAGTGTGTATGAGAGTTTTTAGATGTTTCGTCCAAGTGTTCTTTGGAGAGAACTCAAAATTTCGAATTTACAAAATTTTGGACTCTCTTAGTCGGTCCCATTTCATTAGCCGACCGACTAGTTTCAGTTCTAGTCGGTCAGTGATTGAACTCAGACCGACTAATTCATGCTCTATATTTGGCTTCACTTGCTGTTTGCATTTAGTCGGTCCAAGCTCATTGACCGACCACTAGATTGCATTCTAGTCGGTCATCACTTGAACTTAGACCGACTAGATCTGTAGGGGCAATTCTGTCTTTGACTCCCTGAATTGTTTTAAAACTCCTCCGCACCAATTAGAACTCATTCTAATCGGTGTGTTATCACTTCTAAACCTTAACCCCGCATCTCCTCAGCTCTCCCTCCGTCGTGCGTCGCCGTCTCCGGCTGCTGTCAGCCGCCGCCGGTTCTCCTGAGCCCCTCTCTCTTGTCCTAGGGTATATCTCCTCTCTCTCTCTCTCTCTCTCTCTCTCTCTCTCTCTCTCTCTCAGTTTTAGGGCTCAATTTCTGTTGATTCCGATCGTTCTTTTTAGGGTTCGCATTAGGGTTCATTTCGTTCTTTTCGTTCGATTTCTCGTTCGATCTCGATCGTTATTGTGTTTTCTCGTCTCTATATCATGGCAAAGACACGCATCCATGTCCGTCCTACCGCTCCATCCCCCATGACCGTCGAGTCTCCTCCTACCGACCCTCTTCAACCCAAACGTCGTGCTAAAACCAGTCGTACGCCTACCTCTCCATCCTCTTCCTCGCCTCCCCTCAAGAAGAAGAGGACTGCCGTTTCCTAGCCAAAACCCATATCTCAACCCAAGCCCCAGCCTAAGAAGAAGACTGTGTCTCCTGGACCCTTCCATGCTCCCTCACCACCTGACTCCGACGATAAGTATATCCCGGAGACTGGGCCTACCGAGAAGGCTCCTACTCATCATCCTCGATCTACCACTCGTCCGTCTAAGGGGAAGGCTCCTATACCTTCGGGTGGGGTCGATATTTCGTTGTGTCGCGATGACCCGTTTTGTCTTGCGGCTTACAACCGTATTGAGCACTGTCCGTTGATTCTCAAGCATTTCGTTCAGTTCTCCAATTTTCCTTAGCTCGCAGATCTCCTCTCCTATAGCGGTCTTCTAGATTATCTTCGCCATGATCCCAAGGCGAATCCTCATCCATATCCCAGACTCGTCAAATTGTTCTATGCCAATCGAGTATGGGGTGAGTATGATGACACCCACTGCATTGAGACCACTGTCTTGGGGACACCCATTGTCCTCACGGCAGAGATTTTAGGGCAGTTGATTGGTGTCTCCTCATCTGGCCTGCACCCCTCAGATATCTCCATGGATAACATCCACGATCTTGACCAGACCATGCTTGCTAAGATGTTCCATGTCATTCCTCCTGCCATGATTGGTGTTCCATCGAAATCTTTCAAGCCGAATGCGTGGGTCCTAAATCTCATTCTGAAGTCGTGTCTTCTACCGAAGTACGGCTCCTCTAGCTTGCCATCTCAGCCTTTCCTCAAGCTTATCTACGCTCTTTTTATGGGGAGCGAGACAAATTGGGCCCACATCATCTTGGACAAGATGGATTCCTTTGAGTGCATAAGGAAGTCCACCAAGTCTGCCCATATTTCTTATCCCTGCCTGCTGACCCTTATCTTCTGCCACTTTGGCGTTCCTCTCCCTCCTGATGATCAGCGTCCTTTGGGTCCTCTCCTGAACGCGACTGCCGTCAAGAAGTCTCTTGCGGCCTTGCGTCACGTTCAGAGGACTACCCCTTCTGCTCCTCCTCCGCCTTCTCTCCCTGACTCTTCAGTTTCTCAGAGCCGTCAGGAGGCTCGTATTGCTCGATGTGAGGAGATGCTTGCTCGCATCTGTTATCACTTGGGCATTGAGGTTCCTCCTACAGTTTCTGACGAGGAGGCCATGGATGATGCTGATCTTGAGGAGCTCGTTGCTTCTCCAGTTCGTGCCTCCAAGGGTACTTCTGTTGGCACTCTTATGCTCGTGCTCCCGAGAGCACTCACGCTGCCAACATCCCTTTGGTGGACACTTCTGTCACTCCAGAGACTACCACTTCATCTGCACAGCCTGTTGCTGGTGCTGATCCTGCCTCCGCCTCCTAAGCTTTCGTTGGAGGACTCTCCCATGTGCACTTGGATGATCTATTTTGTCGTGAGTGAGTGGGGTAGGATAGTTGGGTGGTTATGTATTTTTGATGTATTTTTGGATGTTTTGGTGATACATGTTGATGTATATTCGTTTTGATGTCTGTTGAGACATGTGTTGTATGTTGTGCACCGATCTGATGATCGTTTATATTTGTGTTGGCGGATGTATACCTTTTGATGTATCCTGTTATACACACACACACACACACACACACATCGTGTTGCCATTTACTTCAGTGTGCACATTATATTTCTTTTTGTCTCTGATGTTGATTTTGTCGCTCGACGATTATAATGATTAAATAGAATTTGTTTCTATGAAAACATAGAATTGTTTTCCATGCACTAAATTCACTAAGAATGTTGATATTGGAGAGTATGTTCCATAACTCAATACGTGAAATTGATTTGAGTTTTGATGATTTCATTTTTCGATTTTCGACTATGGTCTCGTTGGCACGCTTTGATTTTCTTCGTTATTTTACATTGGTGTCATTATGACCGTGGTCGTATTCTTTGACTCTCGTGCTTTTATTTTTAGCCATTGTTCTTGTCGTTGATCTCCTCTTGCTCTTTTTGCTAATGCCAAAGGGGGAGATAATTAATAATGACGATGTGCTAAATGATAATTTAAAGCAATTTACCGTGAATCTAATTTGATATGTTAGATTCAGGGGGAGTTAAGATATAAAAATGGGTTTAGATCCTAAATTTCAATAATTGGGTTCATATTTTATACTTTTCTCCTCTGCTTGATGCGTATGATTATTATTTAATACGGAATTAACGTGTCATCAATGCAGGGGGAGTAAGTAAATTTCATTTGACTCATTATTATTGATTATTATTTATGTTGGTTTGTCATCACCAAAAAGGGGGAGAATGTTGAGTATTGATTCCCCGTATTTGGTTTTGATGATGAACAAACATAAATATTGTGAACTAACTCTTTGTGAGCACAGTTATGGAGATCGTCGCCAAAATTCTACGTACATCAAAAGCGACGTCTCAAGACTTCTCAAAGCGCGTGATCGTGTGCCTGAAGATTCGTTGAAGCTCAAGGAGCATTACTGAAGTCCAGAGATTCGGATTGAAGCTTTGAAGACGGTTCGTCTAGTTTATTTTATAGTCTTCTAGCTTCTTTTCGTAGAATGTTAAGTCTTGAGTAGGACTTACATTATAATCTTCATAACGCTCATATCTTAGAGCTAGGATTATCTTAGAAGCCCATAGACACTTTCCCGAAGCTTTACGCTTCATTTCGCGGCTTCTTGTGCATCTTAGTTGGTTCAAGAAGAAGAACCAACCGACTAGATTGTTATCTAGTCGGTTAAGAATCCTTCTTGAACCGACTAGATTTCCTTGCTCAATTCAGCCTAGGCACTGTTGACCAATTAGTCGGTCCAAGAAGGTTCACCGACCGACTAGTTGTCAAACTAGTCGGTTGGGAATCCTTCTTAGACCGACTAGTTATACTTTCTTCTTTCCGCCTGAGCTTCTGTTGACTAGTTAGTCGGTCCAAGAACATCCATCGACCGACTAGTTGTGAAACTAGTCGGTTGGAATTTGTTCTTAGACCGACTAGTTCTCCTTTGATCAGCCTATTGAATTTCAACTTCTTAGTCGGTCAAAGAACACTCACCGACCGACTAGTTGTCAAACTAGTCGGTTGGCAAGTCTTCTTAGACCGACTAGGTCTATCTCCTGAATTCTCCTTCTTGGCTGTCAACCTTCTAGTCGGTCCAAGAAGAATCACCGACCGACTAGTTGCAAAACTAATCGGTCAGTGATCCTTCTTAGACCAATTAGACTGCTTCAGAAATAGATCCGTTGGGCATTTAATGCCACGATTTTGCTTCTCTCTTCTCTCTATCCTGTATATACTTGAAGTGCTTCTAACCTAGCATTCAAGGCTGCCATTATTGAGTTTTAGAGAATCAAAGAGAAAGCATTCAATTCCCATTTCCAAGCTCTCTCTTCTCACAAAGAATCTCTCCCCAACTCCTTGAGCCCTTATTTCCTCAAGAGAGATTCTCTTCATTGTGAGCCACTCAAGCCAAGAGCTTGATTCAAAGTCACCAACTCCATCCTAACCTTCGATCGCTGTTCATCTTGGTGGAGCTAGAGTTTGGTGACATTCTCTCCTTCAAAATCTTCCTTGCCCTAAAATCAGTAAGTTTACTCAAGGCATATGATTTTGTTGGTAAGTGTTTTATTGATTCATTTACTTTTCTATTAAGTTTATCTCTCGGTTGTGAGAGAAGATCGTGATCCCGGGTTGTGGGAGTCACGTTTTCATTTGTGTATGATTTGATCTTGTAGAGGTTTTCTACAAGAATTTCATAGTGCAGAACTTGGGTTAGAGGATTCTAACTCAAGTAGCCGTAGGGGATCCAGGTGTCTGGGACGTAGGATCGCCGGTAACAAGTCGAGAAAAATTTGGGTGGATCCGAACCCGTTACATTGCTTGTTTGCAATTGTAATTCTTTGTTGTCATATTTTCATTCCGCATTGTTGGTTGAGTTTGCACAATAATTAGGAATAATTATCTTGATTATTTTAAAGTACTATTCACCCACCCTCTAGTACTTGTGCAGTAGCTATCAAGGCATTACAGGTCTCACTCTGTGTGAAACCCTACAGCCTGACCCTACTACAGGTGGGGTTCGAAACCCCTGACGGCAGTGATCACGAGCAGCATGTGCCGTCATTGTTTCACTATCATAATTATGTGGTTAACTCATTGACATGAGTATTGTCGGGACCACCCTGACTGTGTCCGTAATGAATACCACACCTTTAGTCCCCTCATCAAAACTATGTCGCCTAGTCAAGCCTAGGGTACGGTCAAACTGTCAATCCCAATAGTTTGAACTCGGTTACTTTCCATCGGTCTTTAGTCAAATAATGTTGGACTTCTTCCAATATACTTTGGCCAAAGTTTTTCACTAAAGACCGAACCAACACATGCGAGACTAACTCCCCATAATGGGAGAGACGAATTCTCTCTTGGTCATTACTCTCCTCGCACGCTTCAAGTGTAACCCAACCAAAGACCTTTCGACAAGCCTTGCCTCGAAGCTAGGTTAGAAATCTAAGTGACACCATACACGTACAGGTTCTTCCAATGACCTCAAGTCTAAGGACCAACTAGCCTATCATCACAGAGAGTTATCACTAACAAATAAGTGATGTTGACCATGTGATAATTCTCATTGGGTCATTCAGTTAACTAATTCTCTAATGAGCACATGTGTCTCGTCTCTGACTTCGCCAAGTCGAACGATCATAAGATCATCGTCAACACTCCATGGTAAAGACAAAGACACAATGGTCTATCCGATGTTTCGATATCCTTTTCTCGAACAATCTATGACCATGAACTTTTCAGACTTATGCTACTAATGGTTAAACATTTCTCCATGATCAAGATCCTCATTTCGATACTTGTTTAACCTCGCATTATGTCTTAGGACTTTACCTAAGTTCTAATGTCAACTACATTATTATTAACTTAAATAAATGCTTACCATACAGCTTATTGTAATTTTAAACAAGATGTTTGTACACTTACATAGAGATAAAATTACCTCGAGTTCGAGAGCATACATATCTCCTAGCATCTTTCACCTGCACTCAGGCCCATTTATCCCGGTATCTAATACCGCATTTACACATAAGTCTTTATAGACTTTATGTGACAGAGCCTTCGTGAGTGAATCTGCTAAACCGTCTACTGAATAGACTTAAGGGGTTTTTATGTTCAAGTTAGACCATACATTTGAATCTCAACCACATAATATCATTTGTCTCTTGGAATCCATACTATTTAGTTTGTCTCGATCTCATCCATCTTATCATACCTTACGAGAATAATCCAAATAAGTTACTGGTCATTTAGTCAGTTCATAATCATTTCTGATAGTGTCAAACTCTTTGACCACTTTGTCAAACCATATGTTCCGGCTCATTAATACCTCACATGTTTTATTCGCTCCCACTGACCATGAAAACTCTCTGGCCGATTCAAATAAGTTCGTTCTTCTAAATCACATTTAGAAAACAGACTTTGCATGAATGCTCCAATTTTCATGGTCATCATAAGCATTTACATCGAGTTCGGTCCGAGTAGGTCTGTACACATTTGCTGGCGAGACAGTTTCATCATAATCCGTTTATAGGAGTTAGGATGATAATCGTTCTCAACCAGCATAACTTGTACTTCACTATTTTCCTTTCTACACCAATCTTCTACCTTGAAGGTTTACTTGCAGCCAATAAGAAACACTTTCCTTGGGCACGTAAACTAAAGTCCATACTTTATTTACGTGTACGGACCTTTTCAGATTGCATCAAGTTTATTAATCAGAGTCCCTACTCCAAATGGTATCCTGAAAGGTGACTAAGTCATCATCAACTATGATGTTTTACTCGACTTATTCATCTCACGAGACTCGAGTAATTCAGTAACTTCCTTATGATTGATTTAATGAATATCATATTGATATGCTCCTCATAGACCCTTATCAAGAACCTAGGCATTACTATCTGGGACTTAACCCAGAGGGAGGATTGTAACTCAGAGCCACTTGCCATGCATCGCTCCATGTCTAACAAAGTGTGATTCATGCTCTCCAGCACACCAATGTGTTAAGAAACTTGGCCTGAGAGAAAATCACATTTTCTTTTAATTGCGCAAGATTTATATAGTTAAGTATTCGACTCTTCGATCTGATTGAAGCTGTTCACATACTTCTGTCATTGTGTTATCTATTTTATCAGACTTTTGTTTCAACAAGAACACGTGTCGTAATAAAATAAGAACTTATCCTGGCTAATTTAGCCTTGGGTCCGGGTACATCCGTATGTACTAGACTATGAGTTCACCAACTCATTCTCCCCCTGTCTTACAGATGGAATTTCGGCCATCATACCTTTGAGACAAGATTCACAAGTGTCTATTGACTACATAATACAAGAGGTCAGACACCTCTTTATGTGACTTGTGAAGCTTAGTCTCTTTGGTACGGCCTAGTCTATTTAGCCATATAAGTTTTGCTATTATCTTGCGTATTCATGTATTAACATTTATTACATTATCGTTATACAAATTTCTCATTGCTTCAGAAGCAAGGTGACGACATTTGCCAAAAAAATGTTAGATGTCCTCTATGGTCCAAGAAACAACAATAGCTCCTTTTTTCAATACGTATGACAATTTATTTTGTATTAAGATTATCCTGAAGTCGTGAAATCAAATATGTCACAATTTCAATTCCTCATACTTTTGCCTTTACTAATGATAGATAAAATTTTCTTTCTCAATTGACTTTCCTTAATGCCTTCTTCCTTTTCTAAATCTCGTTTAGATATTACGTGTCTCAACACAAATAATAGCCATGCAAACATCTCATGTATCCAAACACTTGAGCTTTGCAACCTTGAGTGTGCTCAACAAGTTGCTCGTCTCAAGATCCGGTTGGGATTCATAATCTTGCACGGTTCATGCACTCATCTTCGATTCAAACAATTTGATCGAAGTTTTGAACTTTGCGGATTAAAACCGTTTTCCATTCAATCTTGAGTGTGCTCAACAAATCGTATGTAGAAACATGCTTTGAACATCAGTATGATCAAGCTGCCTCTCATATAGGCGAGTGACAAGATAGCGTGCATTTATTTTGTTGGAATTAGAGCTCAAGGAAATCATTGTCCTTAAGCCTGTGCTATGAGGTCATTTTAATGTCAATGAGGACATAGTTTAATCTATCAATTAGAATTTGAGTTGATATTCCATTAACCAACCATTTGGACCAGTTAACTTATTATCTTAGAATATTATGTTTTGGATTCCATTTGTAAACATAGAACTAGCCTAGTTTAGCCTATGTTCAATTTTAAATATAGATAGAATGGCTTTTATCTAACTATATCCTCCCACTATTTTTGCGATCATTTTTAGCCATAATAATGAACGATTTAATTAAATTAAATTTAGTGGGAAAGAGATCCAACCACCATGAGTCTCACAACCTTGAGTGTGCTCAACAATTTGCTTGACTCTGCGATTGGTAGATGACTCTTCATCAATCATATCATATATGATTCTCTTATTGGTTTTTATCCCTAGCCACTTATGATCATGAGTGTGCTCATCCAAATCACAATGACTAGTCTAGCCGCACCCTTGTTTTCATGTCCAGCCTAACTTACGGCGGCGCTCGGTGTATGGGCACGACACGACGGTTTAGGTTAAGTCTAAACTATTGAGAAGTTGGTTTCCATAAAGTATCTATGACATAGCTTGAGTGTGTTCAACAACTATAACAAAGAACCTATAGTTGCCAACCTCTAAAACAAGGAGGGTTACGGCTAATCTTGAACAAGATTTTTAACGTAATTGAATAGATATAATCGACGATGTCACATAATCATAATTCGAATCCTTGCGGTCCAGTGGAACATGGCCAGAGATTTAACTAGGCCAGGATCACTATCCAAGTCAATCAATGGTGATCTTCAACACTAGTCAAAACACACTAGACCGGATCATGGTCCATTGAAGGAAACTTATTATTCATATGTGTCTCGTACGATTATTATTGGCTTCATTCAAACTAGTTAATCATATCAACTAGTTGAATCCTAAAATTCAAAATTATTAGGATTGGTTAATAACTTTTATTAATGTCCTTATCAACTATAAGGATTTTTAAGGTGCTATCCTAATCATGTATTAGGCATTTTAAAACTCAAGTAGCAACAATTTTAAAACATAGCATTTTGTTCGAAATTATTATTAAAACAATTTAGAGAGGGCTATCCTAAACAGGAATTTAATTTGTTGCAACAAGTTTTAAATCATAGCATCTCATAATTTTTCTGGAAGTTTTTAATGGCTATCATAATAGTCTCTCTTGAATTATCACTTAATCAAAATTAACTAATGTAACCAGTAAAACATTAACTAAACAATTTAGCATGGCATAACAAGACAAATAAAATTTATCTCATAAAATTTCTTGCTCAACATGCAACCTAAAATTTATTGCATAAGTTTAAGTTGCATAAAAAATTATCACATAATTTTAAAGTTTCATTTTTAAAATAAAATTAAAATTAATTTCAAAAATAATTTTCGAAAAAAATGTTGCTTTAAAACGACATTTTAAAGTTTAAATTAAAACCTCCATTTGATGGAGAAGCATGATGTATCATATACAATTTATAAATTGCAAAACTATAAATCAATGTAGACTAGCTCTGATACCAATGTTGGGTTATCTGGGTCCTTAGGGAAATTAAATCGACGTACGGCTTAAGTCAGTCGGACGAAGTTATCAAATAAGCAGCAGAAAAATTAACTTAAAACAATTTCAAGTTAAGCCCTAAAGGAACAACCCTAGCCAAGATCTCTACTATCCCGGGGTTGGGTCCGACCAACCCCCAAGGATAGATCTATCAACATATTTGCAATTATAAATGCATGATAATAATTTAAACTACATACCTTTCACTTCGTTTACACAGAATATGAAGCATCGTTTTCAGCAACGTTTCTTTGGCCCACCGCGCCGCTTCACCCAAGATGAACAGCGTCCCAAGCCACTCCTCATCTTGAGCTGAACCGCTTCCCGAACCGCATCACGTCCTGAGGCGAGAAACATCCTTGTTGCTGAGTCAACCACGCGCTGAAGAAGATTTCACCTTGAGTGGATCCTCCGTCAAGACTTCGAATCCGATCTGAGCTCCTTCATAGCTTTGATAAAGCCCGATCAGGAGCAAAGAAGAATTTAGGGAGAGAGGGAATAATTTATTTAAGTCTTAATCCGACCGTGCTCCAAACTTTTGGGAGCTTCTCGGATATGGAGACTTGGTGCAAGTTTTCAAGGAGAGTGTTGACCCTTATTTATATAGGCGGTCGACCCCTCCCCTTCTCATCATATCCGATGTGGGACTAAAGATATGGAGTGGAAAAAATTAACTAAAGTTTGCCTTGCACAAATGCAATCTTTAGCGAATTGTTCCTCCCTCACCGTTGAAATTCGTAATTAAAACAACCTATCAATTCGAAGAGCGCTGAACGGTGAACGCATAGAAACAAACGATGCTCAATTTCGACTTCGTTTGACTCCTCAAACGAGTGTCCAAAGTTGAACAAAATTATGATTTTCACTCAAAACCAGCCGCCAATTGAAAAGCAGACTCCAGGGTTCCAAACCTTAGTTGTGGGGCTCACCGTATGAGCCCCATGGACCTGATGCATGCATAGCCCTTTGTGGGCCCCGCCTGGGCTAGAACCTAGGCGGCCAGGCACTGGGCTTACGGCCAGGCGCCTGGGATTGCGGCCAGGCGTGGGCCACCTGTGCCTTGCCTGGGCCCAAGCCCAGGCGCCCCGCGCCTGGGCCCTGGGCATGGGCCCCGCCTGGGCCTAAGCCCAGGCACCCAGGCACCTAGGTTTAGGCCCAGGCACCTGGGCCAGTGCCTGGGCTTGCCCAGCGCCTGGCTGCTGGGTCTTTGGACCCAGCAACCCTTGATCTGTTTTTTTGTTAAATAAAAAAAACTTTTGACTTTATAATGACAAGTTTAAAACCCCTTTTAAATAGCATTATTGGGCTCGTTTGGACTCCGATTTGAGCGTGGTTTTCTCCATAACCTTCAAAGGAAAATTCTCTTCCTTTATATGCCTTTATAAAACATTTTACAATACATATTTTATTTTCTATAGCATCATATACAATAATCCGCATCTTAATTATTAAAATACATTTGCCTCAAATATAAATGAACTGAGGGCATACATCCCTCAACATATATCTTATCTTGATGCAGGAGTTCCTCTCAAAGGGATAGTTACATTTGGCGCCGTACATCTGATAGATGGTTTAACTCGAAGTCTTCTTACAGTTATTTGTTAGGGAATCAATCTCTGTTGGGGTTTGATCATTATGCTTGGCTATAGAAGTTACCTATTCCTTCGTATTGGTGGTATTTTCTATGGTTGGTGTTCAATGAGAGAATTGTTACAAATTCTCTGTGTCTTCATTGGGGCCTGTCTTATTCAGATACTTGTCTTGGCTGTGGGATAGATGCGGAGAATGTTATTCATGTGTTGAGGGATTGTTATAAAGAAGGAAGTATGTGATATCTTTTTCCCTAGCTCTGAGTTTGGCACTTTCTATCAACTTTCAATGTTGGCTTGGGTGAAGGAGTTTTTGGACATTGGGACTTAATCACGGTCTCGGGTTATTTTCTTCGCTACTTGTTTATGGAAACTTTGGTGTGCCCGGTGTCGACGAGTTCTTGATGACTCGGCTATTATTGATGAGGAGGCATCTCAGGTGCGACATATTTCTTATCTTACTGCAGAAGTTCCTCTCAATCGGATAGTTACATTTGGTGACTTACATCTGATAGACGGTTTTCCTCGAAGTCTTCTTACATTTATTTGTTGGGATATCAATCTTTTTTTGGGGTTATCACTATGGAAGTTGCCTATTGATATGTCCATATGTTCCATGTTTTTATCGCATCATTTCATATCATATTCGCCTCCAAAATCCATATTTTCACATATTACCGCGCTTCTAACGCCATATTCGAGTTTTGTATAGCTTATGGATTTTTAGGAGTTTTGGAGCGAATTGGAGCTAGCTTGGGACATGGACGCATCCGGTATGTCCGGGACATCGTTGGCAAGGCTCCATGGGAGTTCGCCGAGTTATGGAAGAAGATCAAAGAGAGGAGGAGAAGAGAGCGAGAGAAAAGAGCCATGGCTTCTGCCCAGTTCAGTTTCCCAGGCAACTCGACCAGAGTAGCAAACAATTACTAGATCGAGCAGACACACAGATTTTGCTAGGAAACGGCTACGCCCTACTTGACCGAGCAGACAGCCGACTCGACCTGACTCGAGTCGCACCAAACCGAGCGATGATTCTGAGCTTCTCCCCAGGACCCTGCAACTTGACCGAGCAGGTCACCTCCTCGACCCAAGTAGCTTTCAGACAGAGCAACATTTTGGATGCAAGTTTTAACCTACTATAGCTCGACCAAGTAGAGGGGATACTCGACCGAGTAGCTCGTATCAGCCAGACGCAAAGCAGCAGCGACTGGTACTAGATGTCAACTCGACCGAGCAGGCACCGCTACTCGGCCCGAGCAGCGAGGCGACCAACAAATTGGCATGCCATTATGCCCAGATTTTTAGATATTCTTTGTGGGGTCCCTACCCCTCGTATATAAGCATGTTTTTACCCTATTTTTAGGACATCGAGAGTTTTAACTATCTTTACTTTTAATTAGTATTTGGAGATCTAGTTTTAGTTTTGTGTCGTCGTTATTTTGTAAAGACCAAAGATCGGATTTTTTATTGTTCTATTGCTCAAGGAATCTTATTATTCTTAGTTGTCTTTGCTTTTCTATTGCTCTACAATGTTTCGATACATTATTCTAAACTTTCTATGCTTTTGATTGCCAATCTGAATTCTCTTGTTGTTCCTGCATGTTTTATTGCTTTTTCTATGATGCGTGAGTAGTTCCATCTAGGGCTAATGGATTATCCCATGGATCTTAGGATTTAGATGTAAAGTTAGGATTTTTAGGTTGCGTTGGTATAAAAGGGACGTATTTTGGTCGATCTAGCAAAGTTTGTAGGAGATCTTGTACTGAGATCGTGCACACGGTCGGTGGAATCGATTGGCTTAAGGAGTATCCTATAAACTTAATTAGGGAGTTAGTGGATTCAATTAGGGCTCGTGACCATGTCCGGCTCGTGTCTTGATAGGATCCACCGATGAACTATATTACTAATTGACGACTATCGTCATTGCGTCAATGAGAGTCACCAAAATACATCGAAACTCTAACCCACGAGAGTGGCGTGAGTTGAGATCATTCTGACCACGAGAGAAGCCTGAATATTTTCGATTTGTAATGCACGGATCATTTGTGCCCGTTGCGAGAGAGGGGTCAATGCGATACGTTAGATTCATGGCGCTTAGAGCCATGAATTCCACATCTTAGATGCGACAATCCCTAATAAAGCCAATGCTACGTAAGAGTCTTAACCTAGCATCGACATCCGACGATCCTAGTGGTGAGTCCTAAAGCCCTAGTCTTTATTAATTGATTACAATTCCAAACAAACAATTTGTTGAAACTGACTGCTACCTAAATTCCGAGATTTAGAAATAGCCCGAGATAATAACATCGCTACCCTCCCCGTGGGATCGATAATATATTATACTATTACTTGATACCGTACGCTTGCATTAAGTACTGGGAATTTGCATTTGGGATACATCTAGCCCTTGGCATTTGTGCCATTGCTAGGTGGCTTCTAGGTGTAGGTTTCAGGAGCATCAAGTTTTTGGCACCGTTGCCGGGGAGGTAATGGTTGTTACTTGGGTTATTCCTTTATCAACGAACTGTTATCAAATCTTATCATCTCTTATTTTTCCATATTTTTATTCTCTTTTATTACTTTGCTACTGATGGTGTTTTTCTAAGTTCTTGTTGTGCATGAATACTCGCCTTGGGGGTCTTGACAAAGAATTATTATTTGACCCCGAGATTGAAAAGACCGCAAGAAGGCTCAGAGCAGAAAAGAGGAGTCAGACTATTATAGATCCAATGGCAGAGGGTAATACTAATCCTCCATGCAGAGGGTCCATTCGGGACCATATAAAGCCAAATTTTACTGGTGCTTCTTCTATCTTGAGGCCACAGTTGGCGGCAGAAAGCTTTGAGCTGAAGACTGAGTTGATAAATCTAATGCAGTAGGACCCCTTTCACGGGCACCCACATGAAAACCCAAACCACCATATAGACACATTCTTGACAAAGTGCGACACATTCCAGGCCAAAGACGTGAGTTAAGATGCTATCAAGCTCAAACTATTCCCTTTCACTCTGAGGGACAAGCCTCTTATTGGTTGCGAGCGCATCCTTCTAATACCTTCACGACTTGGGAGCAGTTTGTTGTGATATGATTCCCCGGATTTGGTTTTGGATGATGAGCAAACATAAATAATGTATACTAACTTATTTGTGGGCGCAGTTATGTAGATCGTCGCCAAAAGAATACGAACATCAAAAGCGACGCCTCAAGACTTCTCAATACGCGTGATCGTGTGCCTGGAGCTTCGTTGAAGCTCAAGGAGTTTTATCGAAGTCAAGAATGAAGATTGAAGCTTTGAAGACGGCTCGTAAGGTTTAATTTATAGTCTTCTAGCTTCATAGATTAGAATGTTAAGCCTTGAGTAGGACTTACTTTATAATCTTCATTTCGCTCATATCTTAGAGCTAGGATATTCATAGAAGCCATTAGAAACTTTCCCGAAGCCTATCGCTTCTTCCCTCGGCTTCGAGTGCATGTTAGTTGGTTCAAGAAGAGTCACCAACCGACTAGATGACGATCTAGTCGGTCAGCAACTCTACATGAACCGACTAGATGCCTTGCTAAATTCAGCTCATTCCAGGTTGATCAATTAGTCGGTCAAAGAAGAGTCATCGACTGACTAGATGACGATCTAGTCGGTTAGGAGTTCTTCTCAGACCGACTAGTTGAGCTTGCCTCTGTACAGCCTGAGCTACTGTTTCGAGTTAGTCGGTCAAAGAACGTTTGTCGACCGACTAGTTGAGAAACTAGTTGGTCAGCATTTGTTCTTAAACCGACTAAGTCATCTTGAAGTCAGCTTATTCTATTTCGATGTTAGTCGGTCAAAGAACATTCACCGACCGACTAGTTGTGAAACTAGTCGGTCGACAAGTCTTCTTAGACCGACTAGTTGTCTTTGCCTGTACTTCGACCTTTTGGCTGTTCAACCGTTAGTCGGTCTACGTTGTATCACCGACCGACTAGTTGATGAACTAGTCGGTCAGTGATCCTTCTTTGACCGACTAGTTTGCTTCAGAATAGAGCCGTTGGGATTCTTTCAAACTCGATTTCTCTTGCCCCTTTAAATAGAATCCTGATTTGTTTGAAGGGGGGCAAGAGGTCCTATTTCCAAGCAATTTCAGACCTAAGAGAAGAGCTCTCCCAAGCTATTTCAAAGCTCTCTCTCCCTCACAAGAATCTCTCCCTCAACACCTTGAGCCCTAATTCCTCAAGAGAGATTCTCTCCTTTGTGAGCTTCTCAAGCCAAGAGCTTGATCCTAGTCACCATACTCCACCCTAGGCTTCCATTGCTGGTCATCTTCTTGAAGCTAGGGTTTGGTGACATCCTCTTCCTCAAAATCCATCATTGCCCTAATTTGGTAAGTATACTCAAGGCATAGGATTTTGTAAGGTAAGAGTTTATTTCATTTCAATCGTATTTGAATTGTGTCTCTCGGTTGTGAGAGATGTTGTGATCCCGGTTTGTGGGAGTCACATGTCTTTTGTATGATTTGACTTGTGAAGGTTTTTCACAAGTATTTCATAGTGGAAATCTTGAGTTAGGGTTGCTAACTCAAGTATCCGGAGGGGATCCGGGTGGTTGGGACGTAGGATCACCGGGAACAAGTCGGGGAGACTTGGGTGGATCCGAACCCAGTAATATTGTTTGTTTACGTTTGTTTTAATTCTTTTTGATAGTTGTTTAATTCCGTATTATCGTTTGTTTCTTGCACAATAATTAGGAATAACTATCTTGATTATTTTAAGTACTATTCACCCCCCCTCTAGTACGTGTGCAGTAGCTACCACAGGGCACTACAATTGGTATCAGAGCCAAGGTTAAAGCTACAAGTTCAAAGCTATGACGAACAACGACTACAACGTCTTCAAGAACAGCGATGGAGCTTCTTCAGTTATGGAAGGACTATCCTCTGTCAGGCCTCCACACTTCAACGGTACCAACTACGGGTACTGGAAATGCCGGCTGCAAATTTTCCTCCGGAGCGCTTCACTATGGAAAGCCACCATGACGGAGTATGTCGAGCCTTCCGAAGAATATTTCGCGAAGTGGACCCCCGCGGAGGTCGCCGTGGAAGTATCCAATGCCAAGGCAATGAATGCCTTGAATTGTGCGTTGGAGCCCGAGGACTTCAACAAGATATGCACATGTAAGAGTGCATATCAAATATGGAACCAACTCCTCATATTGCACGAAGGATCGAGTACGGTAAAAGATTCTAAACTCGTCGTTGCTAATAAAGAATTTGAGTTGTTTCATATGGAGCAGGGCGAAACCATGAAGGATTATTACGCTCGCTTCGTGGATATATCAAACGACTTGGAAGCTCTTGGGAAGACCTACACCCAAAAGGAGAAAGTCTCGAAGATAATCGATGGACTTCCTTCTTGTTGGGAGAAGCGTACCTTCGCCATCGAGGAAGGTAATGACATGAATAAATATACCGTAGTACAACTAATGGGTACCTTGTTGTCTTATGAGGTACGCAAGGATAGTAAGATCCGGATGAGGGAAAAGATGAAGGCGTACTTGAAGCAAGACGAGCCAAAGAAAAAGGCAATTGCATTCAAGGCCGCTCCATCTACCGATGATGAAGATTCGGAAGAAGAAGCGGACGAAGAATTGGACATGGAAGCATTGGCCAATATGGCAAAGAAATTCATCCGATTCTTCCGACAAGGTAAGTTGAATCGTAAATCAAAATTTATTTCGACTAATGCTTCTACTCCCGTGTGTTATAAATGCAATAAGCCAGGACATATCAAGCCGGATTGTCCTCTCTACAAACATAAGGGGAAGTGGAAGGCATCCAAGCACGACAAGTCGAGAAAGAACAAGAAAGGACTTGTAGGTACCTTCACCGACTCCGACTCCTCAAGTGGAGAGTCGGACGATGAAAGAGTGGAGATTGCACACACGTGCTTTATGGGAAAAGAGGATTGTGATGAAGAGACTTCCTCCGATGAAAGCGAGGATGGAAGCAAGGATGGAAGCGAGGATGAAGGTGAAGAGGTAACCAATGATGAACTTAGAATAGCCAATGAACAACTATGGAATAAGTTTTCTAATATGGCTACTAAGTTTATGAAGACTAAAAATGAATTAGATAGTCTTAAAAACTCGCCTAAGCCTTTCATCGTCAACAACGACACCGTTGTTGATGGGTTGAGAAATGAGATTGAAAATCTCAAGTCTCAACCTGAGCATGTTCATATCGAGGATTCAGATGAACATGTGATAGCGGATTTGACGTCTCAAATCTCAACTTTGAGTATTGAGAATAAAAATCTCAAGTCACGTGTTTGTGCACTCGCATCGTAAGTGTCTACTTTGGATGCTTCTTTGCATTCTCTCACCGAGAAGCATGAGAGCACATTAGGCCGAATTCATGAATTCAACAAAGGTAAGGGCAAGTTGGATGATATCCTAAATGACTTACCTCCGGCCAATCATCACATTGGTTTGGGGTATAAGATGTGAGAGTCATCCAAATCGTCCGCCACCTTTGTTAGGCCATCTTCCGATGCTTCTACTAGTGGAAGTAAACACGTCATGGGTAGATCTTCTACCAATGGTGCTTCCGCTAGGAACACACCCCCATTTGGAAAGAAACCCACTTTGGGTGGACCTCCAAAGAAGGGTCAAGCTTACATGTATACCATGCCACGTAGGAACACACATCCTACCCCACATGTTAGCACAAATGATGATTTTTATGCTCCGCACCCACGAGCACGTGCACACCATGTGAGACACACTCATGCACGTGTTCCTCCACATCCATATGTTCATCCTCATTCTCATATGAATAATTATCGTCATTCACCATTGCATCGCATGCCATATGCTTACCCACGACATGCATCACATAGAAATCAACAACGTATGCATGCTCCCAATAGGATTAGGACTCCCAAGACATACACTATTTGGGGTCCGAAGAACACAAGCATGCATGCTAAGAATTTGTATGTAAAATCGTTTATAAATGATGTTATTTTGAATGATGATTATGTTGAGAAATCAAGTTCCTCTTGGACTTGGTTTTCGAAGGGTTAGTTTCCTTTGACCCTTCATTGCTTGGTACCATAAGTTTAATTTCATTTTATGGGTACCAAAGCAATTGTGGTATGTATGGGTTACATTTAATTTGAATTTAGTTAGCTAAATTTATTGCCTAACCCATAGGATCCAAAAAGATTTTTGGATACCAAAATGATATTCTCTAGGTTAAATCCACCAAGAGATACCAACCCTACCAACTCCGTGATTTGCAAGGATTTTCATTCGATTGGAGTTGATGGTGCTTGAGTGATGCACCAAAGTAGGGGGAGCTTAATGTTGTAAGTATGTTCATATTTTTGATTCATATTGGTATCCATTGGTAGAATATATTACGATTGGTATCATTTTGCTTCATTTGGTATGCTAGATTAGTGTATGCCATTGTTATATGATGTTCTATCTATTTTTGGCATAACATTCTTGCATGCTACATTTGGTATGCACATCGGATTATTTTTGTCTCTGATGTTGATTTCATTGTTCGACGATTTTATGGATTTAATAGAATTCTTTCTATGGAAACATAGAATTGTTTTCCATGCGTTCTATTGATTTTGGAGAGTATGTTCCAAAACTCAATAAGTGAAATCGATTTGAGTTTTGATGATTTCGTATTTCGATTTTCGCCTATGGCTTGGTGATTTCGTTTTCCGATTTTCGCCGATGATTTTATGATTTCGGTTTTCGAGTTTCGCCTATGGCTAGATGATTTCGTATTTCGTATTTCGCCTATGGTTTGATGATTTCGGTTTCCGTTTTTCGACTTTGGTCTCCTTGACACGCTTTGCTTTTATTCGGTATTTTGCATTTGATATTTTGCATTGGTGTTATTTTGGGCCTTGGTCGTATTCTTCGACTCCCATGCGTTATTTTTTAGCCATTGGTTTTGTCTCCTCCCGCTCTTTTTGCTAATGCCAAAGGGGGAGAGATATAATAATGACAATGTGCTAATTAATAATTCAAAGGAATTTACCATGAATCTAATTTGATGTGTTAGATTCAGGGGGAGTAAAGATATAAAATGGATTTAGATCCTATATGTGCAATAGTAGGATTCATATTTTATATTTACCTCGCTGCTTGATGCATATGAATATTATTGAATATGGAACTAACGTGTCATCAATGCAGGGGGAGTAAGTAAATTTCAATTGAATCATTATTATTGATTATTATTTATGTTGGTTTGTCATCACCAAAAAGGGGGAGAATGTTCTGATATGATTCCCCGGATTTGGTTTTGGATGATGAGCAAACATAATTAATGTATACTAACTTATTTGTGAGCGCAGTTATGGAGATCGTCGCCAAAAGAATACGAACATCAAAAGCGACGCCTCAAGACTTCTCAATACGCGTGATCGTGTGCCTGGAGCTTCGTTGAAGCTCAAGGAGTTTTATCGAAGTCAAGAATGAAGATTGAAGCTTTGAAGACGGCTCGTAAGGTTTAATTTATAGTCTTCTAGCTTCATAGATTAGAATGTTAAGCCTTGAGTAGGACTTACTTTATAATCTTCATTTCGCTCATATCTTAGAGCTAGGATATTCACAGAAGCCATTAGAAACTTTCCCGAAGCCTATCGCTTCTTCCCTCGGCTTCGTGTGCATGTTAGTTGGTTCAAGAAGAGTCACCAACCGACTAGATGACGATCTAGTCGGTCAGCAACTCTACATGAACCGACTAGATGCCTTGCTAAATTCAGCTCATTCCAGGTTGATCAATTAGTCGGTCAAAGAAGAGTCACCGACCGACTAGATGATGATCTAGTCGGTTAGGAGTTCTTCTCAGACCGACTAGTTGAGCTTGCCTCTGTACAGCCTGAGCTACTGTTTCGAGTTAGTCGGTCAAAGAACGTTTGTCGACCGACTAGTTGAGAAACTAGTCGGTCAGCATTTGTTCTTAAACCGACTAAGTCATCTTGAAGTCAGCTTATTCTATTTCGACGTTAGTCGATCAAAGAACATTCACCGACCGACTAGTTGTGAAACTAGTCGGTCGGCAAGTCTTCTTAGACCGACTAGTTGTCTTTGCCTGTACTTCGACCTTTTGGCTGTTCAACCGTTAGTCGGTCTACGTTGTATCACCGACCGACTAGTTGATGAACTAGTCGGTCAGTGATCCTTCTTTGACCGACTAGTCTGCTTCAGAATAGAGCCGTTGGAATTCTTTCAAACTCGATTTCTCTTGCCCCTTTAAATAGAATCCTGATTTGTTTGAAGGGGGGCAAGAGGTCCTATTTCCAAGCAATTTCAGACCTAAGAGAAGAGCTCTCCCAAGCTATTTCAAAGCTCTCTCTCCCTCACAAGAATCTCTCCCTCAACACCTTGAGCCCTAATTCCTCAAGAGAGATTCTCTCCTTTGTGAGCTTCTCAAGCCAAGAGCTTGATCCTAGTCACCATACTCCACCCGGACTATGTTAACTTTGTTTTCTCTCCTTTCTGCATGCGATCATGGTGTTCTAGTAGACGGGTCTTGAGTACTTCGAGTCTATTGTCTTCTGAGTTTGGTATTATTGTGAGAAAACTATGGATGAAAATGGGTATATCCAAAGACCGATTGGGCTTTCAACTGGGCATGACACATCATCATTCCTATAAACTATCATATGCCTTATGCTGCTTACAGGACCATCCATCCCCTGCCAAGAAATTTTTCCTTGAAAAGCAATGACTTGGCACCTGAGGTTAGGTTGGTGCATCCCCTTGCCAACCCAAAAGACATGAACCCAACTCATCCGTGGCTGTCACTGTATCTTTTTTTGATTTAGTAAAAGATACTCAAATACGCGTCAAGTTAACGCGGTCGTGGACCCAAACACCGGCCATTTCCCCTTAACCATTTCATTTATAATCCCCTCCCCATGCTCCATTCGATCTCCACAACACACACAAAACATTCCTTCTCTCTCCTCTGCTTTTAACTCTCTCAATCTGGGCCTTATAAACCGTCGGGATACCTAACAGCCGCCCGCAACAACAATAATACCAACCGGCGGCCCCGAGCCCCAATCTAGAGGCAACCTTGGATGCTTTTATGAGTGGGCAAACTAAGGTAAATGCAGAGAGTTCTGCTCATTTCAAGTCTATCAACGCCTCTATTGATGAGCTCAAAGGCCAAATGTCCCAACTTATGAAGATGCAACGAATATTGCCTTCTCAGCCTGAGACAAATCCTAGAGGGCAAGCCAATGCGGTGGTGGCTATCACCACAAAGGGAGGAAGGAATACCGACACTGGCATGGTGCCGGTCTCTAGTAAGGTAAGCCAAAAGTCACAGATGAGCCCCATGCTATTAAAGAGAGGGAGGCTTCGCCTTCTACCTTGCATACTACCATTACGGCACCGGAGGATACTACTACTTCCAACAAATCTATTTCAGAGGATGCCACTAGAGACAAGGCAAGCCAACCTCCACCTCCATATCCTCAAATGTTGGCCATTGCAAAATTGGAGAAGAAGTATGCCAAGTTCTCCGAGCTCCTCAAAGGAATCCAACTGAATATACCCTTCATGGACGCAATCACTGAAATCCCTATTTATGCTAAGTTCTTGAAGGATCTAATAATGGGGAAGAGTAAACAAGAAGAGATGAAGCTCTTGATAATTGCACCCCATTAAGAACTATCTACCGAAGAAGGTGACGGATCCCATAAATTTCACGGTGCCATGCTCCGTTGGAATCACCCCTATTAGTAGAGAATTGATCGACTTGGGAGCGAGCATTAGTTTGATGCCGCTCGCTATCTTTAAGAGGCTAAATATTGGGACCGAACTTGAGCCTACCCATATGAGCATTCAATTGGCGGATCACTCTATTACTTATCCGGTAGGCTTCGCACGCGACATCATCCTGCAAATACCGTCTGGGCTATGCGTGCCAGTAGATTTTGTGATTATGGACATGCCGGAGAAAGGTAGTTCGCAGATCATATTGGGGCGTCCATTCATGGCGACAACCGGAGTCTTGATCGATGTCCGTGAGGGGACGTTATCTTTGAACGTGGAAAATATTGAGGTCGAGTTCCGCTTGGTAAAGCCTAGGAAGGAACGCCCACCGTCAGAAGATGCTAATTACCTTGATCTCTTGGAGGATGAAGCTACTTATGAACATACCATGGAGGAGATTTCCAAAGATCCAATGAAGATGAGCTTGGACGACGATGGTGACGTCGTATACAACAAGGCGGTGGCAGCCTAATGTGTCCATATTTTCTATCATTTTCATATCATTATCTCATCGCATTGCATATCATTTTCGCATCCAAGTCCCACTTTTTACTACTATTCTGCATTTCTGATGATATTTCCGAGTTTCGTAGTGTTTCGTGAATTTTCAGGGATTTTGGAGCGATTTGGACCCCTATCCGGGTATGGACACATCCGACATGCCCGTGAGCCCGTTGGCGAGGCTCTGGAGGAGTTCGTCGCGTTTTTAGAGCCATTGGAGGAGAGAAGAGGGAGAGAGAGCATAGAGAGAAGCCCAGGATCATTCTGCAGCACTTCCCAGAAAATGCTCGGTCCGAGCAGCTCAGCTGCTCGGACCGAGCCATATCAATTACAGCAGCGACGGATAAGGGCTGACTCAGACCGAGCAGCTCATCTGCTTGGTCGAGTCACCTCAGATTACATAGTCCGAGCAGTGCCTGAGTAGAGCCTGAATATCAGACCGAGTCGAGCCTACTCGGACCGAGCAGAGTCCTACTCGGTCCGGGTTGAATGATTTCAAATTTTCCAAGCAGCCGAGCAGCTCACTTACTCCGGCCGAGCCACTAACCGAGCAGAAGCTGCTCGGACTGAGTAGCCTACTCGGTCAGCTATTCTAGGGGCATTTCTAGAAAGATTTGAACGAGCACAATGCGCACGATTTGGGCAGCACTGATAGCTCGTGATCGGAGGGCGACGCAAGGGGAGTTCAATTGAGCTTTTGGTGAGGAATTTTGGAAAGAGCTCTGGCGATTCTTTGTAGGATTTTTGAAGACTTATTTTTGTAGAGAATTTTGGATCAATTATCGAAGATTATTGCTTTTGTTCTTGTCTGGATCTATTAGTCGTCTATTCTCATTGTAAGTTCTTTTTGCCATAATCTTTGGATTGATATAATGTTTCTTTCTGTGAAATTGATGCTTTTGTACGTTTCTATTGCGATGTCTGAGTAGATTCATTCTAGGGTTGATGGGTTAGCTCTAGGATTCTAGGGGAAAATTTAGATCTGGATCCCTACGTTGAATTGGGGATTTAGGGTTGTATTTCGGTAGATTCTACTGAATTCGTAGATAACCCGTACTGAGATCATACCCACGATCTGTGGAATTGATGTGCTTAAGGGGTATCTACGGATTCGAATAGGGAAATCGATGGATCCAACTAAGGCACGTGACCATGCCCAGCTCTCACCTTGAGGGGATCCATCGACGAACTATACCGCTACGTTGACGGCTACCGCCATTGCGTCAACGAGAGGCACCAAAATACCCCGCAATTCTAACCCACGAGAGTGGTATGAATTGGGGGATTAATTCCCTAGCCCTAATGTAATGTGAGGATCCTATCCAACATCAACCCCCAATGATCCTAGTGGTGATCCCTAGAGCCCTAGTTCTTTTTATTGATATTACAACAAACGACAACCAACCCAAATCTGTTATCCCGACAGCTATCTCACTTCTACACTTGAAATAGACTGAGAATTTATAGACACTATCACCGTCCCTGTGGGATCCAACATCTTATATACTATTACTCGACACCGTCCGCTATACTATTACTCGACACCGTCCGCTTGCGGATTGAGCCCGAAATCGTAGCCTAGGGGCCTTATTATGCCTGGCGATTGTGACACCGCCAGGTGGAACCTAGGTGTAGGTTACGGGTGCGTCAATGTTTTGGCGCCATTGCCAGGGACGGCAATAGTGTTTTCATCTCAGTTTGTTTTTATTCCGTGAAGTTTGCTAGCATTCCGATCATCTCTCACCCCTCCATTATTTTTTTATTCTTTTTATTTTTTCGGTGCTACTGACGGTGTTCTTCTAAGTTTTGTTGGTGCATGACCACCCGCCACAAGGGGACTACTAGAGAGTTATTGTTCGATCCTGAGATCGAAAGTACAGCCAGGGCTTTAAGAGCCTCTAGCAGAAGTTCATCTCCATCTGCTCAGATGGGAGAAAATCCTCCTCCTTCTCCTCCTCCTCGCACTGGGTCCATCAGGGACCACATGAAATCAAATTTTGGAAACAACCCCTCAATTCTGAGACCGCAACTGACAGCAGCAACCTTCGAGCTTAAGACGGGGTTGACAAATCTGATGCAGCAGGATCCCTTCCACGGGCATCCTCATAAGAACCCCAACCATTACATCGACTCCTTCTTGGCTAAGTGCGATACTTTCAAGGCGAAGGACGTCAGCGATGATGCAGTGAAGCTGTGACTCTTCCCTTTCACCTTGAGGGATAAAGCCTCCTATTGGCTCCGGGCCCATCCTCCTAACTACTTCACCACCTGGGAGAATCTCGCGCTTGCTTTTATGGATAAATTTTATCCACCCTCAAAGACGGTCCGGATCCGTGGGGCCATTTTAAATTTCAAGCAGCTCCCGCAGGAATCGCTTTACGAGGCTTGGGAGAGGTTCAAGGACCTCCAACACCAGTGTCCACACCACGGAATCCAGCATTGGGATTTGGTGCAGAGCTTCTACAACCAGCTCCAGCCTAGCACCAAGATGATTATTGATGCTGCGGCGCAAGGCGCCCTATTGGATAAGTCTCCCGAGGAAGCCATAGATCTGTTGGAGCACATGGCAGCCAACACCCAGCAGTGGAGCGATGAGCGGACCGTTGTGACCCAGACTCCCGAGGTCAAGGTTGCCACTCATTTGGATTCTCATATTAAGACCTTGTGCAAGCAAGTGGCCCACATCGAGCAGCACCTGGACTCTATCCCAGCGGCACCTAGCACCTCCTATCATCCCGGGGAGGAGTATGTAGAACCCAAATATATCCCTATTGAGGGCCACTATGAGGGTGCTGAGACATCTGAGACCATACAGTACGTCCAAGGAGAGGGACGAAACCAGTGGTAGCACCCTTCCACCAGGAATCACCCGGGGTTTTCCTACGGAAACCCAAGTGGAGGGATGCAACCTCCGCAGTTTCAGAGGCCCCCACCACCTCCTCAGTAGCAGCAGAGCCAACAACAAGGCAGCTTTAGGCCAGCTGGGCCCTATAGGCCGTCGGGATATCAGTTCAACCGGCCACCTCAGCAGAATTTTGTGCCAGCTCCTCCAAAGTCTAATCTTGAATCTACACTGGAGACCTTCATGAGCGGTCAGATTTGCTTCAATCAGGATACATCGAACCAATTTAAGAATATCAATTCTTCGCTCGATGAACTGAGGGTGCAAATGTCGCAGTTACTGAAGAATCAGGGGAGATTACCCTCCCAGCTGGAGACCAACCCTAGAGCTCAAGCCAACGCCATGGTTTCAATGACCATACGAGGTGGACGGGTGATTGACCCCGTTATGGTTCCGGTGCTGAACAAAGAAAAGGTCGCCATCGAAGAATCTATTGATGACATCGATGGAGTTGAGGCCACTGAAAGGCCTGTCACTACTAAGGAGAGAGCAGATTCACCTCCCGTCTTACCTACCATGACGCCGCCACCCATTGATGCATCTAAGGGCAAAGCCTCCAGACCCCCTCTTCCATACCCACAGAGGCTAGCCCTAGCCAAATTGGAGAAGAAGTACTCCAAGTTTATGGAGTTACTAAAGGGGATATAACTGAATATCCCATTTATAGATGCCATCACCGAGATCCCAACATATGCAAAATTTCTGAAGGATCTCATTACGGAAAAGAGAAATCTCGAGGAAATTAAGCTGCTGGAGGATTCCACCTCCGTGATCAGAAATCACCTCCCCCGGAAGATGCCGGATCCGGGGAGCTTCACCGTGCCATGTTCCATCGGCAGGATGCCAATCAGCAGAGCACTAATTGACTTAGGGGCCAGCATCAGCCTGATGCCCCTCTCCATCTTCAAAAGACTCCAGACGGAAAGTGAGCTGGAACTGATGAGCATGTTCATCCAGCTTGCCGATCATTCTATCACCTACCCGGTTGGGATAGCGAGGGACATCATCCTTCAAATACCCCCAGGGCTATGTGTCCCAGTCGACTTCATTATTATGGACATGCCTGAGGGAGAAAGCTCTCAACTCATACTCGGCCGCCCCTTTATGGCGACGGTCGATGTTCTTATAGACGTCCGAGAAGGGACCCTCTCCCTCAACGTGGGGGATATTAAAGCTGATTTCTGACTACAAAATCCGATGAGGGAGCGAGCCCATGTAGAAGGGGCAAATTATTTGGATCTTCTTGAGGAGGAAGCAATTGAAGAGTTCACTGCTGAAGGGGTCATGAAGGACCCAATGATGGCAAGCATCGACGACGATGGCAGCCCAACCTACAACAAAGCAGTCGCCGCGTACATCCAAGTATTGATGAGGAGTCTCTATGCCAATCATCATATCGTCAAGCGCTCGAGACTATATCTTATGTGGAGGAGAATATTAGAGCGAGTGAAAATCAAATGCCGCCGGTTTGCACCACCCCGGAGATGGACGCACGACCACCACATGCGCCAAATGAGCATTGATATATTTGAGGGAGTCGAGCTCATGACTGAAAACGAGCGCTTATTGAGAGGCAACCCAATTCCTTAGATTTTGGAATTTCTTCCTTAGTTTCTCATTTTTATTTTTATTTCTTGATTTTAGATAAAATTATAAAAATCATAAAAATGTGATGAGTTCGTGTTTTGTGCAGGACGGACAGTTGGGGGTACGCATATGGTCATTATAAATGGAAGGAAGCCGGAGGAAAGCAACAGATTCGAAGATTTGAGAAGAAAACCAAGGAAAAAGAAGAGGAAAAAGAGACACAGGAGGCTTGGACCGAGCAGCTTACCTGCTCAGTCGAGCAGCACAGATACAAGGAGACACTGACATTGTCGCTTGACCCGAGTAGCATGCTACTCGGTCCGAGTAGAAATAGACTCGGCCCGAGCAACCCACTGCTCGATCGAGTACTACAGGCCACGGAATTTGGGGAGAAAACAGCACTCTGTCGACCTGGACAGAGTATTATTGGCTCGGCCCGAGCAGGATACGACGTGGACCGAGCAGTCTACTTCTCGGTCGAGTCATACATGGTTGAAATTTGGGGAGAAAACGTCACTCTGTCGACCCGGACAGAATATTATTGGCTCGGCCCGAGTAGGATACGACTCAGAGGGATTATTTCATTCAAAATTTTTACGTTGAGTCTGTCAAGCAGCCTAGCTGCTCGGACCTAGTCGAGTCGGTATTTCGTTTAAATTCTTTTGCATTGACCCGGTCGAGCAGCATAGCTGCTCGGACCGAGTCGGGTCAGGTTCATTCACTTTAATCCCTTCGTTAAATTATCTTTTTACCTTAATAATTTTTACCCGCCCCCGAAAAATTACCCCCGAGCTTCCTAACCCTCCCCCTACTCGTTCAACCCGCCGCCCGCCGCCGTCTTTCCCCTCCGTCACCGCCGTCGGCACCGCCTTCTACGTCGCCTCGCTCCGGTAAGCTCCGACCCCCGCTTTCTTACCTTCACTCTCTCCCCCCCCTCTCCGCCCCTATCCTCCCTTTCCCCCCAAATTGCCACCGCCCTACACATCGGCCCCCGCCGTCGACGGCCCCACCGCCACCGACAGCACCGCCGCCCTCACACACACACCCCTCACTGATTTCCCCTCCCCCTCTCCCTCTCCCTTCATCTCCCGCTCCCCGTTCCCCCTCTCTTCCCCCACTTCGACGATGGCACCGTCGTCGGCGCCCCCAACGCCATCGCCGCCTCCGACCCATACCCCCAAAACCACCACCCTCCAAACCCCCAACCCCACATCCCCAAAACCCTCGCCGCCGTCTACCCCCCCCGCCTCCCTCTCCATGGCATACGACGATTCTCCTTTCCCCCGATTTGTGCCCTAGGGCATAGACCGAGCACCTCGGTGCTCGGTCACGTCTCCACCGAGTCGCATAGCTCGGTCATGACTCACACCGAGTCACCTCACAACCCGAGTTACACAACTCGGACCGAGTAGCTCTCTGCTCGGTCCAAGTCACAGTATATCTGCTTTCCACACATTTTTGATCAATTAACTGACGTTTTGCCCATTTCAAATTGCAGGTACTCTCCTCCTACGTCAGTAGCAGCAGCGTGGACTAGCTTGGGGGATCTTTTGAGCTTTCGTATAATTATTACTTGCGGTACACTCGTTCCCCTCTTTATTTTCATACCACACTTCATATATCGTATTCACGATGGTTCGAACATGTGGATCTACCCCACCACCTGCTCGCGGGAAGAGGACATCTTCTGGCGCCTCCTCTTCCCGTCCCCGGTGTTGAGTATTGGACTCCCCGGATTTGGTTTTGGATGATGAGCAAACATAAATATATCATGAACTAACAATTTGTGAGCGCAGTTATGGAGATCGTCGCCAAATTCACGAGAACAATAAAAGCGACGTCTCAAGACTTCTCAATGTGCGTGATCGTGTGCCTGGAGCTTCGTTGAAGCTCAATGAGCAATATTGAAGTCAAGAAGAATGAAGATTGAAGCTTTGAAGACGGATCGCTAAGGTTTATTTTATAGTCTTTTAGCTTCGATCTATAGAATGTTAAGCCTTGAGTAATTCTTACATTTCTATCTTCATTTCGCTCATATCGTAGCTCTAGGATCTTAGTACAAGTTCATTCTAACTTCCTCGAAGCGTCGCGCTTCGATTCGGACTTGTTTGTGCATGTTAGTTGGTACAAGAAGAAGTACTGACCGACTAGATGGTGATCTAGTCGGTCAGCAACTCTTCTTGGACCGACTAGTTTGATTCCTTAATTTCTTGGACTTTACTGTTTACAGTTAGTCGGTCTACGTTGACTCACCGACCGACTAGTTTGTGAACTAGTCGGTCAGTGATGCTTCTTTGACCGACTAGTTGTGACTTACTGTTCATACTAAATTTCTCCTAAGCTACTGTTTATCGTTAGTCGGTCTAAGAACGTTTGGTGACCAACTAGTTGTTGATCTAGTCGGTCAACATTTGTTCTTGGACCGACTAAATCATTTGTATTCAGACTATTTGTTTTTGACTCTTAGTCGGTCTAAGTTTATTGACCGACCGACTAGTTGTGAAACTAGTCGGTCAGAAAGTCTTCTTGGACCGACTAGTTATCTAGGTCTGAAATCTTCATCTGTTCACTGTTCACCTCTTAGTCGGTCCATGTTGTCTCACCGACCGACTAGTTGATGAACTAGTCGGTCAGTGGTTGTTCTTTGACCGACTAGTCTGCTTCAGATTTAGATCCGTTGGAGTTTTGAAAGCGACGTTTCTCTCTCCATTTTCCCTTGATCCTTTAAATACCTGAAGGGGTTATTTCATAGGATCCAAGGCTGCTATTTCAGAGTTCTATTGATTCAAAGAGAAGTTTTCAACTCTCATCTTCAAGCTCTCCCATTCTCAAGAATCTCTCCCTCACTCTTATTCCTCAAGAGAGATTCATTGATTGTGAGCCTTCCAAGCCAAGGGCTTGATTCTAGGTCATCCATCTCATCCCTAGGCTTCCATTGCTGGTCATCTTCTTGAAGCTAGGGTTTGGTGACTCTTCCTCCATCAAAATCCTCTTTGCCCTAATTTGGTAAGAAATCTCAAGGCATAAGTATTTTGTTGGTAAGCATTTCATTTCAGTTATATTTGAATTATATACTCTCGGTTGTGAGAGGTTTTGCGTGATCCCGGGTTGTGGGAGTCACGGTCATCGATTGTAGGTCGATTGCACTTGTGAGGTTTTCGCAAGTGTTCATATTGGAAATCTTGAGTTAGGGTTTCTAACTCAAGTATCCGGAAGGGATCCGGGTGGTTGGGACGTAGGATCACCGGGAACAAGTCGGGGAGACTTGGGTGGATCCGAACCCATTAATCCATTGTGTTTGCGTTTGCATTATTTCTTGATTGTTGTTATTCCGCATTGTTGTTTGTTAATTGCACGATAATTAGGAATAACACTCCTTATTATTTAAAAGTACTATTCACCCCCCCTCTAGTACATGTGCAGTAGCTTCCCAGGGCACAACAATTGGTATCAGAGCCAAGTTCAAAGCTACACATAGCCAAGGTTCAAAGCTATGACGAACAACGACTACAACGTCTTCAGGAACCGCGATGGAGCTTCTTCAGTTATGGAAGGACTATCCTCAGTCAGGCCTCCACACTTCAACGGTACCAACTATGGGTACTGGAAATGCCGGATGCAAATTTTCCTCCGGAGCGCTTCACTATGGAGAGCCACCATGACGGAGTATGTCGAGCCTTCCGAAGAAGATTTTGCGAAATGGACTCCTGCGGAGGTCGCCACGGAAGTAGCAAATGCCAAGGCAATGAATGCCTTGAATTGTGCGTTGGAGCCCGAGGACTTCAACAAGATATGCACATGTAAGAGTGCATATCAAATATGGAACCAACTCCTCATATTGCACGAAGGATCGAGTACGGTAAAAGATTCTAAACTCGTCGTTGCTAATAAAGAATTTGAGTTGTTTCATATGGAGCAGGGCGAAACCATGAAGGAATATTACGCTCGCTTTGTGGATATATCAAACGACTTGGAAGCTCTTGGGAAGGTCTATACCCAAAAGGAGAAAGTCGCGAAGATTATCGACGGTCTTCCATCATGTTGGCAAAAGCGTACCTTCGCCATCGAGGAAGGTAATGACATGAATAAATATACCGTCGTACAACTAATGGGTACCTTGTTGTCTTACGAGGTACGCAAGGATAGTAAGATCCGAATGAAGGAAAAGATGAAAGCGTACTTGAAGCAAGATGAGCCAAAGAAAAAGGGGATTGCCTTCAAGGCCGCTCCATCTACCGATGATGAAGAATCGGAAGACGAATTGGACATGGAATCCATTGCCCGTATGGCAAGGAAGTTCGATCGATTCCTCCGAGAAGGTATATCTTTGAATAAATCTAAAGTTAGTTCGACTAATGTTTTTACTCCCGTGTGTTATAAATGCAACAAGCCAGGACACATCAAACTGGATTGTCCTCTCTACAAACACAAGGAGAAGGGGAAAGCATCAAAGTACGACAAGTCGAGAAAGTACAAGAAAGGACTTGTTGGAACATTCACCGACTCCGAAGAGGATTCCTCAAGTGGAGAGTCGGATGATGGAAGAGTGGAGAAAGCAAAACTTTGCTTCATGGCTAATGAGGCAAAAGATCGAAAGTCCTCCTTCGATGATAGCGAGGATGAAAGCGAGGATGGTAGCGAGAATGAAAACGGAGAACCTACTATTGATGAAATGAGGTTAGCAAACCAAGAAATTTGGTCTAAATTTACTAAATTAGTAGATAGATATAATAAGACCAAAAATGAACTTGTTAGCCTCCAAACCTCTCCTAAGTCTACCATCACCAACAATGACACCATTGTTGAGACTCTCGCCAATGAGAAAGCAAGTTTGCTTACTCATAATGGCTTGTTGAGAAATGAGGTGAAGTCCCTCAAATCTCAACTTGAGCATGTTTGTGTTGCAGATTCGGATGAACATGTGATAGCGGATTTGACGTCTCAAAACTCAACTTTGAGTATTGAGAATAAGAATCTCAAATCACGTGTTTATGCACTCACATCGCAAGTATCCACTTTGGATGCTTCTTTGCATTCTCTCAAAGAGAAGTATGAGTGCACGTTAGGCCGTATCAATGATTTCAATAAAGGTAAGGGCCATTTGGATAATATCCTAAATGACTTACTTCCGGCCAAACACCACATTGGCTTGGGGTATAAGATGGGAGACTCATCCAAATCGCCTACCACCTTTGTTAGGCCGACATCCGATGCCTCGACGAGTGGGAGCAAACACCTCATTGGTAGTTCTCCTACCAATGGTGCTTCCACTTCGTACACACACCCGATTGGAAAGAAACCCACTTTGGGTAGACCTCCAAAGAGGGGTCATGCATTTTTGTACTCACATGCTATGCCACGTAGGAACACACATCCTACTCCACCGGTGCATGCTAATATTAATGATGATTTTTATACTCCGCACCCACGAGCACGTGCTAACACTCATATGAGACACCCACATGCACGTAATCATGCTCATGCACATCCTAATGCTTATGTTCACACATCTAATCCACATGTGAATGCCCTCTATCATAATCATCCTCATGCATACACATCTCATGCTCCTAGGCCACATGCACCACATAGAAATCAACCTTTTGTGCATGCAACCACTAGGAAGAGGATTCCCAAAATGTACACTATTTGGGGTCCCAAGAACACTAGCGATGATGCTATGAATGTTTATGTGCAATCCTATATTAATGATGTTATTTTGAATAATGATTATGTTGGAAAGTCAAGTTCCTCTTGGACTTGGTTTCCGAAGGGTTAGTTCCTTTAACCCTTCATTGCTTGGTACCATGAGTTTATGATCATGTTATGGGTACCAAGGCATATGTTTATAAAATTGATTTTGATTATGTTAATTTATGGGTTACAATATTTTTTTATTTCGTATTTCAAATTTGTTGTCTAACCCATTGGATCCAAAAGGGTTTTTGGATACCAAAATGAAGTTTTCTAGGTTCAATACACCGTGGGATACCAACCCTACCAACTCCTCAATTTGGGAAGACTTTCATTCAAACGGAGTTGATGGTGCTTAGGTAATGCACCAATGTAGGGGGAGCTTAATGTTGTAAGTATAATATTACATTTGGTATCCATGAGGGTTGAATGCATGCTTGGTTAAAATCTATTTCTTTACATTGGTATCATTTTGTTTCTCCTAGCATGATAGAATTGTGAATGCCATAAATGCTTTGAAATTCATATCTATTTTTGGCATGACATGTTTTTAAAAGTTATAATGATAATTTTCGTATTACTTTTATCACATTGTCACTTCTCATTGCACACTTCACTTAGTTTTGATGTGCTTTTACTTTATGTTCATTTTCGATCGATATTGTATCATCTGATATTCTATGATGTGCACCACTTTTCTGATGGTTCATTCCTTTGTGCACTTTTTATGTATGTCTCTGATATTGATTTCGTCGCTCGACGATTTATTTTGAATCAATAGCTTTAGTTGTATGAAAACATAGAATTGTTTTCCATGCACTAAAATAGCTATAAATGTTGATATTGGAGAGTAAATTCATTTCATCAATAAGTGAATTTACATTTGATATTTTGATGATTTAAGTTTTCGATTTTTGACTATGGTCTCATTGACACGCTTTGATTTTATTCGAATTTTATTTTGGTGTCATATGAAACGTGGTCGTATTCTTAGACTCCCATGCTTAATGGATTATTTGGACATGATTTATTGTCATTGGCTTCCTCCCGCACTTTTTGGATTATGCCAAAGGGGGAGAGATATAATAATGGCATAATAATGGCATGTGCTAAATGATAATTTACCATGAATCTAATTTGATATGTTAGATTCAGGGGGAGTTAAGATATAAAAATGGATTACAAATCCTAAATCTCAAATATTGGATTTGCATTTTTACTTTCCTCGTCTGCTTGATGTATGTGCTTATTATTTCATATGGAACTAATGTGTCATCAATGCAGGGGGAGTAAGTATATTTCATTTAGTTCATTATTTTTTATTATTATTTATGTTGGTTTGTCATCACCAAAAAGGGGGAGAATGTTGAGTATTGGACTCCCCGGATTTGGTTTTGGATGATGAGCAAACATAAATATATCATGAACTAACAATTTGTGAGCGCAGTTATGGAGATCGTCGCCAAATTCACGAGAACAACAAAAGCGACGTCTCAAGACTTCTCAATGTGCGTGATCGTGTGCCTGGAGCTTCGTTGAAGCTCAATGAGCAATATTGAAGTCAAGAAGAATGAAGATTGAAGCTTTGAAGACGGATCGCTAAGGTTTATTTTATAGTCTTTTAGCTTCGATCTATAGAATGTTAAGCCTTGAGTAATTCTTACATTTCTATCTTCATTTCGCTCATATCGTAGCTCTAGGATCTTAGTACAAGTTCATTCTAACTTCCTCGAAGCGTCGCGCTTCGATTCGGACTTGTTTGTGCATGTTAGTTGGTACAAGAAGAAGTACTGACCGACTAGATGGTGATCTAGTCGGTCAGCAACTCTTCTTGGACCGACTAGTTTGATTCCTTAATTTCTTGGACGTTACTGTTTACAGTTAGTCGGTCTACGTTGACTCACCGACCGACTAGTTTGTGAACTAGTCGGTCAGTGATGCTTCTTTGACCGACTAGTTGTGACTTACTGTTCATACTAAATTTCTCCTAAGCTACTGTTTATCGTTAGTCGGTCTAAGAACGTTTGGTGACCGACTAGTTGTTGATCTAGTCGGTCAACATTTGTTCTTGGACCGACTAAATCATTTGTATTCAGACTATTTGTTTTTGACTCTTAGTCGGTCTAAGTTTATTGACCGACCGACTAGTTGTGAAACTAGTCGGTCAGAAAGTCTTCTTGGACCGACTAGTTATCTAGGTCTGAAATCTTCATCTGTTCACTGTTCACCTCTTAGTCGGTCCATGTTGTCTCACCGACCGACTAGTTGATGAACTAGTCGGTCAGTGGTTGTTCTTTGACCGACTAGTCTGCTTCAGATTTAGATCCGTTGGAGTTTTGAAAGCGACGTTTCTCTCTCCATTTTCCCTTGATCCTTTAAATACCTGAAGGGGTTATTTCATAGGATCCAAGGCTGCTATTTCAGAGTTCTATTGATTCAAAGAGAAGTTTTCAACTCTCATCTTCAAGCTCTCCCATTCTCAAGAATCTCTCCCTCACTCTTATTCCTCAAGAGAGATTCATTGATTGTGAGCCTTCCAAGCCAAGGGCTTGATTCTAGGTCATCCATCTCATCCCTAGGCTTCCATTGCTGGTCATCTTCTTGAAGCTAGGGTTTGGTGACTCTTCCTCCATCAAAATCCTCTTTGCCCTAATTTGGTAAGAAATCTCAAGGCATAAGTATTTTGTTGGTAAGCATTTCATTTCAGTTATATTTGAATTATATACTCTCGGTTGTGAGAGGTTTTGCGTGATCCCGGGTTGTGGGAGTCACGGTCATCGATTGTAGGTCGATTGCACTTGTGAGGTTTTCGCAAGTGTTCATATTGGAAATCTTGAGTTAGGGTTTCTAACTCAAGTATCCGGAAGGGATCCGGGTGGTTGGGACGTAGGATCACCGGGAACAAGTCGGGGAGACTTGGGTGGATCCGAACCCATTAATCCATTGTGTTTGCGTTTGCATTATTCTTGATTGTTGTTATTCCGCATTGTTGTTTGTTAATTGCACGATAATTAGGAATAACACTCCTTATTATTTAAAAGTACTATTCACCCCCCCCTCTAGTACATGTGCAGTAGCTTCCCAGGGCACAACACCCGGCGTCATGCTCGCCTTACTTCCACGTCCTTCACTACCACCACCACACCCTCTACCATAGCTCCGACTATCACCACCACCATCCCCACTACCACCACACCTGTCACCATTGCACCATCTACCGTCTCCACCTATTCACCTCCACACCCCACACCTCCTAGTGATGACCCCACTGCACAGATCCCTACACACGGCATTACTTTCCGAGATAGCACACACAGAGCACGATACTATAGGATCCATCAGCACCGTCTAGTGCCTACAGTTTTCATTGACGTGCCGGCACTTTGATCCCTGGGCATCCTCCAGGGAGTGCACCGCCTGTACCGAGTGATCGGTTTCGACCGATTCCTCGGGGTCCACGCCCCCACTTACACACACATAGCCCTAGAGGGTCTTAGCTCCCTTGCCTTCACCGCGGCAGGTGACAGCATCACCTTTTGCATCCTGGATCACGACTACACTGTCACTTTTGCTATGATCTGGGATTATTTTCACTTCCCCGCCGTCCCAGATCCTAGGGTAGCTTTTTCCCCGAGCTTTGAACGTGATGATTTTGATGCACGCACCTTTTGGGAGCGTATTTCTGGACTACTTGAGTACCTCCCTAGCCGGGCGAAGGCATCGTGCATTGTGCACCCATGCCTTCGCTATGCCCAGAGACACCTAGCATGCACACTCTTCTGCAGACCGGAGGTCGGGACTATGTCCCTCCCTGAGCTTACCCATCTTTGGGGTATGACCCGACCTTTGAGATTCCACCCGGATGGCTCTTTGAGACCATTGATGCTCTCTGACGCAGCCCACTGGCTGTGTCAGCGCCTCTACCAGACAGCCACCACATTCCATTCCACGGACATCTGCTGCGGTGGTTTCTTTTCTATCTTTGCTAGGATGCTAGGTATCCATATCCCAGCTGACCTGCACCACCCACCTGGCCCAACACGCTTGACCATTGGCGTGCTCGAGCACATGCATATCCTCCGTCCTTATGGTGCTCATCACTGGCGTTACCTAGTAGGTACCGGCCACGATCCCCACATGGCACTCCCTGCCCCTCACCTCACACATATCCCAGCAGTCCAACTTGACTGGATGCTTCCTAGGGTAGAGCCGCTCCCCGCCGTTTACGTACTTATGCCTCCTGGAGCACCGTTCGAGGCTGCTGCCAATGACCCGGGCCCACGCTCCTCGGAGTTCGAGCTTCTTGACTTAGCAGCTCTCGTTGCCGATCTCCCTATTCCTCTAGCTCACCCATCTTCAGGAGCCGCCCCTTCCACCGATGTATCTTCCGCATCTACCGTCATCGAGTATTCGGGGACTGTCCTCACTTCTTGCCCCGAGACTCACATCTCTTCTACCACTGTTTCGGTGCCAGAGGTCACCGATTTACCTTTCTCTGACGATGCCATAGATCTAGATTCTCCCTCTCATGACCCTGTCCCCACCCTCCCCCCTCTTTTGGAGCTTATAGCTTCAGTTCCACTTTCTTTACAGACCTCCTCCACTTCAGCTGCCATTTACATCGAGAGCGTGTCGAAAACTGTCCACACTTCTGTGTCGACTACAGCTCTCCCTTCTGCCATCTCTGAGGAACTCTCGAGCTCACCCTCGCCTACCTTCCATGCCCGGCATGGTGCCTCAGTTGCACCGGGCCGTTTCACGCGAGTGGTGACTCACCGACATTTGCCCCATGCCGCACCCGACTCCCATTCTTCAGACTCTCGATTAACCGCTCTAAAGGAGTTGACTTCCTACTTTTAGCGGGATTTCGATGACTTTCTAGTCGAGACTAGGACACTCAGATCGAGGGTCGAGTCGGATCTTTTATCTATCATAGACCTTCTTCGTCAGCGTGGCCCACCTACTTTCATACTTGCACACGCTCCTCCTCCCAGGCCGGACACTGTGACCCACTCAGCACCACTCAGTGCTTCACTTCCACAGGCTTCTGGAGAGCCTGTTTCTACTACTTCTGAGTCGTCAGTCACAGTTGATCCACTCTCTGCCATGGTCTTATATACTGCTACTCCTTCCACTCCCACCATCGATCTCACCATTAGCCCTCCCCATGACTCCCAGCCAGACCTTCCACCCACCACCCCGGGTCCACAACAGAGGGACCCATCACCACCCCCAGAGGGTGGTGCCTCTACTTGATGTAGTCCATCACAGCTCTTGCCTCCCCCGTATATTTTGTGCTCATCTATCTTTTCAGGGCCCGACTTTTACATAGCTTGGGGGAGGATCCACCCATGCATCATTTCATATATTGCTTTGCATCATATCATATTTTTATTTTTATTTCATTTTTCTTTTATTACATAGTGTTTATTTTATTTCCCCACCCTCACCACCCCTTTAGCATCATCTCCAGCTCACGAGCGTTTTCTTAGCAGTGAGGACACTGCTAGGTTAGCTTGGGGGATGAGCGCTACTGCTTTATTCTCAATTTTACATTTTTTCTCCTTTATTTTCAGTTTTTATTTCACTTTTTCACCACTTTCCCGCCTCGTTCTATTTTTTCTCATTTTGCATCATATTTTTTGTTTTTCTCCATGCACGCATCTCTCTTTATCTATTTTCCCTTTTTCTTTGTTTCTTTTTATTTTTGCTAAGGATGGTCCACATGATGATATCTCTCTAGGCTTTATTAGTTTTTGTGATGCTCATCTCTTTGATGCTATTAAGGTTAATTTCAGTTTTATTATATATATGCATGCATTTCTTTTGATGATCTGTCTGAATTAATACCTGAAATGAATTGAAAATCAAATGCATGAATTAGTATCTAGTATGATTTATGTTGGGAAACGCACCCAGGTTCACGCATCACTAGAACACTTGGAGCACCTGCTTTCTTATCTTTTTCACTTCTGTTTGCATGCCTGCTGATATTGTGATTATTACCGCATGCCATTTTCAGTACTCATTTAGAGAAGTGAAAATATTCATGATATATATGAGTTTAGTTAGGGTTTTATTTTATCAAACTGATATGCACCCTCTTATGAGTGAACCGAGAGTCCCATTATTTTTCTTCTCCACATATCTATTTTATATCTCTATATTTCAGTTGGTTGCACCCCCATAGCTATCTTTACCGCATCTTACTTCCCAATTCCAAAAAGAAAACGTATAGCTTCTAAAAATGTGTATATATTCATATCTGAAAAAGAAAAGAAAACGAAGGAAAATGAATAAATACCACTATATATCATTTCATTAGAAGCTATCATTTATTCTGGGAAGAAAAATAAAAATTCTATCTCATTTTCATTGATGCGACGCCTCAAGCTAAGCTTGGGGGGTAAACCAACTGATTACATGAGTGAGCTTGACATTAGAGTGGAGACGGTGCACACCGGGGAGATTTTATAAAACCCAAACTTTACGAATTACTTTAGTTTTGGAGATTTTTCATGTATCGAATTGAATATCTGAATGGCATGATTTTTCCTATTCTTTATTGCATGTTGTGTGAATCTTTTGTGCTCCTTGCGTATCTGTGATTGAAAAGGGCGTTGCCAACTCCTTTATACTAGACTCTAGGGATTGCATGAGATTGATATGATTTGACGGTGTTATTTCAGTAGATCCCTATTCTTTGCCTGCACTGCATGTCATATGATGTATAAAGCTAGAAATTACCAATAGCATGTATGTTTAGCACTCAGAGCATCGTGATATACTTTTTTTGGCCTGAGATCTGACCGATCATCCTTAGCACTTTCCTCTTACTTCTCTCCTTTTGTTTTTCATTCCTCTCTATTTTCATTTTCTTATTTTCGTTTTGTTTTCCTCCTGGCGTACCGATTATTCGTCTTCCTCGAGGACGAGTAAGAGGTAAGCTTGGGGGATTTTGATGTGTCCATATTTTCTATCATTTTCATATCATTATCTCATCGCATTGCATATCATTTTCAAATCCTAATCCCACTTTTTACTATGATTCTGCATTTCTGACGATATTTCCGAGTTTCGTAGTGTTTCGTGAATTTTCAGGGATTTTGGAGCGATTTGGACCCCTATCCGGGTATGGACACATCCGACATGCCCGTGAGCCCGTTGGCAGGGCTCAGGAGGAGTTCGTCGTGTTTTCGGATCCATTGGAGGAGAGAAGAGGGAGAGAGAGCATAGAGAGAAGCCCAGGAGCATTCTGCAGCATTTCCCAAAAAATGCTCGGCTGCCTGGACCGAGCCGTATCAATTACAACAGCGATGGATACGGGCTGACTCGGACCGAGCAGCTCATCTACTCGGTCGAGTCACCTCAGATTACACAGTCCGAGGAGCACCCAAGTAGAGCCCGAGTATCAGACCGAGTCAAGCCTACTCGGACCGAGCAGAGTCCTACTCGGTCCGGGTAGAACGATTTCAAATTTTACAAGCAGCCGAGCAGCTCACTTACTCGGGCCGAGCCACTAACCGAGCAGAAGCTGCTCGGACTGAGTAGCCTACTCGGTCAGCTATTCTAGGGGCATTTCTAGAAAGATTTGAACGATCGCAATGTGCACGATTTGGGCAGCACTGATAGCTCGCGATCGGAGGGCGACGCAAGGGAAGTTCAATTGAGCTTTTGGTGAGGAATTTTGGAAAGAGCTCTGGCGATTCTTTGTAGGATTTTTGAAGACTTATTTTTGTAGCGAATTTTGGATCAATTATCGAAGATTATTGCTTTTGTTCTTGTCTGGATCTATTAGTCGTCTATTCTCATTGTAAGTTCTTTTAGCCATAATCTTTGGATTGATATAATGTTTCTTTCTGTGAAATTGATGCTTTATGTGTTTCTATTGCGATGTCTGAGTAGATTCATTCTAGGGTTGATGGGTTAGCCCTAGGATTCTAGGGGGAAAATGTAGATCTGGATCCCTACGTTGAATTAGGATTTAGGGTTGTATTTCGGTAGATCCTACCGAAGCCGTAAATAACCCGTACTGAGATCAAGCCCACGGTCTGTGGAATTGATGTGCTTAAGGGGTATCTAAGGATTCGAATAGGGAAATCGATGGATCCAACCAAGGCATGTGACCATGCCCGGCTTGCGCCTTGAGGGGATCCATCGACGAACTATACCGCTACGTTGACGGCTACCACCATTGCGTCAACGAGAGCCACCGAAATACCCCGCAATTCTAACCCACAAGAGTGGTATGAATTGGGGGATTAATTCCCTAGCCCTAATGCAATGTGAGGGTCCTATTCAACATCAACCCCCAATGATCCTAGTGGCGATCCCTAAAGCCATAGTTCTTTTTATTGATATTACAACAAACGATAACCAACCCAAATCCGTTATCCCGACAGCTATCTCACTTCTACACTTAGAAATAAACTGAGAATTTATAGACACTATCACCATCCCTGTGGGATCCGACATCTTATATACTATTACTCGACACCGTCCGCTTGTAGATTGAGCCCGAAATCGTAGCCTAGGGGCCATATTACGCCTGGCGATTGTGACACCGCCAGGTGGAACCTAGGTGTAGGTTACGGGTGCGTCACTACCTATTTACACGTACTTGACGAGGAGCCCCCGGACATACCCTTGCACCATCAAGAACCAGAGGCTACTATCTTCTTGGCCATTGAGGGCCGACATGGAGAGGCACGCCAACTTTCGTCGCATGGGATCATTGGGAAGCATGACAGGCGTATTTTATATGCCCCCAACATCCTTAATCGTCGTTGAAAATCTTGAGGGAGTCAAGCTTACGACTTAAAACACGCGCTTATCAAGAGGCAACCCGATTTTCTTTCCTTTAAGCTTTATTTTTTCTTTTTGTTCTTCTTTTTCTATTCAAAAACCAAATAAATATGTTTTTAATTCTATAAAAATACAAAAACATAAAAATTTGATGAGTTCTTCCTTCTACAGGTTGAACAATGAGGAGAGCATGCTAAACGATGAAAAGAAGGAGGAGGACCAAGTGGAAAGAAACAAAGAGCAATACACAGCTTGGGATGCCTGGAGAAGCTACTGGACCGAGTAGGTACCCTCTCGGTCAAGCTACATAGAACTGGAGGAATAGGCAAAAGGTCTCTCTGGAAATCAATTGCGACTCGACCGAGTAGTACCCTACTCGGTTGAGCTACAGACAGAGCCCAAAAAAGTCAAAAAAGAGCACTCTGTTTCTAATTCGACTCGACCAAGTAGCTTCACTACTCTGTCGAGCCACATGATGTGTCCAAAAGTGCTAAAAAGGGCGCTCTGGAAAGCTTAGTGTACTCGACCGAGTAGTTACCCTACTCGGACGAGCTGCAGAGGGGGCAAAAGAGAGCTGAAAAAACACTTGGTTTCAATTTAGCTCGACCGAGCTGAGTAAGCAGCTCGGTTGAGTGCTAGGGTGCAAACATCTGGGCTTAATTCTCATATTTTCTATCTTTTATACTCAGCCCAACAACTATCGCCGCTGACCGAGCTATGACTTATCGCGGGGCCCACACTTAAATCGATTTGAATCGGGTTACATTAACCTGACTCGACCAAAACCCTAAGCCTATTCTAATTAGCCACCAAATAACTCGAGCTCACCCCCTATCATCCTAACCCTTGCTCGACCCAATACCGGCCTCCTCCTCCTCCTCCCCTCTCTCTGCTTGAGCACCGCCTACGCCACCGCTCGGTCCGCCCTGTCGAACCACATCTCCCCCCCTCTCTCTTTCTCTCTCTATCTACCCCCACCCCAATCGAGCCCCCTCGCTCCGACGCATCACCGGAGCAGCGACACCTGTGCCACCCAGCATCAGCGACACATCCACCTCCCCTCCCTCCTCCCTTTCCCCTCTCCCCCTTCCATATTCCCCTCTCCCTCTTTGCCCCAATTCCTGCAGCCCCTACAGCTCCGGCACCTCGTCGGAGCAGCGCCGCGAGTGCCACCCGAGCACCATCGGTGCTTGGACCGAGCTCCCATGCCACCCCTTATTCATTCATCTCTGTCTCCCCATCTCTTGCATTCTCTTCATCTTCCCATACATCCATCCCCAATTCCAAATTTTTCCCATTTTGAACCCCAAACTTGATTAATTTTCAAAATTGCCTCCTAATACTATTTTCTTATCTTATTACAGGTACATTTGGAGCTCTTCGAGGTGGAGCTAGGTTTGGATCATCTTGGGGATTGTTTTGGGTCCAGACTACGCATGTGTATGCTTCTTTGCCTTCGCAGCGATGCTCGGTGTCGGTATATTCCTTCCCCCTATTATTTTCATTACTGTAGCTTGTCGTTTGCCACTTTAGCATGATGCCTCCTCGTCTTAAGTCGAGGAAGCCTCCGCCGAAGAAGAGGAAGGCCACCACTGGTCCCTCTGTAGGATCCTGTCAAAACAACGTTAGGATCAATAAATGAAGTTGAGACTTACTCTTGCGTACGCGGCATGGTAATCTCGGAACTTTGCCCTCGGATTCGCCACAACAGTCGATACTTCGTCACGGAGGATCGAAGCAGAGTTTCACCGCCTAAATCTCTAACTAGAAGAGGATTTTAATGGAAGGGAGAAGAAGAACATAAGATGCCTTATGCAAACTTATGGCATAGAAAAGTGTGAATGAATGCCTTACCCTTGGGTCCTATTTATAGGCTTTAGGGGTGGTTATTGTAGGAAATAACCAATTATAAGCTTATTAGCCTATATTAGCACATTCATTTATCTTCTTCTTTATCCACTTATCAAGTGCCATTTTGCACTTATAAGGTGGCTTTTTCCACTTATCGAGTGGCTTTTTCCACTTATCGAGTGGCTTTTTCCACTTATCGAGTGGCTTTTTCCACTTATCGAGTGGTCCTTTTCACACGAGAAAAGGTTCCATTCGCACACGCCTTCGTGCACGTGACATCTGAGGTCCGTATTCCCTCATACATCCCCTCATGGGTGTATTTATGTTGTCCATATCCAACATCTCCCACTCACACTTGAGGGGATTGTAAGGAAACTTATTTTCCTCTAACTCTTCTGTTTATCATACAGAGAAATAGGCTGTGTGACCGTCATGCGCATAGAGTCCGCTGTTGAGCACTTGTTAGAGATACACAACACTCCTCGAGGTGCAAAGTTGAGTAGATCAACGCATGCTTTACCCTAGATTATTTCTTCACATTTCTTATACTTTATATTCAACAATTGAATCCCATCTGGATTGCAATTGGCTGGCCAGCTTTGAATCTTTAAAGTCCAAATGTGAATGCGAAATTAATCTTCCTCTTCTTGCGATCCTTTCGATCTTGACTTGACTTGCTTTTCTAACATGCCCCGCCGGACCGAATTAACCATAGTCTATAAGTAACATGCTAAGATAGCAATCACCCGGTCAAATCTAAAGGAACCAATTAGAGTCCATAAGGGTAATGAATTAAGACCCATGTGGTCTTTGGGTCTCACATAATAGTAAACTTATTTACTATTCTAACCCAATGGTCAAAAAATGCATACGTAGTATGAATACGTATTACAACATCGCTCCTTTCCCAGGGAGTGTATGTCTCAATGATGTTGTAAGGATGATGATCAGACACCACAATGTCTGACTTTGAGTCCCTTTTTCTACTCAAATAATCCTTTGGACTCACATCCCGCATTTAGACAGATAGGATTTCAAAATCCTCTTAGATCTTCTGTAAGCATCCATATGATGCAGATCTTTCATGCGACCATTTTGTTTAAGTCATGACTCGAAATCATCCGTCTGATGATTTTGACTTTAAACAGGTCTCATCTCTATTCTACCCGTCTGATAGAATAAGGCGGTTGCTCATGTGAGAGAGCCAACCTCAATCTGTCCGACATACTAGAAAGTATAGCTGAGATTTCAAAAATGTACACAAACATTTCTCAAGAAATTCATATGCAATGTTTGAAAAAGAACATATTCTTTTATTAAATTTGATCATTTACAGACATGTGAATTTACATTGGTACAACTCAGCTCTTACGCAATCCTTGGGATGATAAGTGTTTGTAAAACACATCTCTGGGGATCGCCTTTGTGAGCGGATCCACTATCATCTCATGCGTAGATATGTACCTTATGTCCACCTTCTTGGTTTTATCATAGTCTTTTGCAAATTTGTAGCGGATATCAATGTGTTTGGTCTTACAATGGAATTTAGGATCTTTGACATAGGCTATATATGCTTGACTGTCGCTGTGTATAGGTACATCACCTGAGTCACTTACATCAATTAGCCTGTCTAAGAATTTCCTAAGCCAAACAGCCTCTTGGACTGCCATGCTAAATGCTACAAACTCGGCTTCCATAGTTGAAAGTGGGATTGTTTCTTGCTACTCCAGGATATTGCACCAGATCCAAGTAGAAAAACATATCCTGAGGTCGATCGTCGCTCATCGAGATCACCCGCCCAATCAGCATCAGTGTAGCCTTCGAGCCTCAAGGCATCTCCTTGATAGCATAAATCAAAGTCTTTAGTTCCTTTGAGATACCGCATTATCCTCTTAACCGCTTTCCAATGTACTTGCCCTGGGTTGGATTGGTAACGACTTACCATTCCAACGGTAAAACAGATGTCCGGTCTTGTACACATCATAGCGTACATAAGACTACCAACTGCACTGGAATATGGAACTTTTTCCATAATCTCTTTCTCCTTTTGGTTCTTAGGACATGATTTCAGACATAAATTGTCGCTTTTGCTTATAGGAGTATCAATGGACTTGCAGTCCTGTATATTAAATCGTTCTAGAACCTTCTTTATATAAGTCTCCTGTGAAAGAGAAAGAAGTTTCTTCGAACGATTCCTTGAAATTTTAACTCCAAGGATATATGCAGCTTCTCACATGTCTTTCATCTCAAAAACTAATGAAAGCCGAGCATTGATATCCATCACAAAGCCCTTGTCATTTCCGGCTATTAAAATGTCATCTACATATAGAGACATGATAACATACTTGCTTTTAATCCTCTTGATATATACACAGTTATCTTCATCAAGCATGGTAAAACCATTTGATAAGACAACTTCTTGAAATCGTATATACCATTACCTCGAGGATTGTTTAAGACCATATATGGATTTAAGAAGTTTACAAACCTTATGTTCGTTTCCTTCTTTTACAAACCCTGTTGGTTGTTCCATATAGATCTCCTCGTCCAATTCTCCATTGAGAAAGGCAGTCTTTACATCCATTTGATGTAATTCGAGGTCTAAGCAAGCTACCATTGCCAGAATCAGGCGAATCGAGGTAAGACGCACAACAGGTGAGAAGGTCTCTTCGTAGTCTATCCCTTCCTGTTGCGTAAAACCTTTCGCGACAAGGCGAGCTTTATATCTGTCAATAGAGCCATCAGCCTTATGCTTGATCTTGAGAACCCATTTGTTCCCAATAGCTCTACGTCCTCTGGGTAAGTCAACTAAGTCCCATACTTGGTTAACTTTCTTGGATTCTAACTCCTCTTGCATCGCTTCCATCCATTTGTCTTTAGCAGGGCAAGATACGGCCTGTTTGAAAGTAGCAGGCTCGTCATCTTCTTGTAGTAAGGTCATAAAGGTTTGCGGAAATTCATCCTCATATCTTAGAGGAGCCAACCTTGTACGACTACTACGTCGTATTTGAGATTCTTCAAGTCCTTGTTGACTCGAATTTAGATCAATTCTAATATCACTCCCACTTGGAATGTCGTTAGAATTGCTCCCACTTGGATCATTATTCCCGTATGGAATAGGATAATCGTCATTCGTATAATCCATTGGTGAAGTTTGAAACATATTTTCGTCACCAAGAATTCTCCCACTCGAATGAGGTAATCCTTCTTGATCATAAACCTCAAATAGAGATAAGTCCTGACTTATCTCGCCCTGTCTTGGAAACTTGTTTTCCAAGAAAGTGACATCCCTCGACTCAAACTCAATTAACCCACCATATTCTTCCTGACTAACAAAAACATAACCTTTGGAGTTTTCTGCGTATCGTATAAAGATACATTTCCTTCCCCTTGGCCCAAGTTTGCCATACTTATGGGAGGAAATATGTGCGTAGGATGCACAACCCCAAGGTTTCAAAATGTTTAAGTCAGGAGACCTTTGGTTCCACAACTCATAAGGAGTGGAGCTAACTGATTTCGAGGGTACGCGGTTTAAAATGAAAGCGGCCGTCAATAATGCATCACCCCAAAAGGTGATTGGCAAGTTAGCTTGCGCCATCATTGAACGGACCATTTCCATTAAAGTCCTATTTCTCCTTTCTGCAACACCGTTTTGTTGGGGAGTATAAGGCATAGTTACCTGATGTACTATGCCTTTTTCATCACAAAGTTCCTTAAAACTTGTTGATTGATATTCACCGCCCCTATCGGTTCGCAAGAACTTAATCTTACGATCTAATTGATTCTCCACTAAACTCTTATAGTTTTTAAAGCAAGCCAATGCTTCACTTTTGTGGGATATCAAATAGATATGTCCGAATCTGGTGAAATCATCAATAAAAGTGATGAAATAGGACTTCCCGCGTCTTGTCTTGACATTCATCGGACCACATATGTCCGAATGGATAAGCTGTAATGGAACCTCGGCCCTTGTGCCGGTTCCAAACGGCTTGCGACAAGATTTCCCCACTAGGCAATGTTCGCAGGTCGACATTTCAACCTTTGAAACATTGGATAGAAGGCCACGTTTGGCAAGTCTATCCATACGCGTTGGTCCAATATGACTAAGCCTTGCATGCCAACAAATCACATCAGACTCATAAGTCTTAGAATTTGCAATACGGAAATTTTCATTACACGAGGAATCATACATTGTACTCATTACAATAAATCCTTTAAATACAAACCCAGTACCAATAAGAGTATTATTACAACTTAAGTCCACATTACAATCATGAAAAAACCAGTTATAGCCAAGACCCATTAACACGACCACAGAAATTATATTCCTTCGAATATCTGGAGCGAAGAGGACATCATGAAGTAGGAGAGTGCGGCCGTTGTCCAAGACTAGCTTGCAAGTCCCAACGCCTTTCACTTCAACACGTGTGTTGTTTCCTACATAGATCCACTTCGTTCCTTGGAGTATCCGGTGATACTCCACGAAGGACCGTCTGTCCCTTGCTATGTGGTCGGTGGCACCTGAATCAATTATCCAAAATGGATTAGATTCCACAAGAAATATTGAACTAGAAACACATATGTAACTAGTATATTTACACGTTACCTCGTCGCCTCTACTCGTACACGAACGAGCATAGTGACCGAGCTTGTTGCACTTGAAGCACTTGATCCTCTTCAAGTCTTTCTTCTTGTGTCATTTCTTGTGCCCACCCTTATGTTTGAGTTTCTTGGTAGACTCAGGTTACTTATTACGTTCATTAGTAGACTTCGAACGATCTTTCCGTTTCTTTCCCCCGTGTGAGGAACTAGCAACCATGTGCACTTCTGCACTAGGCTTGGCAGCCGCAAGCCACTCTTCCTCTAATTTGAGGTGCTTGGAAACATCGCTGAAGGTCTTGATGCTCTCATTGTGAGTGAGATGCATCTTCATTTGGTCCCACCCATTTGGTAGGGAACGTATGACTGCTTGGATTTGTTGCTCATCAGTGAGCACATGACATGCGTCCTTTAACTCCGAGATAAGATTCGCCATATGTCGCAGATGTTTCCCCATGGAATGATCTGGACGTTTCTTATATGAATCGAATCTTATAGTTAAGGCGCGAAGTTTGGACACCGATGTGCCACCAAACTTCTCCTCTAGCTTGGACCATATGTCCATGGCTAAGTCATGCTCTCAGAAGATGCGCATTATGTCATCGGCCATACTGCTCAATAACGTAATGCGGGCTATCTTATTCTTCCGAGACAAAGAATCAAAAGCTTCCTTGTCTCGTCTGTGTTGGGCAGTAGTGCCCAACTCGGGTTCAATCATTACGTTCTTTAGAGTTTTGAGCACTTCTTGCTCCTCCAAAACGTATTGTATCTTGATGGACCAAAGTTTGTAATTATCGCCGTTGAGTTTTTCACCTCTGTATAACTCAGCGACGATATTCTTTGAAGCGGAAGACATTTTTCTTTTAAAATGCTGCAAAAGACACAAAACCGAAGGTTTGATCAAAAACATTGCATTGAAAATTCTTAAAATATAATTCCCATTTGAAGTGATAATAGAATATCCCATTTGGATAGTTCTAATTTCAACTCCCACTTGGAATGACATTTATAATTTGATAAGTTACTTTCAAAAAATATTGAAGATGTTACCCTAGAATCGGAAAGGTCACTACGTTTCCAATCACCATCTAGAGTAACTTTCAGTATTTCCCCATCACTTTATCAAATAAAAGTACTCTTATAGTACTTTGCAGCGGAAAAGCGTTTTTGAAAACGTATTTTTCAAAACGTATGAAAACGTATTTTTCAAAAAATATATTTCAACATAGTACCCTTATGATACTAGTGAAATATTCGGCAATCCCTGGCCATTGCCGGGTTTAAGCCGTTGCCGTGCCAAGGTCGGATCCCCCCCTTGAGGAGATTTTTCTGCAAGCAATTGTCGCCGGCTCCCGTATGGATCCAGGCGCTTTCCCCCTTATAGGAGAATTTTGCCGCAAATGACTGTCGTCGGCCCCGTATGGGCTAGCCTTGCAGATGGCCGGGGCCAAAATTACTGGCAAGGCCTCCGGCTGAATTGGTCGACCAAAAAAACCTGAATTGGTCGACCAATGCCGACCAAGGGTTCTGGCACCCTCTACCCCCGGCCAGGGCCTCTACCCTGGCAGAGGCTGGCCAAGGGCCGGCCAGGGCCTCTGCCCTGGCCGGCCAGGGGCCCTGGCCCCTCGGCCAGGGGCCCTGGCCCCTCGGCCAGGGCCTCTGCCCTGGCCGAGGTCGGCCAGGGCCTCTGCCCTGGCCGAGGTCGGCCAGGGCCTCTGCCCTGGCCGAGGTCGGCCAGGGCCGGCCAGGCCCTGGCCTCTGCCAGGTCCGGCCAGGCCCCGGCAGTGGCCAGGGCGCCAGCCCTGGCCTCTGCCATGGCCGGCCAGGCCCTGGCAGTGGCTAGGGCGCCGGCCCTGGCCACTGCCAGGTCCGGCCAGGCCGGCCCCTGGCCTTGGCCGAGGCCGGCCAGAGCCCCCTGGCCCAGGCCTGGCCTTGGCCATGGCCAGGGCCCCCTGGCCCTGGCCGAGGCCGGCCCTGGCCGACCATGGCCATGGCTGGCCATTGCCGGGCCATGGCCATTTGGCCTTGGCCGGCCATGGCCCATATGGCCATGGTCGGCCACCCCCTTATATGGGGTTGCCGCACACCCCCGCCGGAGGGGTGGCCGTGGTGGTTATTGGCCGTAGCCAACCCCCTCCGCATGGGAAGGGGGGTGCGTTGCCTTCATAGCCCATTTGGCTATGGTGATCATGCACCAAAAGTCATCTTCTCCGATGTAGATAACTACCATCATCTTCCTCGATGAAGCACCTGTTCGTCGATGAAGCACCCGTTCGTCGAGAAAGTAGTTATTCTCTAATGCATGTGTGCCAAAAATGAAAAAAAACACACTTTAAAGTTCGTAAACTACGCGCTCCACATGAAGAGAGTTCACATTCCCTATGAATGGAGACTCAGCATCCATGAAGAGAGCGAGCTTGACGATATGAACGGTCGGTTCTTCCCGTCACGGAGAGTTCCTACCATATCTGTAATGGTAGGAGACCCTAACGTGAAAAGAACAACCGCTGCGTTCTCTCCGTCACGAAGCGTTCCTACCATATTCCAAATGGTAGGATACCCATTCGTGAAAAAGACAACGCCTCGTTCATCGGTTCGACGTGGCGGTGGTTTTGACCGGGGCGAACCCGTATGGCTTTGATACCAATGTAGGATCCTGTTAAAACAACGTTAGGATCGATAAATGAAGTTGAGACTTACTCTTGCATACGGGGCACGGTAATCTCGGAACTTCGCCCTTGGATTCGCCACAGCGGTCGATACTTCGTCACAGAGGATCGAAGTGGAGTTTCACCGCCTAAATCTCTAACTAGAAGAGGATTTTAATGGAAGGGAGAAGAAGAACATAAGATGCCTTATGCAAACTTATGGCATAGAAAAGTGTGAATGAATGCCTTACCCTTGGGTCCTATTTATAGGCTTTAGCGGTGGTTATTGTAGGAAATAACCAATTATAAGCTTATTAGCCTATATTAGCACATTCATTTATCTTCTTCTTTATCCACTTATCAAGTGCCATTTTGCACTTATAAGGTGGCTTTTTCCACTTATCGAGTGGCTTTTTCCACTTATCGAGTGGCTTTTTCCACTTATCGCGTGGTCCTTTTCACACGAGAAAAGGTTCCCTTCGCACACGCCTTCGTGCATGCGACATCTGAGGTCTGTATTCCCTCATACATCCCCTTATGGGTGTATTTATGTCGTCCATATCCAACACCCTTCTCTTCTAGGCCGGCACAATGCCCCAGTCGTGCACGATCCCCCACACCTGAGGAGTACTTGGACGATTCGTCGTCCTCGTCCGACTCATCACGATCCACTTCTCCTACGCCTCTAGAGATAGATTCTCCACCCATCACTTCCACAGCTCCACCCATCCCTACCACTACTCCTCCATCCCATCCAGTTCCTTCACCACCCACCCTGAGGACATATGACATCGCCTTCAGGGACGACGCACACCGCGCACGCTTCGTCGCCATCTCTCACCGAACCATCGTCCCCACATGATTCATTCACGTCCCCACCCTCCAGAGCCTTGGCATCCTACAAGGTATTCATAGGCTCTATTAGGTCATAGGTTTTGACCACTTCCTCGCCACCCACGTCTGCACATATATGCGCCTCACACTTGAGGCACTGAGCTCCATCGTCTGCACCCTAGCAGGTGATGGCATCCACTTCAGGCTGCTTGACTACAACGTAGTGGTCATGCATGCCATGATCCATGCCCACTTTCGATTCCCTGTCGTCCTTGACTGCATCTTCGCTTATTCCCCAGATTATGAGCTTACCGTGTTCGATGCCGAGCAGTTTTGGCATCGCATCACCGATCTACGAGGATATCACCCCAGCAAGGCGAAGGCCCAATTCCATAGTCCACCCATGTTTTCGCTATGCCCAGCACCACCTCGCCACCACACTCTTTTCCAGGCCAGAGGTCGGAACACTCTCCCTTCCTGAGCTGTCACATCTTATGGGGATGACTTGACTTCTGCGCCACCACCCCGACGGTATGATCCACCCCTTCCTACTCTCTGACGCAGTACACTGACTGTGTTATCACCTTATCTAGACGGCCTATGTCACCACTGATATCTGTTGCTGTGGATTTTTCACCATTTTTGTCGTGATGCTTGTCTTTGCCCTTCTTGCAGGTCTGGCAATTCCCACCGGGCCTACACGCCTGATGTTGGACGTGCTTACCCGCATGTCCATCATCAGGCTGTACGGTGAGTATCACTGGATCTATCTTCTAGGCGCCCACTGCGAGCAGCATCTTTACCTGCCCCACCCCGATCTCATCCATGTCGCCCCAGTCCAGTCTAGCTGGCTGATTGACCGCATTTTCCCGATCCCCCCATCCATGTCCTCGAGCCCCTTGGAGCACCAGTCGACGACTGCGTGCTCAGTTCTGATGAGGAGGAGTCCAACATTGCTGCCATCTTGGCAGCACAGCCCACCCAGCCACCTCACACTTCTATCTCCACGTCTGTCAGTGTGAGCACCACCACCACCACCGTAGAGACCTCGGGGACTTGTAAGGGACCCTGCAGGGCTACACATACACACTAGAGGGGGGTGAATAGTGTAATGGCAAGCAAAGTACTTAATTAAAAGTTACTAAAATTAAAGCACAATAAGCAGCGGAAATTAAACAAAGTGCTCAACAACAATCGTAAACACAAGGATTTTACCCTGGTTTCCCAAAACTTGGGTATGTCCAGCCACACCAATATTCACTATAATTCTCATAAAGAAAAGTGAATACAATCTCACACAGAGATACCTCATACAGAGGATTTGGATTCTCACACAGAGAAATTCTTGCTCTCATACAGAGAGACCTCACACAGAGGATTTGTTCTCTCACACAGAAAGAACCAAACTCTCACAGAGAGAGTAACTCCCACAAAGAGAGTAACTAATTCTCACAAAGAGAATTAGGGGTTTCACAAAAGATGAAACGAAATTACACTTACATATGCCTTGATATGATCTTACCAATGTGAAGAAGAAGGCATGCAAGTAAAACTCAAATGCTTGAGATGAGGCTTTGATTGCACTTGATGATCTTTCTCTCTTCTAGGAATGAATCCTAACACTTCTCACTTGAGTGTATGAAATGAAGAGAAGAAATATATTCTCCAAGAAAAGGAATGAGATTGAAATCCATTGGAGAAATTCCCTAGAGCTTAGATGCTATAGCATAAGATTGAAGCTCTAATGAGGGAATGGGAGAGATTAGGAATGGCTATTGATTCACAAATATATTCAATATTTTTCAAGGGTTCTAAAAGAGCTAAGCCATCTCCTATATATATGAAGCCAAGAAGACCCCATAAAACCAGCCAAAAACCCAAAGGGAAGAAATCTGCAACGGCTAGATTTTGGGCTGAAACATCAATGACAGTCGACTGATGAACATCTGACAGTCGACTAACCAACGGCTAAATAAATCCCAACGGCTATAATCTGAGCCAGGACAGGTGACTGTAGAAGACTATACAGGCGACTGTATAATGGACAGTCGATTGTATATCCTTCAGCAGGCGACTGCTGCAGGGTATGGAAATAAAACAGAGAGATGCATCTTTTGCACTTACGCCTTTCAGACGACTGATGACCATCTCACAGGCGACTGTAAATATATAGGCGACTGTAAATACTTCATCAGTCGACTGTCTTGCAAATTGGGATGAAGCCCAAAAAATGTAAGTGGCACACAGACGACTGTAGATCAATTCCCAGGCGACCGTAGAAACTCAGGCGACTATAAATTGAACATCAGTCGACTGAGGCGAAAAGCTCAAGAAGAGTCAATAAACATGTTGACTTGAGCTGTGCATACCAGTCGGCTGTAGAAGGCTAAGCAGGCGCCTGGATGTCATCAGTCGACTGTCGTGCCTTCATCAGTCGACTGTGGGAGAGCTAAAAACTCCAGTAAGAGTTTAAGGCATGGTGAACCTAATGGGATGATATATATGATAATCTTAAGGCTTACTAAGATGGTTAAATGCATATGCATGAGAGTATAACCATCTATCAAGGTATTACAATAATCCTAAACTCAAAAAGAGAAATGCAAGTAATTGAAATTACATGGATTACATGTTTCATCTCCTAGAGTCTAAGTCTTCAAGCACATGATACCTTGATGCTCCCAATCATCTCCAAGCTTTGGCACTCCTTGATGAGCTTCCCTTCATCAAGCTCCAAGCTTTGGTATTTCTCCTCTAGATGTCGATCCATCATTATGCTCCAAGCTTTAGATTCATTAGATGATCTTCATGACTTCATCCAAGCTTGAGCACTCCATAACTCTTGGGGGTCTTTAAGATATCCCTTGTAATATCCTCCAAGCATTATGCTTTGTCTCATCAATATATAATCATTAAGATAAACTGAGACTAAAACATAAGATTGATTAGCACACTAACATAATTTATTGATCATCATCAAAACACGTTAGTCTCGAACCCAAGAACTAATAGGACTGTTCACACCTTTTCCCCCGAGGTCACTACCTCTGTCCCTATCGTGCCCGGACCTGAGGGCACGGTTGTCTTTGCTGCTCCTGATTTTACTTCTTCCACCTCTTTGGAGCCAGCCAATTCTGTCGCTTCCGAGCCCACCGCTTCACATATTTCAGAGCCTATTTCTGCCAGCACACTTCTTGCACTAGTGGATCTCCTCACTATCCTGCCTACCTCTTTAGAGTCCACAATCCTAATTTCTGGCACCACTTCAGCACCGGCATCAGCAGTATTCTCTGAGAGCGTCGTGGTGTCTGTCACCACTTCTATTGCCACGATGTCTCCTGTTTCTGATACCGCTGCTGCTTCTACCTCAAGGACAGATCTCGGATCCTTTCCACTCACTCCTTCTTACACCGAGATCACCTCTAGACCACCCTCCTCGACTTTCAGTGTAGACCCCGTGGATCACTTTCCCATGGGCATCATATGAGGGTGGTTTCTAGCAGCTCACACCCACATCTTAGCTCCCACACCGCTGACATACGTCTCACTGTGGTGGAGACCGAGTTCGTCAGCCTGAGGCGTGCCTTTGACACCCTCGCGACCTCGCTCTCCTCTTTTAAGCAGTCGGTGGAGCAGGACCTCTCCGCCATTCTCGATATCCTCAGGCACCAGGTTGCACCCCTTGTCATACTAGCACCTGCTCCTCCCCTAGGTCAGACCCAGTGTCTTCTGCCGCAGCCGCACCACTCACCGTACCACACTCTCAGGCTTCTGCAGGGCCTGTCACCTTTACCGCTGAGCTGGTTGCCCCACCTACCTCTGCGCTTACTTCAGCACGACCTGCTGACCTCCCGACCGACCTACTAGTCGAGCCTCCTACCGTTGTACCGGACGTTCCACTTTCTGGTCCCCAGCAGCGGGACCCATCACCACCTCCAGATGGTGGTGCCCCTGCTTGTCGATATTACTATTTTTGCTCATGTGCCCCCCTCCCTTATATTTCGTGCCCACATGTCTGTTCGAGGCCCTATTTTCACATAGCTTGGGGGAGGACCCATTTTACATACCATTTGTATATATCCATCATACTGCATTTGTATATATTCCACTTGCATTATATCATCATCAGCATCATATGCCTGCTTGTCCATATTTTTGCATCTCTTGCATTAGGTCATGCATACGCATCTGCATTTTTCGTTTTATTTGTATAGTTTTATTTTCCGTTTATTTTCTTTTCTTATCCACCCAACCACCCTAGCCTCATTTTCCCGCCTTACCAACGTGTTCTCAACAGTAAGGACACTGCTGTGTTTAGCTTGGGGGATGAGCGCTATCGCTTTTATTTTTCATTTTTTCTTTCATTTTACGCCTTTTTATTTCCATTATCCACCCGCTTTTCCACTATTTTCTTTTTCTTATTTAGCATCATATTTTCCATATTTTTCCATGCTTGCATGCCTGCTTTTATTCTTATTTTTTCTTCGACTTTCTTTTCCCCTTTTGCTAGATATAATCCATATAGCCCTTAGTAGCTATCACGATGCTTATTACTTTTGCCATGATATTTAGGGTATTTCAGTATCTTGCTATGTATATGCTTGCATATATCTTTTTTTACTGATTCCTCTATATGAATGCATGAAATGAATTGAAACTGAATGTATGCAATAGTATTTAGTATGCTCTTGTTGGAAATGAACCAAGCTTCACGCATCATTACAATATCTGAAGCATCTGCCTTGTATCTTATTCACTTCTTATTGCATGTCTACTATTATTGTGTGCCTTACCGCATGACTTCATTATTTGTTGAATGAATGAAATTATATATGCTTACTTATGAGTTTAGTTGGAGTATTATCTTATTGAACCATTGTGCACACCTTATGAGTAACCGATTGATACATTATTTCCTTCTCCACATGTCTTTATTATTTTCTACATATCACTTGGTTTCACCCCCTTTCAGCTACTTATACCGCATCCACTTCCCAAAAATCCCAAAAGAAAAAGTTAGCATCCAAAAAGCCAAAAAGCCAAAAAGGAGCCAAAACCAAAATACATATCTTATCGCTCCTATCAAAAAAAGAAAAGAGAAAAAAGAGATAACAAAAGAAAAATATTTCCTATATCTTATTACTTGGAGCTACACAAATACTTGGGAAAAAGCCAAAAATTCCATTCTTATTTTTGGATGCGACGCCTCAAGCTAAGCTTGGGAGGATGAACCCATTTAATTATACGAGTGAGTATGCCATTAGAGTGGAGTTGTGCACAATTGGGAATATTTGATAATGCTTAAACTTTACGAAATATATTAGCTATGTAGATTTTTCATGATTTGAGATGAATATATGAAAGCCATGATACTTATTCTATTCTCTATTGCATACTTGATTTAACTCTTATATGCTTTATTTATATCTCTTGATTGAAAAGTGCATCGCCAACATGTTTATACTAAACTCTATGAATTACATGATGTGGATATGAATTGATTGCATAAATTTAGAGAATCCCTACCTTTGTTCTTAAATGCTTGCAAGTAATATATTTAGCAAAAATATGAGATTCATATTAGCATGTGATCCATTTTCGAAGCATCATGATAGGTAGCTAGGGCTTGAGATCTGATCGAATACTCTAGCACTCCCCTCCATCTTCTAGTCTTTTTCTATTTTTTATTTTCATCGCCCGGTGAGCCTCGTATTCGTCTTCCTCGAGGACAAGTAAAAGGTAAGCTTGGGGGATTTTGATATGTCCATATTTTCCATATTTTTATCTCATCATTTCATATCATATTTGCCTCCAAAATCCATATTTTCACATATTACCACGCTTCTAACTCCATATTCGAGTTTTGTATCGCTTTATGGATTTTCAGGAGTTTTGGAGCGAATTGGAGCTAATTTGGGAGATGGACGCATATGTTACGTCTGAGACATCATTGGCAAGGCTCCATGAGATTTTGCCGAGGTATGAAAGAAGATCGGAGGAGAGAAGGAGAAGAGAGCGAGAGAAAAGAGCCAAGGCTTCAGCCCAGTTCAGTTTCCCTGGCGACTCGACCCGAGTAGCAAACAGCTACTCGGTCGAGCAGACACGTAGATTTCGCAAGGAAATGGCTACGCCCTACTCCACCAAGCAGACAGCCGACTCGACCTGAGTCACACCAAACAGAGCGATGATTCTGAACTTTTCCCCAGGACCCTGCAACTCGACCGAGCAGGTCACCTATTCGACCCGAGTAGCTTTCAGACAGAGCAGCGTTTCGGAGGCAAGTTTTGACCTATTGTAGCTCGACCGAGTAGAGGGGCTACTCGACCGAGTATCCCATATCAGCCAGAAGCAGAGCAGCAGCGAGCGGCGACAGATGTCAACTCGACCGAGCAGGTGCCGCTACTTGGCCCGAGCAGCGACGCGACCAACAAGTTGGCATGCCCTTATGCACAGATTTTTAGATATTCTTTGTGGGGTCCCTACCCCTTGTATATAAGCACGTTTTTACCCTATTTTCAGGACATCGAGAGTTTTAACTATCTTTACTTTTAATTAGTATTTGGAGATCTAGTTTTAGTTTTGTGCCGTCGTTATTTTGTGAAGACCAAAGATCGGATTTTTATTGTTCTATTGCGCAAGGAATCTTATTATTCTTAATTGTCTTTGCTTTTCTATTGCTCTACAATGTTTCGATACATTATTCTAAACTTTCTATGCTTTTGATTGCCAATATGAATTCTCTTATTGTTCCTCCATGTTTTATTGCTTTTCCTATGATGCGTGAGTAGTTCCATCTAGGGCTAATGGATTAGCCCATGGATCTTAGGATTTAGATGTAACGTTAGGATTTTTAGGTTGCATTGGTATAAAAGGGACGTATTTTGGTGATCTAGCAAAGTTTGTAGAAGATCTTGTACTGAGATCGTGCACATGGTCGGTGGAATCGATTGGCTTAAGGAGTATCCTATAAACTTAATTAGGGAGTTAGTGGATTCAATTAGGGCTCGTGACCATGTCCGGCTCGTGTTTTGATGGGATCCACCGACGAACTATATTACTAATTGACGGCTACCGTCATTGCGTCAATGAGAGTCACCAAAATATATCGAAACTCTAACCTACGAGAGTGGCGTGAGTTGAGATCATTCTGACCATGAGAGTGGCAAGAATATTATCGATTCTTAATGCACGGATCATGTGCGCCTGTCGCGAGAGCAGGGTTAATGTGATACGTTAGATTCATGGTGCTTAGATCCATGAATTCCACATCTTAGATGTGACAATCCCTATTAAAGTCAATGCAACGTAAGAGTCTTAACCTAGTATCGACATCTGACGATCCTAGTGGTGAGTCCTAAAGTCCTAGTCTTTATTAATTGATCACAATTCCAAACAAACAATTTGTTGAAACTGACTGCTACCTAAATTCTGAGATTTGAAAATAGCCCGAGACAATAACATCGCTACCCTCCCTGTGGGATCGGTAATCTTTTATACTATTACTTGACACCGTACGCTTGCGTAAAGTGTCAGGAATTTGCATTTGGGATACATCTAGCCCTTGACATTCGTGCCATTTCTAGGTGGCTTCTATGTGTAGGTTTCGAGAGCATCACCTATTGCTTCATGTTGGCAGTATTTTCTATGGTTGGTGTTCAAGGAGACGATTGTTACTAATTCTTTGCGTCTTCATTGGGGCATGTCTGATTCAGTTACTTGTCTTGTCTATGGGATAGATGCGGAGACTTGTATTCATGTGTTGAGGGATTGTTATAAAGCAAGGAAGGTATGGGCTATTTTTTTCCCTATATCTTAGTTTGGCACTTTCTATCAACTTTCAATGTCGGCTTGGGTGAAGGAGTTTTTGGACCTTGGGACTTACTCACGGTCTCAGGTTATTCTCTTCGCTACTTGTTTATGGAAACTTTGGTGTGCCCGGTGTCGACGGGTTCTTGACGACTCGGCTATTATTGATGAGGAGGCATCTCAGGTGCGGCATATTTCTTATCTTGTTGCAGAAGTTTCTCGGGCCTATGGTATTTTGGGTGTTGCCTCCCACGTTCCTTTGGTTATTAAGTGGTGCCCACCTGATTGCAGAATAGTTAAGCTTAATATTGATGGCGCTTATAGAGGGAATCCAGGTCCTTCGGGTGCAGGAGGTATTTTTCGAAATGGGTTGGGTGGTTGGTGTTTGGGTTGTTCTGCTTATATTGGCTGGGATACTAATCTGAATGCAGCACTTCATGTCATTCTTTTTTGTCTTGACAATTCCTGGAGAAGATGGGTTCGTACTCTTGTTTGTGAGACGGATTCTCGTATTGCTTGTTTGCTTTTGGAATCTCCTGATGTCCGCTTCATCCACTTCTAAACTTGGTCATGGACATTAGAGCGTTCAAATCATAGTTTACTCTTTTCACCATAAGGCATGTTCTTCTGGAGGCTAATTTCTGTGTGGATGCACTGGCCAATTTGGGTTGTGATCTTGATGATGACCTGCGAGTCTGGGAGAGGAAACCCCCATCTTTATCACAACTTCTTCTCTTTGATGTCAGTGGGCTTGGCTGTAATAAACATTTTACCTTCTGATGGTAGTTTTGCCTTTATTTTCTGATGTATTAAAAAAAATTCATTTAGTTCTATTTGAAATTTAACCAATTTTATGCTCTTTTTACCTGTTACTTGATGGTATCAATGATTCGATTATGATGTTTTGATGTTGTAACACTAGAAAAATATTTTGTATTACTGATCTAACATTAGCGAACCAAAATTTGAGTCCCAAATGCTAACATTTGCCTCTCAAATAGATAATCGCTAATGTTAAATCGCTAATGTTAGGCAACTTCGACTTCATTCTCGCAGGGTGTGGGGGGGCAAAGACTGTTATTCATGTGTTGAGGGATTGTTATGAAGCAAGGAAGGTATGTGCTATCTTTTTCCATATCTCTTAGTTTGGCACTTTCTATCAACTTTCAATGTCGGCTTGGGTGAAGGAGTTTTTGGACCTTGGGACTTACTCATGGTCTCGAGTTATTCTCGTCGCTACTTGTTTATGCAAACTTTGGTGTGCCATGTGTCGACAGGTTCTTGATGACTTGGCTATTATTGATGAGGAGGCATCTCAGGTGCGACATATTTCTTATCTTGCCGCAGAAGTTCCTCTCAAGGGGATAGTTACATTTGGCACCTTACATCTGATATACAGTTTTCCTCGAAGTCTTCTTACAGTTATTTGTTGGGGAATCAATCTTTGTTGGGGGTTATCATTATGCTTGTCTATGGAAGTTGCATATTCCTTCGCATTGGCGGTATTTTCTATGGTTTGTGTTCAAGGAGAGGATTGATACTAATTCTCTCCGTCTTCATTGGGGCCTATCTGATTCAGATACTTGTCTTGTCTGTGGGATAGATGCGGAGACTGTTATTCATGTGTTGATGGATTGTTATGAAGCATGGAAGGTATGGGCTATCTTTTTCCTTATCTCTGAGTTTGGCACTTTCTATCAACTTTCAATGTCGGCTTGGGTGAAGGAGTTTTTGGACCTTGGGACTTACTCACGGTCTAGGGTTATTCTCTTTGCTACTTGTTTATGGAAACATTGGCATGCCCGGTGTCAACGTGTTCTTGATGACTCGGCTATTATTGATGAGGAGACATCTCAGGTGCAGCATATTACTTATCTTGCTGCAGAAGTTTCTCGGGCCTATGGTATTCCATGTGTTTCCTCCCACATTTCTTTGGTTATTAAGTGGTGACCACCTGATTACGGAATGGTTAAGCTTAATGTTGATGGCGCTTATAGAGGGAATACAGGTACTTCGGGTGCTAGAGGTATTTTATGGAATGAGATGGGTGGCTGGTGTTTGGGTTTTTCTGATTATATTGGCTGGGGTACTAATCTGAATGCGAAGCTTCATGCCATTCTTCTGTGTCTTGACATGCCTGGAGAAGAGGGGTTCGTACTCTTGTTTGTGAGATAGATTCCCGTGTTACTTGTTCGATTTTGGAGTCTTCTGATGTCCGCTGTCATCCACTTCGAAACTTGGTCATGGACATTAGGACGTTCAAATCTTGCACCATAAGGCATGTTCTTCGGGATGCTAATTTCTGTGCAGATGTGCTGTCCAATTTGGGTTGTGATCTTGATGATGATCTGCGAGTATGGAAGAGGGCACCCCCTCTTTATTACAGCTTCTTCTCTTCGATGCCAGTACGATTGGCTGTGACAAACGTTTTACCTTCAGATGTTAGTTTTGTCTTTATTTTCCGATGAAGCAAAAAAAATTCATTTAGTTATATTTGAATTTTAACCAGTTTTGTGCTCCTTTTACTTGTTACTTGATGGTATCAATAATTCGATTATGATGTGTTGATGTTGTAGCGCTAGAAGAATATTCTGTGTTGCTGATGTAACATTAGCGAACCAAAATTTGAGTCCCAATTGCTATCATTTGCCACTCAAATAGCCAATCGCTAATGTTAAATTGCTAATGTTAGGCAACATCGACTTCATTCTTGCGGGGGGGGGACAAATGAGCCGCTATTTCTGAATGTTTAAGCTTTCCCAGCTTATCATTTGCCTCTAAATAGCCGGGTTCCTTACAGAAAAACTTCACAAAATGCTACGGTGTCAATAGATATTTTAAATATTCGAATGTGTTTTGTATTGACATTTGCTTCATATCAACATCTGTTTAAGCGAATACAGATAGTAATAATTAGGAAATTACTTTAAGATCATATCATTTTGCTCCGTGCACATACCGCTTAACTTTTTACTCAGTACATATACCTTATTATTTTGAAAACCCTAGTTTTTGCTCAGTACACATATGATTTACCAAAACGCCCCAATAATTTTGCTCAGCATCACCTCTCCCTTCACATACCACTTAAGTTTTTCTCATTGTGCACATCCTTACCTCATTATTTTAAAAAAAAATTTTATTTACTCATGGTGTATTAGTTAAGTGTATTAGTTAATTAGTTAATTAGTTATGGGGAGGGGGTTGTGGAAGGGGGAGGTTGAGGTGGCAATTGGTTGGGCGACCTGAGGGGGAGAGGAGAGGGGGCTGGGGAGAGGGTGGGAGGGGGGTAAGGGAGCGGTGCTCGGAAGGAGGGGCTGAGAGAGGGGGATGGGAAGGAGGGACGTGCAGAGGGGGAGATAATGGAAAATGGCAAACTTGTAAATATATATGTAAGTGGAATTAGTTAAGTAAAATAAGTTAGGTGTAATTAGTTTCTTTAAGTTAAGTGGTATGTGTACTGAGCAAAAGAACCAGAGAACTAGAGAGAAAGATAAAGAGAAGAAGAAGAGAGAAGATGAGCAAAATATTTTTAAAAAGAAGAAGTGGAATGTGCGCAATTCGTAATTTGGTATGTGTACCGAGTAATTTTTGTGTGGATAATAGCAAATGTCAAACATGTAAATATAAATGTAAGTGTAATTAGTTAATTAAATTAGTTAGGTGTAATTAGTTTATTAAATTTTTTTCAGTTAAGTGGTATATGTATTGAGCAGAAAAACTAGAGAGAAATCAAGAGAGAAGAAGAAGAGAGAAGATAAGCAAAATATTTTTAAAAAGAAGTAGTGGAATATGTGCAATGAGTAATTTGGTATTTGTGCCGATTAATTTTTATGGGGATGTGCATGATAAGTAATTTTGTATGTGAGCCGAGTAATTTTGGTGGGGAAGGGGTCGGGGGGTATTTTGGGGTTTTTAAAAATGACAGTTTTGTTGAGAATCAATATTTATAGTGGAGGCCATAGACTATATTTATATAGAGTAACTATTACAAAGAGAAAAATACTAAGAGGCTTTACATTCATTGGTACATTCATGGGTGGATACCAAGGGTCTTGGATACCCAAGGTCCCAAGACCATTCATAGCACTTCCCCTTATCCAACCATTGTTGTATACTCAACATATGAATACTGCAGGATCCGTAGTGCTTATGAGTATCATAAGGGGTGGATACTTCCAGATCCTAAGTTAGGGATAACTGCCTCGTTAAAACCTTTAGCTATGGAAAACCCAGTGGGAAAAACCAATAGCCAAGGAAAAAGAGTACAGTTCTTCATAACTTTCCCTAATTTGTGGAAGTATTTAGGGGTGGATACTTCTTGATCCAGAGGCAATGAGGTTGCCTCGTTAAAACCTTTAGCTATAGAAAACCCAGTTGGGAAAAAACTAATAGCCAAGGAAAAAAGAGTACAACACTCATTTGGCTCCTTCTGATCTGTACAAGCTGCAGGCTTGCAGATCTCCTATGCAACTATACATCAATATCTTACAATATTCTGAGAATAATTACAAAATACAAGACATCGCTTATCTATACAAGTATCGCTCAATTATGCAAGTATCATTCATATATGGCAGCTACTGAATCTGAGGGAGCACTTCTGAAGAGGAGTGTGTTGGATATTGGACTCCCCGGATTTGGTTTTGGATGATGAACAAACATAAATATATCGTGAACTAACACTTTGTGAGCGCAGTTATGGAGATCGTCACCAAATTCATATGAATATCAGTTACGACGTCTCAAGACTTCTCAAAGCACGTGATCGTATGACTAAAGCTTCGTTGAAGCTTATGGACCAATTTAGAAGTCATGAAGATTCGATTGAAGCTATTGAAGACGGTATCGTCAAGTTTTATTTATAGTCTTTAGCTTCTTTCGTAGAATGTTAAGCCTTGAGTAGGTCTTACGTTTTAAATCTTCATAACGCTCATATCTTAGCTCTAGGATCTTAGTAGAAGTCCATACAATCCTTCCCGAAGCATCGCGCTTCGATTCGCGACTTCTTGTGCATGTTAGTTGGTTCAAGAAGAAGAACTGACCGACTAGATGGTGATTTAGTCGGTCGGCAAAGCTTCTTGGACCGACTAGTTCTTCTCAGTCATTTCCAAGCTCTTTACTGTTTACAGTTAGTCGGTCTAAGTTGACTCACCGACCGACTAGTTTGTGAACTAGTCGGTCAGTGATGCTTCTGTGACCGACTAGTTGAGCTTTCCCTGTTCATGCACATTTAAGCCTATGCTACTGTTTATCATTAGTCGGTCTGTGTTCATTGATCGACCGACTAGTTGATGAACTAGTCGGTCAACTTTCCTTCCTAGACCGACTAGTTTAGTTTACTGTACATGCCAAATTTTCTCCATACTTACTGTTTATCGTTAGTCGGTCTAAGCTCATTTGGCGACCGACTAGTTGGTGAATTAGTCGGTCAACATTTGTTCTTGGACCGACTAAGTCTATTTCTGCTCAGACTTCAGTTTTATCTGTTAGTCGGTCTCAGTTGAGTAACCGACCGACTAGTTGTGAAACTAGTCGGTCAGCTACTCTTCTTGGACCGACTAGTTCCTTATGTCTGTACTTTGATCTTTTCTCAGTTCACTCATTAGTCGGTATAAGTTAATTGACCGACTGACTAGTTGATGAACTAGTCGGTCGGTGGTTGTTCTTTGACCGACTAGTTGGGTTCAGAAAAGAGCCGTTGGAGCATTTAATGACTCGAATTTCTTTCTCTCTCTCCTCTATCCTATATATACTTAATGGGCTGCATTCATTGCTGCCAAGGCTGATATTATTGCAAGTTTAGGGATCAAGAGAATTCATTCCAAGCTCATTCAAAGCTCACTCTTTTCATTCAATAATCTCTCCTCACTCTTACTTCCAAAGAGAGATTCATTGAGTGTGAAGCATTCCAAGCCAAGTGCTTGATTCTAGGTCACCAACATCCCCAAAGCTCTCCATCGCTGATCTACATCTTGGAGCTAGGGTTTGGTGCCACTTCTTCCTCAAAATCATCCTTGCCCTAATTCGTAAGCAATACTCAAGGCATAGATATTTTGTTCGGTAAGAAGTTTTCTTATTTCATTTCATATTTGATTTGTAAGTTTCACTCTCGGTTGTGAGAGTGTGGTTGTGATCCCGGGTTGTGGGAGTCACAAATTACATTTTGTATGATTTGACTTGTGGAGGATTTTCACAAGTATTTCATAGTGGAAATCTTGAGTTAGGGTTTCTAACTCAAGTATCCGGAGGGGATCCGGGTGGTTGTGACGTAGGATCACCGGGAACAAGTCGGGGAGACTTGGGTGGATCCGAACCCAGTAACATCTCTTGTTAGCATTGTTAATTTTGTTGTTGTCTTCAATTTAAGCTTCCACAAATTGATTTGGTAGTTGTTTGCATTATAATTAGGAATTATACTCCTTGTTATTTTTCAAGTACTATTCACCCCCCCCCCCTCTAGTACTTGTGCAGTAGCTTGTAGGGCATTACATTTGGTATCAGAGCCAGATACTTAGCTATGTCTGCCAACGACAACAAGACCGTGCGTCCACCTTCCGACTATGGCACCTTCAGGAACCGTGAAGGAGCATCTTCGGTGATGGAAGGACATTCCTCGACGAGGCCTCCATTCTTCAACGGTACCAACTACGGGTACTGGAAATGCTAGATGGAAACTTTCCTCCAGAGTGCATCTCTATGGAGGACCACGATGAAGGAATACGTCGAGCCCGAAGAAGAAGACTTTGAGAAATGGACAACCGCGGAAGTCACCGCGGAGGTAAGCAATGCCAAGGCAATGAACGCCTTGCAATGCGCGTTGGAGCCCGAGGACTTCAATAAGATATGCACATGTAAGAGTGCATATCAAATTTGGAACTCCCTCCTCATTCTACATGAAGGGACGAGTAGGGTAAGAGACTCCAAACTCGTAGTTGTAAACAAAGATTACGAAATGTTTCATATGCAACAGGGCGAGAAGATGAAGGAGTATTACGCTCTCTTCGTTGACATCATAAATGAGTTGGAGGCTCTCGGAAAAACCTACACCCAAAAGGAGAAGTGTTCGAAGCTTATCGAAGGACTTCCTTCTTCTTGGGAAAAGCGTACCTTCGCCATCGAGGAAGGTAATGATATGAATAAGTACACTGTAGTTCAACTAATGGGTACTTTAATGTCATACAAGGTACGCAAGGATAGCAAGCTAAAATTGCAGAAAAAGATGAAGTCCTACCTAAAGCAAGACGAGCCAAAGAAGAAGGCTATTGCTTTCAAGGCCGCTCCATCCACATCTACATCAACCGATGATGAAGACTCGGAAAACGAGTTGGACTTGGAGTCCATGGCACTCATGGCCAAGAAGTTCAACCGTTTCTTCCGAAAAGGTAACTATAAGAACAAAGCTAAATTTGGTTCTTCTAACGCCTCTTCCTCTCCTTTGTGTTTCAAGTGCAATAAGTCAGGACACATGAAAGCGGAGTGTCCTCTCAACAAGCAAAAGGAGAAGTGGAAGGCGCCTAAATTCGATAAGTCCAAGAAGTACAAGAAAGGAAACAAGAAGGGACTTGTCGGAGCAACATTCACCGACTCCGAGGATTCCTCAAGCGGAGAGTCGGACGATGAGCAAGTGGAGCAAGTGCACATGTGCTTCATGGCAAGAGAGGAGCATGATCAAGGATCCTCCTCTTCCGATGATAGTGACGACGAAGGCGATGAGGTAACTATGGATGATCTTAGGAATGCTAACTCTCAATTATGGTCTAAATACACTAAATTAGTAAATAGACATACTAAAGTAAAAGATGACCTAGCTAGCATTCAAACCTCGCCTAAGACTATCATCACCAACAACGACACCGTTGTTGAAGAGTTAAGAAATGAGATTGTTAATCTCAAATCTAAACTTGAACATGTTAGCATAGATGATCCGGAGGAACATAAGATAGCGGATTTAACTTCTCAAAACTCGACTTTGAGTATTGAGAATAAGAATCTTAAATCTCGTGTTTATGTGCTCACATCGCAAGTATCCAACTTGGATACGTCTATGCATTCTCTCAAAGAGAAATATGAGAACACATTAGGCCGAATTAATAAATTCAATAAGGGTAAGGACCATTTGGATAAAATCCTAAGTGACTTACTTCCGGCCAATCACCACATTGGTTTGGGGTATACGATGGGATGTTCATCCAAATCGGCCACTACTTTTGTTACGCCAACTTCCGGTGACTCTACGAGTGGTAGCAAACACTCTATTGGTAGTTCATCTACCAATGGTGCTTCCACCTCGTCCACACCTTCTTTCGGAAAGAAACCCACTTTGGGTGGACCTCCAAAGAAGGGGCATGCTTATATGTACACAAATACCATGCCACGTAGAAACACACGTCCTACTCCACCGGCTCACACATATGATGATTTTTATGCAACACATTCTCGGGCACGTGCACACCATGTGAGACACCCTCACGCACGTGTTCCCACACATGCATATGTTCACCCACAACATCATATGAATAATTCTTGTCGTGCACCATTCCATCATGTTCCTTATGCCTATCCACAACATGCATCACGTAGAAATCAACGTCGCATGCATGCACCCAATAGGATGAGGGCTCCCAAGATTTTCACAATTTGGATCCCAAAGGACACAAGCATGGATGAAAAACAAGTGTATATGAATGCTTATTTTTTGGATGTTATGCATAGTAGAAATTATGTGGGGAAGTCTAAGTCCAATTGGACTTGGCTTCCAAAGGTCTAATCTTTTGGACCCAATGACCTTGGGTACCATGATATGAAATTTTCTATCTTTAGGTACTCAAGGAAAAGAAAAAGAAAAGGAGCAACAAATTTAAATTTAGCTCCAAGGGGAATTGGATACTCGATAGCGGGTGTTCAAAACACATGACGGGTGACGCTCGATTGCTCTCCGGAGTGGTTCCCATCGCAAATGGAAACCGCGTCGTATTTGGAGGCAACGAGAGCGGAACCATCATAGGTGTTGGTAAAGTGGGTAACCCATCGAAACCCTTAACTAGTGATGTTTATCTTGTTAATGGCTTAAATCATAATCTTATTTCAATAAGCCAACTTTGTGACAAAGGTTACAAAGTTAGCTTTGCGAAAGGATTGTGTCATATTTTAAGATAAGATAATGATAAATTATTATTTTCCGGCACTCGTCATAAAGATATTTATATTTTGGATCTTTCTAAGTCTTATGAACAATGTCTCGTTGCCAACACAAGTGAACAACACTTATGGCATCGACGCTTTGGACATGTGAACTTTGGAACACTTTATAAGCTTTCAAAATTAAATTCCATTAAAGGTTTTCCGAAGCTCGTTTTTGAAAAGAAAAGTTTTTGTGATTGTTGTCAACGTGGCAAGCTTCCTAAATCTTCATTTAAACCTAAGAAAAGCATTTCTACTAAACAGCCACTAGAGCTATTACATCTAGACTTATTTGGGCCAACTAGAGTTGCTTCCTTAGGAAATGCAAGATATGGACTTGTCATCGTAGATGATTATTCAAGATTTACATGGGTATTTTCATTATGTAATAAAAATGAAGCTTTTGAAAACTTCACAATTTTTGTTAAGAAAGTACAAAATCTCTTAGGAACCACCATTGTCACTATTCGTAGTGATCATGGAGGTGAATTTGAGAATGAGTCTTTTGAGACATTTTGTGATAAAGTTGGTATTACACACACCTTTTCATTCCCTCGTGCACCTCCTCAAAATGGTGTAGATGAGAGAAAGAATAGGACGCTAGTGGAGTGTGCTCGCACTATGCTTGATGATAGCCAACTTGGCCATCAATTTTGGGCGGAAGCGGTACACACCGCTTGCTATGTGTTTAATAGAATACTTTTGAGGCCCGGCACTAAACAAACTTGTTATGAATTGTTGTATGGTAGGTTGCCTCAAGTTAAACATTTTCGTGTTTTTGGTTCGAAATGTTTTATTAAGAACACGTATGGTAGTTTGGACAAATTCGATCCAAGATCCGATGAGGGGATTTTTGTTGGATATTCTTCGCGTAGCAAAGCCTACCGGATATTCAACAAACGAACCTCAACGATCGAGGAGTCGCTTCATGTCTCATTTAATGAAGGATTTGTTCCAACTAGAATTTCAAATGATAATGATTCAATGGATGTTTTATGTGATTCGTTTGATATTTCTAAGTCTAATGATTCTATTGATTCTATTGAGACTAACCCGTCTAATGAAGTTGTTAAGAATGTTCCTAGTGATCAAGGTATTCCCAAACGGCTTCATACCGTTCGTGACCATCCTCATGAGCAAGTCATTGGCAATATCTATGATAGTGTCAAGACGAGATCGCAAGTGAACTACTTCGCTCATTGTGCCTTTGCCTCCTCGATAGAGCCAAAGAACGTTAATGAAGCATGCGAAGATAGCGCTTGGATCTTAGCCATGGAGGAGGAGCTCATTCAATTCGAGAGGAATGAAGTTTGGGAGCTTGTTCCATTGCCATCGAAGAACCACACCGTCATAGGGACAAAGTGGATCTTCAAGAACAAAACCGACGAAAACCAAGTCGTCGTCCGGAACAAAGCTCGGTTAGTTGCTCAAGGCTACCGTCAAGAGGAAGGTATTGATTTCGAAGAATCCTTCGCTCCGGTAGCTAGATTAGAATCAATTAGATTATTATTGTCTTTTGCATGCCATAAGGATTTTAAATTATTTCAAATGGATGTTAAAAGTGCATTTTTAAACGAAGATGTCGTTGAGGAAGTTTACGTTTCTCAACCTCCGGGCTTCATAAATGAAAAATTTCCAAATCATGTTTTTAAACTAAAGAAATCACTTTACGGTTTGAGACAAGCTCCTCGAGCTTGGTATGATCGCCTAAAGAATTTTCTTTTGGATTTGAATTTTAAAATGGGAGAAGCCGATTCTACACTTTTTGTTAAGCATGCGAATAATGATATAATTTTGGTTCAAATATATGTTGATGATATCATTTTCGGTGCTACTAACTTCGCTCTTTGCGAAGAGTTTTCTAATGTTATGAAGGAACAATTTGAGATGAGCCACATGGGTGAGCTCAAATATTTCTTAGGTCTCCAAATTCACCAAATGGACGATGCAATCTTCATCCACCAAACGAAGTATACGGTGGAGTTGCTTAAGCGATTTGGAATGGAGAGTGCCTCCGGGAAAAAGACTCCAATGAGCACGACTACGCATCTTGATAAGGATACGGGCGGTAAGGATGTAGACATTCGTCTATATCGAGGTATGATAGGTAGTTTACTTTATCTTACCGCAAGTAGGCCCGATATTATGTTTGTCGTATGCGTATGTGCTCGTTATCAGTCTCAACCTAAGGAGTCTCACTTAGTAGCGGTAAAACGTATTTTTCGCTATCTAAGTTACACTTTAGATTTTGGATTACTTTATCCGAAATCTAGCACATATGAGTTAATCTCATATAGTGATGCCGATTATGCAGGATGCAAATCCGACAGGAAAAGTACTAGTGGCACTTGCCATTTTATAGGAAATTCCCTTGTCTCTTGGTTTTCCAAGAAGCAAAATTCCGTATCACTTTCAACCACCGAGGCGGAATATATTTCCGCCGGTGCCGCGTGTGCTCAAGTTCTTTGGATGAGACACACACTTAAAGACTTTGGTATAAATTGTGATACTTGCCCTATCATGGTTGACAACCAAAGTGCAATATGTCTTTCCAAGAACCCGGTACACCATTCCCGTTCGAAACACATAGATGTCCGACACCACTTTTTAGATGATCATGTTGCTAAAAAGGACATCATTTTAGTGTACGTTGAAACCCAAAAGCAAATCGCCGATATTTTCACGAAACCCCTAAAGGAGGACTCCTTTGTGCGGTTGCGTCAAGAATTGGGGATTATGGGTGAATCCGAGATATAGGATTCATGTTTCATTCAATAATCTTGCATGCTATTATATTTCGAAATATTTCGTTCCTGCTAGACTTATTGGATTTTTCGGGAATTTATGTGATATTTTGAATTTTTGCTCGAATTCATGTTTTGAAGGTCGTATTTGAGATTTCAATGTTTAATGGGGTAATTTAGATGATTATTGAGAGAATTGCGATGTATCGTCCAAGTGTTTTGAGGAGAGAACTTGATTATCAATTTTTGGACTCTTTTAGTCTGTTTCAGTTCAACCACCAACCGACTAGATTCTCTTCTAGTCGGTTAGTAGAAGAACTTAGACCGACTAACTCAAGCTTTTTGAGTTTCCCTCTTCAGTTTAGCTCTTTAGTCGGTTCATGTTCAGTGACCGACCGACTCGATTGAGATCCAGTCGGTCAGTAAATGAACGCAGACCGACTAAATCTTGTCAGTAAATCTTGGATTCAGCCACTGTTTGCAACTAGTCGGTTCAAGCTCATTGACCGACCGACTAGATCGTGATCTAGTCGGTCAGTGCTTGAACTGTGACCGACTAGTTGTGCCAGGGACTGTTTGGTCTTTTGAGCTCTCGACCGACTTAAACCAAGTTTAGTCGGTTTGTTTTCATTCTAATCGATCGAAACCTCTTCTCTCCCTCAGCAAAACCCCCAACCCTTCGAATTCCGATCGTCTTCCGGCCATTTTTCCGACCTCCTCCGCCGTCGCCGGCCGCCGTTCGTCCTCCTAGGGTAACCCTCTCTCCTCCATCTCCTATCTAGGGTTCAGATTTCACTTAGGGTTAGGTTTTTGTCTAGGTTTGATCTCCTAGGGTTTCGGTTAGGGCTTTATTTCGGTTAGGGTTCTTTGATTTGATCTTCCGTGTGTCGTGTAGTGCCACGATTATGGCTCGTACACGTATCCCGATCGCTCCATCTAGCCCCTCGCCGATGAACATAGAACCATCCCCTACTGACCCCGATCAACCTACTAGAACTCCTCCGAAACGTCGTGCCAAAACCACCCAACCCTCTTCGTCTTCGCCTCCTCTTAAGCGTAAGAGGACCCGACTGCGAAACCCCGAGCCAAATCTCAGCCCAAGCCCAAGCAAGTGATTTTCCGTGCTCCCACTCCTCCCGGTGCTTCAGATTCCGACATCGAGTATATCCTCGAGCCTGAGACTCATAGGGAACCCACTCCTCCTGCCCATCCTGAGTCTAGCACCCACCCTCGTACGTCTACCCGTAAGCCTAAGGGAAAGGGTCTGATGCCGGTGGGCGGTGTCGATATTTCGTTGTGTCGCGACGACCCGTTGTGTCTCGCGGCTTACAACCGTATCGAACATTGTCCACTACTTCTGGAGCATTTCGTCCAGTTCAGTGACTTCATAGGGTTAGCTGATCTTCTTTCGTCGTCGGGTCTTCTCGATTATCTTCGATATGACCCGAAGGCGAACCCTCACCCGTACCCTCGTTTAGTGAAGCTTTTCTATGCGAATAGGATCCGGGGTCAGTACGATGAGGCCCACTCTGTTGAGACGACCGTTTTGGGGACCCATATAGTCCTCATAGCGGAAATCTTAGGAGAGATTCTGGGTATCTCTTCGTCTGGCCTCCTGCCCTCTAATATCTCTGTTGACGATATTTCTTCCTTAGATCAGACCGTCCTCTCTGAGATTTTCCACCAGATTCCTCCTGCCATGATTGGCGTGCCATCAAAATCTTTCAAGCCGAATGCATGGGTCCTAAATCTGATTCTGAAGTCGTGCTTGCTTCCCAAGTATGGCTCCTCATCTCTCCCGTCCCAGCCCTTTCTAAAGCTGATCTATGCCATATTCATGGGGAGCTCGATTAATTGGGCTCGCATTATACTCGATAAGATTGATTCTTTCGAGTGTATTCGCAAGTCCAGTAAATCGGCTCATATCCCTTTTCCTTGCTTGTTGACCCTCGTGTTTCGTCACTTCCGAGTCCCCTTGCCTCGTGACGATGAGCGTCCCCTTGGTCCTCCCCTGAATGCGACGGCCGTCAAGAAATCTCTTGCGGCGATTCGTCATGTTCAGAGGACGACACCTTCAGCGTCTGCGTCTGCCTCTGCCTCTGCTGCTCCCTCTGCCACCCTTGATGATGTCGTACGGTTACTTCGTCGTCACGAGTCTCGTTTGGCTCGTACCGAGGAGGTAGTTTGCCGTATGGCTCGTCTGATGGGTGTTGAGCTTCCTCCTTATGTGTCTGAGGATGAGGAGTTGGATGAGTTGGCTGAGGAGGACGTTGAGGAGCTTTGTCGTGCTTCGACTCGTGCCCCCGAGGGCCCTTCTGGTACTGCTGTTGGTGCTTCCTCTTCCGGTGCTGCTGTTGCTGCTTCGTCTGCTGGTGCCCCCGAGAGCACACCTGTTGCCGCCACTCCTGTGGTGGATACTCCGACTGGTGCTCCCGAGGTCACTACTGTTGCTGCTCCAGAGGTTGCCACTTCTGCCGTCGCTCTTGCTGATCTTCTAGACGTTCCTGCTGATCCAGTCACCACCTCTGCTCCTGCTGAGCCTGCAGTTGCTTCTGATCCTCCCGCTGCCTCTTGAGTTTCTTTGAGGCCTCTCCCGATACTCATTGGATGACATATCTAGTTGTGAGAGATGTTGGGTAGGATAGTGTGGGTGGCTATGTATTTTGGATCTTTTTGATGTCTTTTTGATATTTTTGACGATGTATTTGGATGTCTTTTGATGATGGTGTATTTTTGTTGACACTCCTATATCTGTGATATGATGATGTATTTTTGTGTCCCGATCAGTCGATCGATGTTTTGGTATGTCGGTGATGTACTCTGGTTCATATTTTATATATATATATATACATCGTACTTGTCACTTCATTATATTGTGCAAAATTTATAATTCTTTTATGTCTCTGATGTTCGATTCCGTCGCTCGACGATATTAACTTGGTTTAATAGAAATTTCTTCTATGGAAACATAGAATTGTTTTCCATGCACTAAATTAACCAAGAATGTTGATATTGGAGAGTATATTCCATAACTTAATCCGTAATATTGATTGGAGTTTTGATGATTTTGTTTTGCGATTTTCGACTTTGGTATCATTGACACGCCTTGATTTTATTCGTATTTATTTGGTGTCACTTGAACCGTCGACGTATTCTACGACTCCCGTGCTTTTAATTTGAGGCCATTGTTGTTGTCGTTGTTATCCTCCCGCTCTTTTTGCTTATGCCAAAGGGGGAGAGATATAATAATAACGATGTGCCAAATGAAAATTTAAAGCATTTCTCCAAGAATCTAACTTGATGTGTTAGATTCAGGGGGAGTTAAGATATATAAATGGATTTTCAAATCCGATATTTCAATAACCTTCATTTGGTATTCAATAATTCAATAATCGATTCTCATTTAATATACTTCACTCGTCTGCTTGATGCGTATTATTTTTGTTTAAATTGGAATTAACGTGTCATCAATGCAGGGGGAGTAAGTAAATTTCATTTGAATTATTATTTTTGATTATTATTTATGTTGGTTTGTCATCACCAAAAAGGGGTAGAATGTTGGATATTGGAATCCCCGGATTTGGTTTTGGATGATGAACAAACATAAATATATCGTGAACTAACACTTTGTGAGCGCAGTTATGGAGATCGTCACCAAATTCATATGAATATCAGTTACGACGTCTCAAGACTTCTCAAAGCACGTGATCGTATGCCTAAAGCTTCGTTGAAGCTTATGGACCAATTTAGAAGTCATGAAGATTCGATTGAAGCAATTGAAGACGGTATCGTCAAGTTTTATTTATAGTCTTTAGCTTCTTTCGTAGAATGTTAAGCCTTGAGTATGTCTTACGTTTTAAATCTTCATAACGCTCATATCTTAGCTCTAGGATCTTAGTAGAAGTCCATACAATCCTTCCCGAAGCATCGCGCTTCGATTCGCGACTTATTGTGCATGTTAGTTGGTTCAAGAAGAAGAACTGACCGACTAGATGGTGATCTAGTCGGTCGGCAAAGCTTCTTGGACCGACTAGTTCTTCTCAGTCATTTTCAAGCTCTTTACTGTTTACAGTTAGTCGGTCTAAGTTGACTCACCGACCGACTAGTTTGTGAACTAGTCGGTCAGTGATGCTTCTGTGACCGACTAGTTGAGCTTTCCCTGTTCATGCACATTTGAGCCTATGCTACTGTTTATCATTAGTCGGTCTGTGTTTATTGATCGACCGACTAGTTGATGAACTAGTCGGTCAACTTTCCTTCTTAGACCGACTAGTTTAGTTTACTGTACATGCCAAATTTTCTCCATACTTACTGTTTATCGTTAGTCGGTCTAAGCTCATTTGGCGACCGACTAGTTGGTGAATTAGTCGGTCAACATTTGTTCTTGGACCGACTAAGTCTATTTCTGCTCAGAATTCAGTTTTATCTGTTAGTCGCTCTCAGTTGAGTAACCGACCGACTAGTTGTGAAACTAGTCGGTCAGCTACTCTTCTTGGACCGACTAGTTCCTTATGTCTGTACTTTGATCTTTTCCCAGTTCACTCATTAGTCGGTATAAGTTAATTGACCGACCGACTAGTTGATGAACTAGTCGGTCGGTGGTTGTTCTTTGACCGACTAGTTGGGTTCAGAAAAGAGCCGTTGGAGCATTTAATGACTCGAATTTCTTTCTCTCTCTCCTCTATCCTATATATACTTGATGGGCTGCATTCATTGCTGCCAAGGCTGATATTATTGCAAGTTTAGGGATCAAGAGAATTCATTCCAAGCTCATTCAAAGCTCACTCTTTCCATTCAATAATCTCTCCTCACTCTTACTTCCAAAGAGAGATTCATTGAGTGTGAAGCATTACAAGCCAAGTGCTTGATTCTAGGTCACCAACATCCCCAAAGCTCTCCATCGCTGATCTACATCTTGGAGCTATGGTTTGGTGCCACTTCTTCCTCAAAATCATCCTTGCCCTAATTCGTAAGCAATACTCAAGGCATAGGTATTTTGTTCGGTAAGAAGTTTTCTTATTTCATTTCATATTTGATTTGTAAGTTTCACTCTCGGTTGTGAGAGTGTGGTTGTGATCCCGGGTTGTGGGAGTCACAAATTACATTTTGTATGATTTGACTTGTGGAGGATTTTCACAAGTATTTCATAGTGGAAATCTTGAGTTAGGGTTTCTAACTCAAGTATCCGGAGGGGATCCGGGTGGTTGGGACGTAGGATCACCGGGAACAAGTCGGGGAGACTTGGGTGGATCCGAACCCAGTAACATCTCTTGTTAGCATTGTTAATTTTGTTGTTGTCTTCAATTTAAGCTTCCGCAAATTGATTTGGTAGTTGTTTGCATTATAATTAGGAATTATACTCCTTGTTATTTTTCAAGTACTATTCACCCCCCTCTAGTACTTGTGCAGTAGCTTGTAGGGCATTACAGAGTGGTCTGCAGACTCGGTAGGTAGCTACACGTCTTTGATCCAATCGTCACTATGTCTGCGAGGTATTGCAGGACCTGTGTCACGACCCGCTTCCCTAAAATGGAGGCGAGACGTGAAAAGGTCCGCACGAGAGTGGAGCTGTGAAGCCCCAAACCCGATTAGCGTCAATAAAACGTAAGCAGGTCCATGTAACCACAACGTAACAACAATAATAACACAAGGAGAGACTGAAATAAAATCTCACATCTCATAAGTTGTCCAACATGAAATTATGTCCGACATCCAGAAAAGCCACCAGGCTAAAAGAAAGAGTCTAAAGGCCCAGAACAAGACCAACAAAAGCAACGACATAACAAAGTATAGGTGCTACGCACCGATAACAAAACAACTGTCTAAACAAAAGTAGAACACAACGAATACACTAGGACTGGTCCCCAGTGTCCACGTACTCCCCATCAAACACAAGCTTGGGCTCGGCGTCAGCAAACACCTCGTCCTCAACAAGGTATTCAGGCTCAGGATCTAACATGTGTCACCCAAAAGAGTAAAGGGGCACATGTCAGCAAGTCTAAAAGACTTGGGCAAGGAAACTGAAAGTAAGGCAACTAGCAACCTAGCAGTTATGGTATGCATGACATGGCAGATATAACATGAGTGCACAATCAAGACATGGCAAGACAATTTGTACAAGAGAACAATCATCGGGACAAGACAAGAGTAGCCAAACTACTATCAATCTCAATCAATTCACTATTCACGTTGTTTGTAGATGTTTACGCCTTACAGCTGAATGGTTTCACATTCGCTGATTGGCCGCTTAACAACTACCCCAAAACCCAGAGTTTACGCCTTACCACTGCAGTTGCTGATCGGGCAGACTCCCAGTTGATTGGCCGCTTAACTCTTACCCCCAATACCCAACGTAATGGAGCCAGGGTCCCCGCACATCAGCTCAGCAAGTGAGCCGGGGTTGCCCCGCACATGAGCTCGCGTTCTTAAACATTTGGCGTAGGGGTGCACCTAGACGGAAACAAGCAATTCGGGCATTGGCTATCAACCAACACATGGCCCGCTTCTGGAACACGAGCCAGGAACACAAGCATTTGTAGCGAAGCTACGCAATCACAGAAGCACTTAAAGTATGCAATGACATGACAATTAATTCGCGTACCGTTAATGGAAAGTAAACATGACATGGTAATTGTGCAACATGATATATGTCGGAACTAGCTTCGTTGTCAAGCTAGTTCCCCAATTTGCGCCTAGGCGAGTATCATTTCGTCGCCTAGCCTCTTTTACGCCTACAACAAGCAAATGGCCTAAAACATGGCCTAAACCCTAAGTGGCAAGTTTCACTTGCCTAGCACCGGGAATGACGATCATAAAGGTTCGTCTCGCGGATGCTAATCTACGGGGGAAATCGCTGTTATGGGGAAACAATCATCAAACAACATGAAATTTCATTAGGGTTTCATAAAAATACAAATAGGTTATAAAAACGTCAAGAGATCGATTTCTTACCAAGAGGAAGCGGAAGAAACACTCCGGAGAACCCTAAGACCAGATCTGGAAACAAATGGAGAAGTTTTGGAGAATTAGGGTTTTGGGGGGATTTTGGGGATTTGATGAGATTTTGGGGAAGATGAGAGGTAGATAGAGTTGATGGAGGGTTTAGATGATGAATCTAGGGCTTGGGATGAAGGAATAGGGCTTGGGGGAAGATGGGGGCTCAATGGGGGAGATTTTAGGGTTTTGGGTCGAGTGGAGGAAGAAGAAAACGTTTGGGAGGGGTATAAATAGGTTGGGCTGGCGGCTGCCCAGAAATTAGGGTTTTAACACAGATTAGTCGGTCAAAGAGCAACCACTGACCGACTAGTTTGGCAACTAGTCGGTCGGTCGACCAACGCAGACCGACTAAGTGTAAATAGTAACTTCTGAACGAAAATAGGATTTAGAATTAGTCGGTCCATGAACAAATACTGACCGACTAGTTTAGCATCTAGTCGGTCGATGAACGTTCTTAGACCGACTAAGAGGGAACAGTATTGATACTAAGATTAAAATGATGTGTTAGTCGGTTAAAGAAGCATTCCTGACCGACTAGTTTGCAACCTAGTCGGTCAACCAACGTTCATAGACCGACTAACGATAAACAGTAACTCCAGAGAAATTTAGAAAGCCAACTAGTCGGTCCAAGAAGGATTGCCGACCGACTGGATCGTAATCTAGTCGGTCGGTGCCCCTTCTTATACCGGCTAATGAGCACCAAAAGTTCCGATACGGAGCGCGGGGCCCCGGGATCGATTCCTAAGACTCCTAGGCTTGATCTAATAGTAAGATACGACCGTTATGAAGTCCGTCACGAATGACATACTTCAAAATCGACAATCCTAAGGAAGTAACGAGAAAATACGACGAATCGATCGAAAATGAAAGCTACGGAGACGAAAACCACACAAGAGGAGAAAATCCACCAAAACATATATTATATTATAATAAATCCAGATACATGAAAAGCTGTCGTTACATCCTCTCCAACTTAAGAAAATGCCGTCCTCAGAATTTTCAAACACTCACGAGTCCAGAAACAAAAGTGGGAAATGCTCTCGCATCTCATCCTCATTCTCCCAAGTAGACTCTCCAGGTGAGCCGTGTCGCCACATCACCCTCACAAGATTGACAACCTTGTTCCGAAGCGATTTATGACGCCTGTCCAGAATCTGCACTGGATGCTGGTCATACGTCATATCGGGGCGAACGGTAATCTTTAAAAAATCCACAGCATGAGATGGATCGCTAATGTATCGACGAAGCTGCGACAAATGGAAAACATTGTGAACTCCTTCCAAAGATGGCGGCAAGGCCAAGCGATAAGCTACCTCTCCAACCCTCTCCAAAATGTCAAACGGTCCAATGTATCGCGGGCTCAACTTCCCTCGCTTCCCAAAACGAATCACGCCGCGATTCGGGGAAATCTTCAAGAACACATGGTCGCCCGGCTGAAATTCCAAAGGACGACGTTTAGCATCCGCCCAATGCTTAAAACGGTCCTGAGCAATCCTCAACCTCTCCCGAATATTCCTGACGATATCCACGACCTCCACGATCATCTCAGTTCCCAACAACTCCCGATCACCAACGTCATCCCAACTCAATGGCGATCGACATTTCCTCCCATAAAGAGCGGCGAAAGGCGCCATGCCAATACTCGCCTGGAAGCTGTTGTTGTAAGAAAACTCTACCAGATGTAGATGGTCCTCCCACGAACCCTTGAAATCCAACATGCACGCCCTCAGCATGTCTTCCAAAATCTGAATCGTCCTCTCGGACTGGCCATCCGTCTGCGGATGGTACGCCGTGCTGAAACTCAGACGTGTACCCAAGCTCTTCTGCAAACTCTGCCAGAACTGAGATGTGAACCTCGTGTCTCTGTCAGACACGATACTCACGGGGACTCCATGAAGTCGCACAACCTCCTGCACGATTCACGTTACATCACTATCCAAACTAGGAAAAGGAAATAAAACGGAGAGTAAAAGAATTTTACCTCCATATATCTCCTTGCTAGCGCCTCAGTGGACTGTCCCACTCAGAACGGAATAAAGTGCGTGGATTTGGTCAATCGATCTACGATCACCCAAATCGCGTCATTCTGCTTCGGACTCCGAGGTAGTCCAGTCACGAAATCCATAGTGATGTGTTGTCATTTCCACTCCGGAATCGGAAGCGGTTGTAGCAACCCGGCCGTACGCTGATGCTCCGCCTTCACTTGCTGGCAAACCAAACACTTGGCTACACTCCGAGCCACACTCCTCTTCATACCATGCCACCAATAATTCAGACGAAGATCCTGGTACATCTTGGTGCCACCAGGATGCACAAAATACGGTGAACTGTGTGCCTCCACCATCAACTCCTCTCTAATATCCCCAGCTGGCACACACAACCTGGCTCCAAACCTCAGCGAGCCATCCTCATGAATCAAAAAGTCAGTCCGCAGACCGGCTTCCACCTGCTCCCGAATCTTCACCAGCTTCGGATCCTCAGCCTGGCCAGCCTTAATCCGATCCACGATCGTCGACTGTACCTGCATGTACATCAACGACGAAGCCTCCCCAGGAAGAACAATCTCCACACCAGACTCACAAAAATCCTGCTGCAATCTCCACTGCGAGGTCAAAATCATCACCGCTGGAAGCCTACTCAAAGCATCTGGAACCACATTCACCTTGCCAGGGTGAAACTGCAAATCAATATCATAATCCGCCATAAGCTCCAACCATCGACGCTGTCGCATGTTGAGCTCCTTCTGAGTGAAAATGTACTTCAAGCTTTTGTGATCGGTGAAAATCTTCACTTTCTCACTCAGCAGGTAGTGCCTCCAAATCTTAAGAGCAAACACAACGGCAGCCAACTCCAAATCATGCGTCGGGTAATTCTTCTCATGAACCTTAAGCTGACGAGACGCATACGCCACAACGTGCCCATGCTGATGCAACACACAACCGAGACCCTTGCCAAAAGCATCGCAAAAGATCTCAAATCCACCGCTGCGATCAGGCACAACCAGAATAGGGGCAGTCGTTAACCTCTCCTTCAGAATACCAAAAGCACCCTCACAATCACCCGACCAAACAAAAGCAACATCCTTCCGCGTCAACCTGGTCATCAGTTCAGCAATACGAGAAAAGTCCTTAATGAATCGCCGATAGTAACCAACAAGTCCAAGGAAACTCCGAATCTCAGACGCCGACGACGGAACAGGCCACTCCCTGATGGCCCTAATCTTCTCGGGATCCACTGAAATACCATCTCCAGTCACCACATGCCCAAGAAAAGCAACTCTATCCAGCCAAAACTCGCACTTCGAAAACTTGGCATACAACCGATGCTTCCTCAAAATCTCCAACACCGTCCTTAAGTGCGAGGCATGCTCTTCCTCCGACTTCGAATAGAACAGAATGTCGTCAATGAAGATAACGACAAACTTATCCAAAAAGTCGTAGAAAATCAGGTTCATCAGATTCATGAAAACTGCGGGTGCGTTAGTTACACCGAAAGGCATAACCATAAACTCATAGTGTCCATACTTCGTCCTGAACGCTGTATTCCAAACATCATCCTTCTTCACCTTCAACTGATGGTAACCACTCCTCAAATCCAATTTAGAAAACACCCTCGAACCTCCAAGCTGATCAAAAATATCATCGATGCGAGGCAACGGGTATTTATTCTTAATGGTCACCGCATTCAACTCCCGATAGTCCACGCACATGCGACGCGAACCATCCTTCTTATTTACCAACAACACCGGTGCTCCCCACAGAGACACGCTAGGATTAATATAACCCTTCTGCAAAAGCTCATCCAACTGCTTCCGCAACTCTTCCAACTCTGCGGGTGCCATACGATACGGCGTCTTCGAAATCGGCTGCGCACCTGGAACAAGATAAATAGAAAATTCCAAAGCCCGATCAGGCGGCAAACCAGACATCTCCTCGGGGAAGACGTCGCCAAAATCTCGTACCACAGCTGGCCACTCCAACTCCATCTGCATAGCCACAGCCTCCACCGGCCTGGCCCGAAAGCTGCCAGGACCAAGCGAACTGCTACCACGACTGAACTCAAATACTGGATGTCCGGGAATCTCGAACACCACCTTCTTCCTCCGACAGTCGATCGTAGCATAGAAGCTCGCAAGCCAGTCCATCCCAAGAACTGCATCATAGTTGATGATGTCGTGGACAATGAAATCAGCAAAAAGCTCATGTCCACAGACCACCAACGAGCAAGAATTGCAACCACGATGCACCGAGACCACGCCATTCCCTGTAACGATATTCCAACTCTTGGAAAGAGGGGACGTCGACAAGGAATGCCTCTCCACGAAGCTCCGAGAAATAATGCACATCGATGCACCGAAGTCAAAGAGGACTCGTGCAGGAAACGTGCACACCAAAACCACACCTAACAAGCAATTAACAATCAAACCCTAGTCTAGAAAACAATCATGTTCAAGCAAACAACACAATCTAACAATCAAAACCAGCTAGGAAAGTAACAGCTAGATTGAGGATTACCTGCGATAACCTCATCCACAGCCTCGCTCTCAACAGTGGTCATCAGAAAAGCCTGCCTCCTCGGCAGAACAGCCTGTCGAAAAGCCTATCCCTGTGGAACAAGAGCTGCTCCACGTCCAGCAGGAACAGACGCTCGCTGCTGCAACGGCTGTGCTGCAACAGGTGCCCTCCGCAGCTGATTCGCATGCCGACAATCCTTCGCGACATGGGAAGCATCACCACAAACCAGACACTGGCCCAAAAACTTCCGACACTGATCCTTGATATGGCCAGGCTTGCCGCAGAAATGGCAAGTCTTCAGAATAGGCCCTCCTGGCCTCTTAAACTGAGCAGACTGATTAGGCCTGAATCCAGGTCTAACCACAGCTCTCGCCTGTTCCACAGGCCTCTTCCCAGCACCAACAATAGACCCCCTCCTCTGGTTCACGATCAGCTCCTGCCTCTTGGCTGCTACTAGAACCTTCTGATAAGACTCCCGGTCAGAAGAGGTCACAAAACTCTGGAGCTCCGAAGCAAGTCCCTGCAGGAACCTCTGAGCTCTCTCCTCAGCGTCCTGCACCATCTTTGGTGCAAACCGACTCAGCCTCATGAACTCTTGGTGATATAGGTCCACCGACGAGCTCCCTTGCTTCAAATCGATAAAACGCTGCAGCATCTCTTCCCTGGCAGCTTTCGGGAAGATCTCACCCTCAAATCTGGCCTTGAAGGTAGCCCAAGCTATTGGCTCCACCAACATCTTCTCTTCTGCATCCCACCAATTCCGAGCATTATCCTTGAGTTGCCTCTTCGCCAAATCAACCCATCCAGCCGGGGTGATCTTGGCCATCTTCAGATTGTCCTCGATGTTCCGAATCCACTCATCGGCAGCCAGAGGACCCTCAGACCCATCAAAATATGCGGGACCCAGCTCCCGAAATTGCTTCGCTCCTGGCTCAGAGTGAGGGGCATCCGGAAGAGCCCGGGCAGCTCGAGCAAGTGGAGCATTCTGGACTTGCAGAAGCACGCCCTGCTGCACTTGCATCATCTGCAGCATCATCTGCATCATCTCCCCGTTGGTGGGTTCCCGCTCAGGCTCCTCATCATGAGGGATCGCACCACTACCCCCACCACGGGTGAAACGTCTTCCTGCCATCTAGTGACACAGAAAACAAATCAGATTAGACTCATAGCTTATGACATCGGACGTCGAACTTAGTTTATTGGACATTCTAATATTATTATCGCTCTTCCGATAATCGCAGTTACAGAAGGACCTGCATGGGCCACCAACAAAACCTGTCACGACCCGCTTCCCTAAAATGGAGGCGAGACGTGAAAAGGTCCGCACGAGAGTGGAGCTGTGAAGCCCCAAACCCGATTAGCGTCAATAAAACGTAAGCAGGTCCCTGTAACCACAACGGAACAACAATAATAACACAAGGAGAGACTGAAATAAAATCTCACATCTCATAAGTTGTCCAACATGAAATTATGTCCAACATCCAGAAAAGCCACCAGGCTAAAAGAAAGAGTCTAAAGGCCCAGAACAAGGCCAACAAAAGCAACGACATAACAAAGTATAGGTGCTACGCACCGATAAAAAAACAACTGTCTAAACAAAAGTAGAACACAACGAAGACACTAGGACTGGTCCCTAGTGTCCACGTACTCCCCGTCAAACACAAGCTCGGGCTCGGCGTCAGCAAACACCTCGTCCTCAACAAGGTATTCAGGCTCAGGATCTAACATGTGTCACCCAAAAGAGTAAAGGGGCACATGTCAGCAAGTCTAAAAGACTTGGGCAAGGAAACTGAAAGTAAGGCAACTAGCAACCTAGCAGTTATGGTATGCATGACATGGCAGATATAACATGAGTGCACAATCAAGACATGGCAAGACAATTTGTACAAGAGAACAATCATCGGGACAAGACAAGAGTAGCCAAGCTACTATCAATCTCAATCAATTCACTATTCACGTTGTTTGTAGATGTTTACGCCTTACAGCTGAATGGTTTCACATTCGCTGATTGGCCGCTTAACAACTACCCCAAAACCCAGAGTTTACGCCTTACCACTGCAGTTGCTGATCGGGCAGACTCCCAGTTGATTGGCCGCTTAACTCTTACCCCCAATACCCACACGTAATGGAGCCAGGGTCCCCGCACATGAGCTCAGCAAGTGAGCCGGGGTTGCCCAGCACATGAGCTCGCATTCTTAAACATTTGGCGTAGGGGTGCACCTAGCCGGAAACAAGCAATTCGGGCATTGGCTATCAACCAACACATGGCCCGCTTCTGGAACACGAGCCAGGAACACAAGCATTTGTAGCGAAGCTACGCAATCACAGAAGCACTTAAAGTATGCAATGACATGACAATTAATTCGTGTACCGTTAATGGAAAGTAAACATGACATGGTAATTGTGCAACATGATATATGTCGGAACTAGCTTCGTTGTCAAGCTAGTTCCCCAATTTGCGCCTAGGCGAGTATCATTTCGTCGCCTAGCCTCTTTTACGCCTACAACAAGCAAATGGCCTAAAACATGGCCTAAACCCTAAGTGGCAAGTTTCACTTGCCTAGCACCGGGAATGACGATCACAAAGGTTCGTCTCGCGGATGCTAATCTACGGGGGAAATCACTGTTATGGGGAAACAATCATCAAACAACATGAAATTTCATTAGGGTTTCATAAAAATACAAATAGGTTATAAAAACGTCAAGAGATCGATTTCTTACTAAGAGGAAGCGGAAGAAACACTCCGGAGAACCCTAGGACCAGATCTGGAAACAAATGGAGAAGTTTTGGAGAATTAGGGTTTTGGGGGGATTTTGGGGATTTGATGAGATTTTGGGGAAGATGAGAGGTAGATAGAGTTGATGGAGGGTTTAGATGATGAATCTAGGGCTTGGGATGAAGGAATAGGGCTTGGGGGAAGATGGGGGCTCAATGGGGGAGATTTTAGGGTTTTGGGTCGAGTGGAGGAAGAAGAAAACGTTTGGGAGGGGTATAAATAGGTTGGGCTGGCGGCTGCCCAGAAATTAGGGTTTTAACACAGATTAGTCGGTCAAAGAGCAACCACTGACCGACTAGTTTGGCAACTAGTCGGTCGGTCGACCAACGCAGACCGACTAAGTGCAAACAGTAACTTCTGAACGAAAATAGGATTTAGAATTAGTCGGTCCATGAACAAATACTGACCGACTAGTTTAGCATCTAGTCGGTCGATGAACGTTCTTAGACCGACTAAGAGGGAACAGTATTGATACTAAGATTAAGATGATGTGTTAGTCGGTTAAAGAAGCATTCCTGACCGACTAGTTTGCAACCTAGTCGGTCAACCAACGTTCTTAGACTGACTAAAGATAAACAGTAACTCCAGAGAAATTTAGAAAGCCAACTAGTTGGTCCAAGAAGGATTGCCGACCGACTGGATCATCATCTAGTCGGTCGGTGCCCCTTCTTATACCGGCTAATGAGCACCAAAAGTTCCGATACAGAGCGCGGGGCCCCGGGATCGATTCCTAAGACTCCTAGGCTTGATCTAATAGTAAGATACGACCGTTATGAAGTCCGTCACGAATGACATACTTCGAAATCGACAATCCTAAGGAAGTAACGAGAAAATACGACGAATCGATCGAAAATGAAAGCTACGGAGACGAAAACCACACAAGAGGAGAAAATCCACCAAAACATATATTATATTATAATAAATCCGATACATGAAAAGCAGTCGTTACAACCTGGCTGTGTATACTCATGATTTGCTTCTTGGATGATGAGCCTCTTGAAATGGTAGGATTGATGTTGCCTTAGAAGCATGCTTTGCATGTCTCTAGGAGTTGGTCGTTCCTTTGTGGTAGTCATCGCGATGATCTGTAACCTGTATCTGCAGATACATTTAACATGGAGGATGATCCTTGACCCATAGAGATAGCGCATAAGCTACATATCTTCGGTCTAGTGGTGCACTGTAGGCGCGATGCACTGTATCTGGTTAATAGATTTACTGTCAACGCTCTCTAGAGACGCGTGCAGTTGGCCAGATAAAGGAGTGTACCAAAAATGCTCAAGTAAGGCACTTCAGGACCTAGGATATCCTTCCCCTCTTCCAGCGAACAGAAGGGTTCTTAATGTGCATCCATACAACCAGTATGTGTATTTAGTGGATTGCAATTTTCCATGTTTCTTCATCAACTTCGGGTGTATGAAGTTTAATGTCACATGTTTTCAATCTTCGGAATGATAATTTCATCTTCTGGATGATAATTCATCTTTTGGATGATGTTTTCATCTTATGGATGACCATTTATTTTCTGGATGACCATTCATCTTTTGAGTGATGGTTTCATCTTCTGGATGACCATTCATCTTCAGGATGGTAATTTCATCTTCTGTATGATGGTTTCATCTTCAGGATGATAATTTTATAAGCCAAGATTTTTGCCTAGGTCTTACATATCATATTTGATAGTTAGGCTTAAACAGATATTTCGGTTTTCTCTTCAAGAGATCCGATGAGATTTGAGTCATTTGCAAATATAATCTCAAATCATTTTCTTTGCTATTTTTAAAGATACAAAAACAACCTTTAGTAGGAGTTCTTGTTTAATTTAAGGAACTCTCTTTGTTGTAATTTATTTATTTCATTAAATAGCTCAAAGTCTATTTAGGCAAGTGAGGAAATTAGGAATAAATCCATAAGGTTATGTTGTCACAACATCCATAGCAGCAAAAAAACCAAATTTTTCTTTGCCAATCGCATGAATTTCGCAAACATAACCAGGGAGCCTGATGCATCAGTTTATATAATTTTGTAAGTGAGTCAAGCTCATCTTACTTGATTACTTCCTGGTTTCAGTGAAATAAACCTCTAAGTTATAGCATACGATTTTATCTATTTATATTTGTTTTTATTCAATACTTATTATACCCACAGTTTTATATCTTTTGATATCAGGACTTCAGGTACAAACACTTCTCGTTTCATAAGCGAGTCTAGCTCAGCTTATTATTGCCTTGTTCCACATTTTGTCCAATCTCTACGTTTGCTTCAGGCAACAGAGTGTGCAATGATATTTATAATTATCACATTTAGTGGCAAAATGAAAAGTGAATAAGTTGTCGACAAGTGTGTTTTTTATCCAAACACCTCCCTACGTACGTACATTATATAGTAATACTTCAATTTATTCCAGATTCATCTCTTCTAGAGGTTTTGGAAAGGGAGAAGATATGGAGATGAGCTCACTTTTCTGTGGTGGTATTATTTAAAAGTCTCCAAGAGTTTTCTTTCTTTGGAGCCTCGTGGTATGTCATATCATTCATTAAGGACATCCACTTCTGCTACTGGTGGATTGCATCCATTATTTTTTGTATGTCAATCCAAGAGGGATTTTTAGCAGCATGGATGTGTGATTTTGACAATATTCAGATTGTCAGTAAATATGTCCGAAAACTATTTAACAGTTTCATAAGTGTAGATCTTCAGGATTTCATCACGATTCATGATATTGAAATGGTCAACTGAGCTTTAAGCTTAGGGTTGATGGTAATATCCATGTTGGACCTAATACTGGGAATTTAAAGAGTTCTGAATGTGAAGGATCTTCAGGATCAAATCTTCACTATCGATTCTTTATGATGACCAATCAAGTCACAATCTAAGAGATGTGCGCTAAATGCTTTCCCTGTTTGGAGTGCTCGGAATCTATTTATCTGGGGTAATTACTTCCGATAAATAGTTCTAAGACGGCATTCTGATGGTTTATATTGGTGCTATGGTGATGTGGACACATCATGACATAATCTATAAGATGTTCTCTAAATGCTTTCCCTGTTAGGAGTTCTCGAAAACTGTTTATATGGGGCGATCAGGCCCATATAAATAGGTTTTAAGGAAGCATTGTAATGGTCTGCAGTGTAAGTGCATGTCCCCATGCAGTCACCAACAACTGGATTTATAACGGATGCGTAATCCGTTAAAATCATTTTAATGATTTATTCATAAACCCATTTTTGGGTGTGAACACAAACTCCAGGGTGTTCAACTTTATTCCAGTTGCAAATTAATGTTGATTTTGCAGTATTATCCAATGTTCCCTCCATTTAGTAATGTGTCATATATGCTGTGTCAAAGCTGGACTAGGGTTGGATTATAGGTTTTGTTATGACCATTTTTAGAGAATATATGAATGAGTATACTAAGGTACATCTTCAGCCCTATGTAGGGAGTGGATAAGTCCATTTAATCCCTCAAATACTCTCAAGAGACACAGAGGTCTTATTATTTAATGATGATAGTAAATATATCATCTAAAATTCTATTAGAGGAAGTTTTGAGAGTCAATGTCCATGTGTAGTGGAGATGATCTCGTAATCATTTTTTCCGTTAAATGGGATAATGATAACGCACGCTTCAGAAGAAACTTCGTGTTCTTCAGAATTATAAGATTGGTTAATGATGTCTTGCATCATCAATCGAGGGTGGCATATTATATCGTTCCAAAGTTAATAGTTGGATGATTCTGGACACTTCTGGTGTTCCATCTGCTTCCTCTTTTCGAATTTATGTGGGACTTATGAAAGTCCATTAAAATACCCAAGTTAATTTTGTCCGGTAATAGGTGAACTATGTTCTTACTGTGAAGGATTTCATCTTCACATTGACTATTACACTGATCATAATGGGACAAAGCTTCAGGCTTCATTGATTTCGTGAGTCATTAATTAGGGATTTCGTTTTGACGAATATACATCGAAACTTGGTAAGTTTCTTTTATTGATTTTTAGAGTACTGGGCATCCTCATAAAGAGTTTTTAGGTTTGCAAAACCTGAATCTCAAGTAGACGTCAAAAAAATAGTTTTCAATTGAACTGTTATTAGGGTTAAATATTTTTGAAAGCATACGTCTACAACTATACTAATTAAGAATTATGTTATGACAACAGATTAAATTTGTTTTCAAAGTTTATTTGTCCTCGGGAGTAGCTAAGTATACATAAGTTCAATCGACTTTTGTCGTTTACACTAGATATGTATATATTTTTATATGGCATAATGCACATTCATGTTGCAAAAGCATTTTGGGTCTTATCAGAACTTCTGGTCTGATATTGGTTAGCCATTGCTTACTCCATGTCGAGGTATATCATATCTTCCCTTTCTCATTTTATTCAGGACTTCTCTTGTTTTTAGTCTTCCATATTGTTATTTATAAGGAAGAATGAATATTAGTATTTCTAAAGAGACATATTCAAGGGGATGAGTTTGTTTATATACGTCCAATTTTTAAATTTATGTGGGACTTTTGAAAGTCTATTTGAATGCTCCTATATTGTCTTCAGGCCATTATTTTCTTGAGTCATTCAGTTTTTATGTGGATAGAGAAACATGCTTAAGGGGAATAAATACGTGGGTGCGAATGTCATAAATTATTTCTCACTTTATGTATTAAGCCACGACTTCAGGAGTGAGCGTATACTTAAGGCTAGATTTAATAGTCTTTTCTTGTAAAATGAGATTACTCTAAAAGAGTTTAGCGGTATTATGATAGACTTTCGATGTCCATATTGGTCTATATAGACCATAGATTTAAGAGATCTATTTACCGCGTAGTGCGCATCTTTAATAAGATGGCATGAATAGGTTTCGCATAATCCCTCGTATTTTGTTTAGTCAGAAGGGTATTAATACTTGATTTTGAACTTCAGGTTCAATCGTCAATATAGATATAATTTTTTAAACTTTCAAAAATATGATTAATCGTGTGCCATACTACATAATTATAGTTATGAGTATATGTATATTAAGTGTGTCATCATAGGCAATTCATATGAAGCATGAAAATATCCCAAGTGATGCATGCAAAATATATATATATAATTATGATCAATTGTGCAATTAATCTTTTGTTATTAAGATGCCTTGATTTATATGACATACCCATGAAAATTTCGTGGGACTTTAACCCAAAATGAAAATTTTCATGAGGTATGTGGTGGAAACAGAGGCTTCGAGCCGCCCGCGAAATGCACCTGGTCAATTGGGTCATGTTTGTCAAAAATTTAAAACTGGACATGCCCGAATATATATTTTATTGATATCTCCAAGCAAGTTCATCCCCAAAAAAACATTTATTTCATTGTCAATCCCCTCACCCCGATTCATAACACATGGTTGATACAACGAAAATAGACCGTGGACCAAGACAATGCAGAGATTGTTTTTATTTGATGTTCAATTATAGATTTTGGATACCGTTAAAAAATAAAGGTTGCCATGTGCTCATCTTGAAGTTAGCTCGAGGCCACATATTTGCATGGTCGGGCTCTTGTTTAGAGGACTCGGGCCTTATTAATAGTTTAGATACAACTATTTTATTTTAATAAAGCATCCACTTGTCTTTAAATATATTTTTGTTGTAAACGTAGTGGCTATGGAATCCATAGCCCTGTATTTATAGCAATAGGGTTACATAATGGGTGGATACCCACTAACGGGTTGGGCCACCAAAAGCCCGTTTATAACACTTCCCCTTATCCATCCATTGTTGTAAGCCATGATGGACACTTCAGGGTTCACAGAGTTTATCTGATCATAGGTCTATGGATACTTCTGGATCCCAAGTTTAAGAGTACTTGCCTCGTTAAAACCTTTGCCAAGGAAAACCCAGTGGGAAAAACCAGTGGCTAAGGGAAAAGAGTACAAGTCTCTGTAACTTCCCCTGATCGATGGATAACATCAGGGGTGGATACTCCTGGATCCAGAGTTGGTGTGGCTGCCTCGTTAAAACCTTTGGCTATGGAAAACCCAGTGGGAAAAACCAATAGCCAAGGAAAAAGAGTGCATCACTACATTAACTACCCCTGAAAGGTACAAGCTTCAGGCTTGTAAATCTCTCAACTGCCTCATCCCAATTCCTAGTACAAGTTTTCTAAAGGTACTGCGAGGTAAAGCTTTAGTAAATAGATCTGCCAGGTTGTTGCAAGACTGGATTTGCTGGATGTCGATCTGGTTGTATACTTGCTGTTCATGCGTCCAGAAGAGCTTGGGGGAAATATGCTTCGTCCTGTCACCTTTGATGTAGCCACCTCGTAGTTGAGTGATGCAGGCAGCATTGTCTTCATACATGGTGGTTGGTCCAAGATCTCATGTCTTCAGGCCGGTGGTCTTGAGGATATGGTGGATGACTGATCGAAGCCAAAAGCATTCTCTGCTATCTTCGTGGATCGCAATGAGCTCGGAGTGGTTGGATGAGGTTGCTGTCGATGTCTGCTTCACGGATCTCCATGAGATTGCCATCCCACCGTACGTGAACACGAAACCGGTCTGGGACTTTGCTGTGTGTGGGTCGGACCTGTATCCTGCATCTGCATAACTGACTAAGTCGGAGGATACACCTTTCTTGAAGTATAGTCCCATGTCCACAGACCCTTGGAGGTAGCACAGAAGTTGCTTTACTCCGTTCCAGTGGTGCTTTAAGGGTGTTGAACGGTATCTGGCTAGTAGGTTAACTACGAACGCTATATCGGGACGCGTGCAGTTTTCCAGGTATAGGAGTGGTTCAATTGCACTTAGGTAGGGTACTTCAGGACCCAGTGTTTCCTCCCCCTCTTCCAGCGGTCGGAAGGGGTCTGTATCAACATCCAATGATCTGACGACCATTGGTGTGCTAAGCGGATGACATTTGTCCATAAGAAAGTTTTTCAGCACTTTCTTTGTGTATGTCGATTGGTGTAACAGGATTCCTCCGCTTAAGTGTTCAATTTGTAAGCCTAGGCAAAACTTCGTTTTGCCAAGGTCTTTCATCTCAAAAGTCTGTGTGTGACTTTTGGATATCTCACTTATCTCTTCAGGAGATCCGATGATGTTCAGGTCGTCTACGTAGATGGCAATAATTATGAATCTTGTTCCCTTTGCTCTTATGAAGATGCAAGGGCAGACTTCATTTGTTGTGAATCCTTGTTGCACTAGGAATTCACTGAGTCTGTTATACTACATTCTACTTGACTGTTTTAGACCATACAGTGACCTTTGGAGTTTGACAGAATAGACATCCCGAGGTCTTTCTGTCATTTTTGTCGGTAGTTTATATCCGTCTGGGATTTTCATATAAATGTCCTTATCTATATTTCCATATAGGTATGCAGTCACAACGTCCATGAGCTGCATATCCAGGCCTTCCTTTATAGATGGGCCAATGATGAAACGGAAGGTGGTCGCATCCATAACCTGGGAATAGGTATCGTCATAGTCTATTCCTGACCGTTGGGAAAATCCTTGTGCAACAAGGCGCGCTTTGTAGCGCATGATCTCATTATTCTCGTTTATTTTTCTCATGAATACCCATTTATATCCCACATGTTTAACACCCTTTAGTGTGAGGACTACAGGTCTAAAAACTTTGTGCTTCGAGAGTGAGTCCAGCTCTACTCCTATTTCCTCGTTCCACTTTGGCCAATCCTCTCTGTGTTTACATTCTGCTAGAGAGTGTGGATCGGTCTCATCGTCGTATTCAGTGACGTGAGTGGCAATAATGAGCGCGAAGTTATCATCGATGATTGTGCTTTTTCTGTCCAGTACCTCCCCAGTACGTACATAATTTAATGATATTTCTCCTACATTTTCCTCTTCAGGGGTTGGTAGGAGGGGAGAGGTAGCTGGGCTGAGCTCAGCATCCTGTGGTGGTATCGTTATTATTGCTCCAGGATTTTTTATCTTTCGAGGGTTCTTATCTTTGGAGCTTGGAGGTCGTCCTCTCTTTTGTTGAGGTACGGCCGCTTCTGCTACAGGTGGATTGCATCCATCTTTGGGTATGTCAATCCTAGCTAGCGTATTTGCAGCAGGGACGTGTGATCTGACAATCTTCTGGTTGTCAGTGAATTTGTCTGGTAAAATGTGAACTGTGTTTTGAATTTGAAGGATCTTCAGGATCTCATCTTCACATTGGTTTGTTCGCGGATCAAAATGGGATAAAGTTTTTATGTCCCATGAAATGGTCTTTGAAGCTTCTGGCTTCTGTGTGTTAATGCCTAGTTTGGGAAAAGTACTTTCATCGAACTCACAATCTGCTAGACGTGCCTTGAAGGCGTCCCCCGTAAGGGGTTCTAGGTACCTAATGATCGATGGTGAGTCGAAACCAATGTAGATACCTAGATGCCGTTGAGGACCCATCTTGGTCCTCTACGGTGGTGCTATGGGGACATAGACAGCACATCCGAATATCCTCATGTAAGAGATATCCGACGGGTTCCCATATGCAAGTTGCATCGGAGAATAAGATTGACTCCCTGACGGTCGTAATCTTATTAGCGATGCAGCGTGCAGGATGGCATGTCCCCATGCATTTACCGACAACTGGCATTGCATCAACAATGGACGAGCAATCCATTGTAGTCTCTTTATAAGAGATTCGGCTAACCCGTTCTGGGTGTGAATATGAGCTACAGGATGTTCAACTTCTATGTCGGTTGCTTGGCAGTAGTCTAGGAAGACTTGTGATGTGAATTTCACAGCGTTGTCCAGACGCAATTTCTTGATCTAGTTATTTAGGAAATGTGCCCGCAACTTAATGATTTGTGCCAGTAGCTTTGCAAAGGCTACGTTGCGGGTGGACAGGAGGCACGCATACGACCATTTGGAAGATGCGTCAATCAGTACCATGTAGTACCGAAATGGTCCACTTGCAGGGTGAATAGGCCCGGAAATGTCACCATGTATTCTTTCTAGGAAGCTCGGAGACTCAGAGTCCACCTTCAGGGCGGATGGTCTCGTAATCAATTTTCCTTTGTAACAAGGGGGACAAGGAGACGCACCCTTTCGAAGTAGCTTCAGGCTTTTCGAGTTAATTCCACGGGATTTGTATATGATGCGACGCATCATATTCCTTCCAGGGTGTCCTAGTCTACTGTGCCAGAGTTGAAATTCTGGTTGATTATTGCACTTCTGATGCTCGAGTGTGTTTGCTTCCATTGCTCTTATTCTTGTATGGTAGAGACCCGATGGGAGTCCCTCAAAACGCTCGACGGTGGTTTTAGCACCGTCTTTATGAGACGTTACATACAGGAATTCTCTGTTTTATTTACTAACCGTCTCAAGGTGGTATCCGTTTAAACGGATATCTTTAAAGCTTAACAAATTTCTATGTGATCTAGGAGAGAAAAGCGCATCTTTTATTAGTAGTTGTGTTTTGTTGGGGAGCATAAAATGTGCTTCCCCTGATCCTTCAATAATTCCTGATGGACCGGATATTGTATTCACGGTTCCATCGTATTTATCAATGCTTTAGAAAAAGGAGATGTTTTGGAGGATCGTGTGCGTAGAGGCACTGTCCACTAGGCATTTATAATCCATCTAGTTATAAGAGAAAAATATCGCAGTATAATGCACAAGAGAAGATATCCTACGAATAATTGTTCAATGTCTGAAAAGTTCATGCAACTTGCTAGAAATTAAAACAAGCAGATAGTAAATTGTTTTTCAAACAAAAATTACAATGCATGGAAAAGTAGATAATGCCTCAGTCGAGCAGGTCATCGTTTGAGAAGTCCTCAGCGATGAACCTGATTGGTGCCAAGTCTTCTTGTTCCACCAGGTTTGTCTCAGCTTGCTTCTGGCTCGCTTTGTACAAGTCATGTAGGTGGCGTGGAGTCCGACAGTTCCTGGACCAGTGTCCAGTCATGCCACACCTGTGGCACTTATCTTCCTAGTCCTTTCTGGGGGCAGAAGTCTGGCCGTCGTCATTTCTCTTCCACACATTTTTCTTCTTTCCCTCACGGTTGGTTCTTGGAGGGGGTCCTCTAGCCTACTTCTTCATTGCCTTACCCTTCTGGGGTTTGCCTTTGAAGTTCCTCCTATTCTTCTGGGAGGAGCTGTGATGCGCTTCAGGCGCAGGAGCAGTGTCGGTAGGGCGTAAGTTATGGGTTGCCAGAAGGAGGTCTCTATTCTGCTCTGCCATCAGAAGGCATGAGAGAAGCTCTGAGTATTTCGTGAACTTTCGTTCACGATACTATTGCATTATTATAACATCCTTCTCGTGAAAGGATGTATACGTCTTCTCTAACATACGCTCCTCCGTCACTTTTTCACCACACAACTTCAGGCGTGAGGTGATGCTAAAGAGTGCCGAGTTGTACTCGGAAATAGACTTAAAGTCTTGGAGACGGAGGTTCTCCCATTCATATCGCGCTCGGGGAAGTATAACATCTCTTTGATGTTTATACATATCCTCGAGGGCGGTCCATAACTCATAAGAGTCTTCCACCATTAGATACTCGGCCTTCAGGGTCCGATCGATATGGCGTCTGATATAGATAATTGCTTTTGCTTTATCTATATCAGAAACCTTATCGCCTAAAGCGATGGCATGGCTCAGTCCCTGTGCTCGCAGATGGAATTTTATGTCCAACTGCCAGCTTAAGTAGTTCTTGAATGCAGCATCCAATACGTCGAAATCGACGCTCGCAATTTTGGCCATTTATCTCTCTAGCATATATAAAAATAGGCAATAATTAGATATTTTCACAGAAAAATAAATAATTAAGCATTTCAGACACAAACATTTGCTGCGTGGATCGGCTAATCACCATATTAATTATAGGCCATACAGTCCCAAAAAAGAATGAAAGTACAACTCGGGAACCCCCGTGGGGCCCCTATTCTTCTGGAATGGTCCTTCATCTTCTTGAGGCGTCCGCCGGTCTTGTAATTTTACAAAAGTATCATCACTACATTTTTATCTCTTAAAAGAAAAAGGAAAATAATGCAAGGGAAATAATGGTGATAAATAGCCGATCCAAAACCACAGCAAATATGAACATTCGTCGCAGGCAGAAAAAATGCAGCAGACATTTAATCATCACTAGCAGTTTATTCATTACAGTCAATTAATCATCACAGGCAGTTTATAATGGAAAATGAAAATTTTTCGTTTAAAAATTATTGGACCACTAGGCAACGTCATACACCGTTAGGTTAGTTAACTAACGGCAGAGCGGTCGCATGATCTTCCTAATTTTTAAACATTTAAAAATCACATAGTCCGAATAAAATGCGATGAATAAAATCACATGTAATTTGTCCAGATTTTAACGAGAAAAATCGTAATAAAAATCTGAAAATAATTCAAAAAATAGAAAAAAAATTTAGGGTCAAACCCAAGTTAGGGTTTTTGGTCGCGCGGATTGCCGCTTCGGGCGGCTAGGGTTTCCGGACATGCGCGCGCACCGGGGGGCGCTGCGGGGGCCCCGCCGTAGCAGGCGGCGGGGGATCCCGCCGCCGCAGGCGGGGGGATCTCCCGCCGCTGCGAGCGACGGGCGTCGCCGTCGCTGCAGGCGGCGGCGGTTGCGCGAGGTTTGGGGGGTCGCGGGGCGGCTTCCGGCCGCGCGGCGAGGATGAATCCCCGTAGGGTTTAGGCGTTTTTGGGGGAAAAGGTGATAAAAATCTGATTTTTATTGAAAAAACCAGTTTTAATCTACCCAAAAAAGCGTTTTTTATTGTAAAAAAGTTGATTTTTAGCAATAGAACGTTGATTTTCATTTGAACAATTGATCCAAGAATTTGGATCTAGACATATGCGCACATGAATTTAGATCTAGGGAAAAGAGTTACCTCTAGATCCTACCCGCCAGATCTAGCGACGTTCGGTGAAGGAAGCCCGTTCACGTCGTGTTCGTCCGTCTGCAGCGGTTCGGCTCAGCCTCGAGCGTGCTGATAACGTGTTGTAAACGTAGTGGCTATGGAATCCATAGCCCTATATTTATAGCAATAGGGTTACATAATGGGTGGATACCCACTAACGGATTGGGCCACCAAAAACCCGTTTATAACAATTTTAAAGCTTTCGATTAATCCTAGATGAATTCATATGAACATGTAAAACGTAAGGGTTTCAATTACTTCGGCTGGGAAATGGGCTTGCCATGATCCTAAGCTCTTTGAGAGATTGGTGAGCACAACACACCCCTTGTGTTCCATTAAAATAGGC
>CM061133.1:262715787-263013663 GCA_030789695.1 Scilla litardierei
TTATTGAACAAGATGTTTACTAAGATAAATAGCCACGAGGGCATACATCTCTCTACATCTCCCACTTGCACTCAGGCCTATTTATTTTGGTATTTCATACCATATTTACACGCTAGTCTCTCTAGACGATCGTGTGCCAGTACCTTCGTGAATGGATCTGCTAGGTTGTCTTCTGAAGAGACTCTAAGGAGTTCTATATCCTTCATCTGCTCAATCTCCCGTATCAGGTGATACTTGCAAAGAATGTGTTTGGATCTCTTGTGAAATCTCGGTTCTTGAACCAGGCTGATGGTTGCATTGTTGTCGCAATACAACGGTATTGGACTTTCAATAGCAGGCACCATTCCAAGCTGGTTGATGAACTTCCTCATCAAGATCGCTTCCTTTACTGCATCGTTGGCCGCTAAGTATTCGGCTTCCATAGTGGAGTCTGCAACATTGACTTGTTTGGAACTCCTCCAACTGACTGCTCCTCCGTTGAGAGTGAAAACTTATCCAGAGATCGATTTGCTATCATCCACATCACTCTGAAAGCTAGAATCTGTGAAGCCTTCAACTTTCAGGTCTTCACTTCCATAAATCAAGATCAAGTCTTTAGTCATTCTCAAGTACTTAAGTATTGTCTTGACTTCCCGTGCTCCTATCCAGGGTTAGACTGATATCGACTACTACACCTAGTGCATAAGCGACATCGGGTCTGGTTTAGATCATGGAATACATGATAGATCCCACAGGAGAAGCATATGGGATCTTGTTCATTCGTTCCTCTTCCAAGTCAGTCTGTGGAGACATCTTCTTGGAAAGGGTTATTCCATGATTGGCTAGTACGTAGGATGCTTCTCCCAAGTCTTTCATGGAGAAATTGGTTGATAGCCATCTTTTAACAGACTTCAACATCTCTATGTTGTTACCTATTATCAGAATGTCATCCACGTATAGAACGAGGATAACTAAAGAATTATTATTACCGGTCCTTTTATAGACGTATGGATCATCCTCGTTTCTAACAAAACCAAACTCTTTGACTGTTTTGTCGAAGCGGATGTTCCAACTCCTTGAAGCTTTCTTAAGCCCATAGATGGACCTATGCAGCCTACACGCTTTTCCTTCACTTCAACTGACTTCGAAACCTTCTGGCCGAGTCATGTAAATTTGCTCTTCTAAATCACTATTTAGGAAAGCAGTCTTCAGATCCATTTGCCAGATTTCATAGTCGTAGTGGGCAGTAATAGTGAGTACGATCCGAATAGACTTGTGCATGGAAATTGGTGAGAAGGTCTCGTCATAATCTATTCCTAGAATCTGACGATATCCTTTTGCAATCAGTCTGGCCTTGTACATTTCTATTTTTCCATTTGCACCAATCTTCTTCTTGAAGATCCATTTGCAGCCTATGGGAACATTTTCCTTGGGCACGTTTTCTAAGGTCCATACCTTATTCACGTGCATGGAATCTATTTCGGACTTCATTGCATCTAGCCATTTGTTAGAGTCTATACTCTTTGTGGCTTCCTGGAAGCTAACAGGGTCATCATCTAATATGATGCTATCCTCAATCCCACCATCTACGAGAAAATCGTAGTATCTTTCGGGGACTCGAGGAACCCTATTTGACTTCCTATTTGCTGGTCGGGAGATGTCAAGTTCTGACTCTCCCACTGGTTCCGACACTTGTTCCTGTGTGAGTACTTCCTCCGAGCATTCATCCAGATCAATTACCTTGCCAGTTGATTCCTTTACAAGGAATTCCTTTTCCAGAAAAGTGGCATGTCTAGAGACAACAATCTTTTGTTGCTCTGGATGGTAAAATACATAACCTAATGAATGTCTCAGGTACCCTATGAATTTACACAGTATAGATCTGTCTTCCAGATTGTTTGGATTTTACCTTTTGACATATGCAAGACAACCCTATATCCTCAAGTGATTAAGGCTGGGTTTCTTGCCGGTCCATATCTGATATGGTGTCATATGCACAGATCTTGACGGAACTTTATTTAGAATGTATATAGCAGTTTCCAGGGCATATCCCCAGAGGGAAGTAGTTAGCTCAACTTCACTTATCATGGACCGCACCATGTCCAACAAGGTGCGGTTCCTCCTCTCTGATACACTGTTATGTTGAGGTGTGTAAGGAGGTGTGACCTGAGAGAGAATCCCATTCTCTTTTAAGTAAGTAAGGAATTTATGGCTTAAGTATTCTCCTCCTCGATCTGATCAAAGGATCTTAATACTTTTTCCAGTCTGGTTTTCGACTTCGGCACAGTACTCTTTAAATCGCTCAAAGATTTCGGACTTATGTTTCATCAAGAACACATGTCCAAACATTGAGTGATCGTCAGTAAACGTGACGAAATATGAAAATCCACCTTTGGCTAATGTAGACATGTGTCCACATACATCGGAATGTACTAGACCCAAGAGTTCGATAACTCTCTCCCCTTGACTTGCAAAAGGAGTTTTGGCCATCTTACCTTTAAGCAAGACTCGCAAGTGTCGAATGACTCATAATTCGAGAGGCTCAAGAGCCCCTCTTTATGTAACTTGCCGAGTCTCTTCTCTCCGATATGGCCTAGTCTACAATGCTAAAGATAGGTTTCATTAAAACTAGACTCCTTACGCTTTCTTGTATTAACGTTTAATACAACCTAATTGCTTAAAGTGTATACACCATTATTAAGTGTCCCAAAACCTAGCAACTTTCCATCAAAAGAAATGTTCATGACATTTCCGTTAATAGTAAAATTATAACCATCTCTAGCCAAAGCCGAGACGGATTTAATATTGCACAGGAAGTTTGGGATGTAGTAACATGGCTTCAAAAGCAAGTTAGCTCCACCAGCTAATGTGTGTTTAAGGTCTCCCACGGCTACAACATCAACATTTGCTGCGTTGTCGACCTGAAGAATGATTTCATTCTTTTCAAGTTTTCTAATGATTCTCATTCCCTGTAACTGATTATAGATATGAGAGCCTGCACGGTGTCTAACACCCATGCATTAGAATTAACCGAAAGAACTACACTTTGCATTTTAGTAGTTAAGGCATAAACTCGCCCTCCCTTTATATGTTCCCTTTTTGCTATAGATTTCTTTGACCAGTCATTATTTTTATTATAACCAGTTAATAAGTTCTTATCTCGGATATTAATGGTTTTACTCGTCATGCTGCAAAGATTAGTGTTGTGATATGGTTCCCCGGATTTGGTTTTGGATGATGAGCAAACATAAATAATGGATACTAACTTATTTGTGAGCGCAGTTATGGAGATCGTCGCCAAAATACCACGTACAACAAAAGCGACGTCTCAAGACTTCTCAATACGCTGATCGTGTGCCTGGAGCTTCGTTGAAGCTCAAGGAGCAATATTGAAGTCAAGAGGAATGAAGATTGAAGCTTTGAAGACGGCTCGTAAGGTTGATTTTTATAGTCTTCTAGCTTCATAGATTAGAATGTTAAGCCTTGAGTAGGACTTACTTTATAATCTTCATTTCGCTCATATCTTAGAGCTAGGATTATCATAGAAGCCATTAGAAACTTTCCCGAAGCCTATCGCTTCTTCCCTCGGCTTCTTGTGCATGTTAGTTGGTTCAAGAAGAGTCACCAACCGACTAGATGACGATCTAGTCGGTCGGCAACTCTACATGAACCGACTAGTTTGCCTTCTCTATATTCAGCTCTTTCCATGACTACAGTTAGTCGGTCAAAGAAGAGTCACCGACCGACTAGATGACGATCTAGTCGGTCAGGAGTCCTTCTCAGACCGACTAGTTGTGTACAGTCATTTTCAGCCTGAGCTACTGTTTCGAGTTAGTCGGTCAAAGAACGTTTACCGACCGACTAGTTGAGAAACTAGTCGGTCAGCATTTGTTCTTAAACCGACTAAGTCAACTTGAAGTCTACCTATTCTATTTCGACGTTAGTCGGTCAAAGATCATTCACCGACCGACTAGTTGTGAAACTAGTCGGTCGGCAAGTCTTCTTAGACCGACTAGTTGTCTTTGCCTGTACTTCGACTTCTTGGCTGTTCTACCGTTAGTCGGTCTACGTTGTATCACCGACCGATTAGTTGATGAACTAGTCGGTCAGTGATCCTTCTTTGACCGACTAGTCTGCTTCAGAATAGAGCCGTTGCGATTCTTTCAAACTCGATTTCTCTTGCCCCTTTAAATAGAATCCTGATTCGTTTGAAGAGGGGTTAGAGGTCCTATTTCCAAGCAATTTCAGACCTAAGAGAAGAGCTCTCCCAAGCTAATTCAAAGCTCTCTCTCCCTCACAAGAATCTCTCCCTTCACTCTTTGAGCCATCTTCCTCAAGAGAGATTCTCTCCATTGTGAGCTTCTCAAGCCAAGAGCTTGATTCTAGTCACCATACTCCACCCTAGGCTTCCATTGCTGGTCATCTTCTTGAAGCTAGGGTTTGGTGACATCCTCTTCCTCAAAATCCATCATTGCCCTAATTTGGTAAGTATACTCAAGGCATAGGATTTTGTAAGGTAAGAGTTTATTTCATTTCAATCGTATTTGAATTGTGTCTCTCGGTTGTGAGAGAGGTTGTGATCCCGGTTTATGGGAGTCACATGTCTTTTGTATGATTTGACTTGTGAAGGTTGTTCACAAGTATTTCATAGTGGAAATCTTGAGTTAGGGTTGCTAACTCAAGTATCCGGAGGGGATCCGGGTGGTTGGGACGTAGGATCACCGGGAACAAGTCGGGAAGACTTGGGTGGATCCGAACCCAGTAATATTGTTTGTTTGCGTATGTTTTAATTCTTGTTGATAGTTGTTTAATTCCGCATTGTCGTTTGTTTCTTGCACAATAATTAGGAATAACTATCTTGATTATTTTAAGTACTATTCACCCCCCCTCTAGTACGTGTGCAGTAGCTACCACAGGGCACAACAATTGGTATCAGAGCCAAGGTTAAAGCTACAAGTTCAAAGCTATGACGAACAACGACTACAACGTCTTCAAGAACCGCGATGGAGCTTCTTCAGTTATGGAAGGACTATCCTCCGTCAGGCCTCCACACTTCAACGGTACCAACTACGGGTACTGGAAATGCCGGATGCAAATTTTCCTCCGGAGCGCTTCACTATGGAGAGCCACCATGACGGAGTATGTCGAGCCTTCCGAAGAAGATTTCGCAAAGTGGACTCCCGTGGAGGTCGCCGCGGAAGTAGCCAATGCCAAGGCAATGAATGCCTTGAATTGTGCGTTGGAGCCCGAGGACTTCAACAAGATATGCACATGTAAGAGTGCATATCAAATATGAAACCAACTCCTCATATTGCACGAAGGATCGAGTACGGTAAAAGATTCTAAACTCGTCGTTGCTAATAAAGAATTTGAGTTGTTTCATATGGAGCAGGGAGAAACCATGAAGGATTATTACGCTCGCTTCGTGGATATATCAAACGACTTGGAAGCTCTTAGGAAGACCTACACCCAAAAGAAGAAAGTCTCGAAGATAATCGATGGACTTCCTTCTTGTTGGGAGAAGCGTACCTTCGCCATCGAGGAAGGTAATGACATGAATAAATATACCGTCGTACAACTAATGGGTACCTTGTTGTCTTATGAGGTACGCAAGGATAGTAAGATCCGGATGAGGGAAAAGATGAAGGCGTACTTGAAGCAAGACGAGCCAAAGAAAAAGGCAATTGCATTCAAGGCCGCTCCATCTACCGATGATGAAGATTTGGAAGAAGAAGAGGACGAAGAATTGGACATGGAAGCATTGGCCAATATGGCAAAGAAATTCATCCGATTCTTCCGACAAGGTAAGTTGAATCGTAAATCAAAATTTATTTCGACTAATGCTTCTACTCCCGTGTGTTATAAATGCAATAAGCCAGGACATATCAAGCCGGATTGTCCTCTCTACAAACATAAGGGGAAGTGGAAGGCATCCAAGCACGACAAGTCGAGAAAGCACAAGAAAGGACTTGTAGGTACCTTCACCGACTCCGACTCCTCAAGTGGAGAGTCGGACGATGAAAGAATGGAGAATGCACACACGTGCTTTATGGGAAAAGAGGATTGTGATGAAGAGACTTCCTCCGATGAAAGCGAGGATGGAAGCGAGGATGGAAGCGAGGAAGAAGGCGAAGAGGTAACCAATGATGAACTTAGAATAGCCAATGAACAACTATGGAATAAGTTTTCTAATATGGCTACTAAGTTTATGAAGACTAAAAATGAATTAGATAGTCTTAAAAACTCGCCTAAGCCCTTCATCGTCAACAACGACACCGTTGTTGATGGGTTGAGAAATGAGATTGAAAATCTCAAGTCTCAACTTGAGCATGTTCATATCGAGGATTCGGATGAACATGTGACAGCGGATTTGATGTCTCAAATCTCAACCTTGAGTATTGAGAATAAAAATCTCAAATCACGTGTTTGTGCACTCGCATCACAAGTGTCCACTTTAGATGCTTCTTTGCATTCTCTCACCGAGAAGCATGAGAGCACATTAGGCCGAATTCATGAATTCAACAAAGGTAAGGGCAAGTTGGATGATATCCTAAATGACTTACCTCCGGCCAATCATCACATTGGTTTGGGGTATAATATGGGAGAGTCATCCAAATCGTCCGACACCTTTGTTAGGCCATCTTCCGATGCTTCTACTAGTGGAAGTAAACACGTCATGGGTAGATCTTCTACCAATGGTGCCTCCGCTAGGAACACGCCCCCATTTGGAAAGAAACACACTTTGGGTGGACCTCCAAAGAAGGGTCATGCTTACATGTATACCATGCCACGTAGGAACACACATCCTACCCCACATGTTAGCACAAATGATGATTTTTATGCTCCGCACCCACGAGCACGTGCACACCTTATGAGACACACTCATGCACGTGTTCCTCCACATCCATATGTTCATCCTCATTCTCATATGAATAATTATCGTCATGCACCATTGCATCGCATGCCATATACTTACCCTCGATATGCATCACATAGAAATCAACAACATATGCATGTTCCCAATAGGATTAGGACTCCCAAGACTTACACCATTTGGGGTCCAAAGAACACAAGCATGCATAATAAAAATTTATATGTAAAATCGTTTATTAATGATGTTATTTTGAATGATAATTATGTTGGGAAATCAAGTTCCTCTTGGACTTGGTTTCCGAAGGGTTAGTTTCCTTTGACCCTTCATTGCTTGGTACCATAAGTTTAAATTTCATTTTATGGGTACCAAAGCAATTGTGGTTTGTATGGGCTACATTTAATTTGAATTTAGTTAGCTAAATTTATTGCCTAACCCATAGGATCCAAAAGGATTTTTGGATACCAAAATGATATTCTCTAGGTTAAATCCACCATGAGATACCAACCCTACCAACTCCGTGATTTGCAAGGATTTTCATTCGATTGGAGTTGATGGTGCTTGAATGATGCACCAAAGTAAGGGGAGCTTAATGTTGTAAGTATGTTCATACTTTTGATTCATATTGGTATCCATTGGTAGAATATATTACGATTGGTATCATTTTGCTTCATTTGGTATGCTAGATTAGTGTATGCCATTGGTATATGATGTTCTATCTATTTTTGGCATAACATTCTTGCATGCTACATTTGGTATGCACATCGGATTATTTTTTGTCTCTGATGTTGATTTCGTCGTTCGACGATTTTATGGATTTAATAGAATTCTTTCTATGGAAACATAGAATTGCTTTCCATGCATTCTATTTTGCATTTGATATTTTGCATTGGTGTTATTTTGGGCCTTGGTCGTATTCTTCGACTCCCATGCGTTATTTTTTAGCCATTGCTTTTGTCTCCTCCCGCTCTTTTTTCTAATGCCAAAGGGGGAGAGATATAATAATGACAATGTGCTAATTAATAATTCAAAGGAATTTACCATGAATCTAATTTGATGTGTTAGATTCAGGGGGAGTAAAGATATAAAATGGATTTAGATCCTATATGTCAATATGTGGTTCATGTCATTAATGCAGGGCTGATATGGTTCCCCGGATTTGGTTTTGGATGATGAGCAAACATAAATAATGGATACTAACTTATTTGTGAGCGCAGTTATGGAGATCGTCGCCAAAATACCACGTACAACAAAAGCGACGTCTCAAGACTTCTCAATACGCTGATCGTGTGCCTGGAGCTTCGTTGAAGCTCAAGGAGCAATATTGAAGTCAAGAGGAATGAAGATTGAAGCTTTGAAGACGGCTCGTAAGGTTGATTTTTATAGTCTTCTAGCTTCATAGATTAGAATGTTAAGCCTTGAGTAGGACTTACTTTATAATCTTCATTTCGCTCATATCTTAGAGCTAGGATTATCATAGAAGCCATTAGAAACTTTCCCGAAGCATATCGCTTCTTCCCTCGGCTTCTTGTGCATGTTAGTTAGTTCAAGAAGAGTCACCAACCGACTAGATGACGATCTAGTCGGTCGGCAACTCTACATGAACCGACTAGTTTGCCTTCTCTATATTCAGCTCTTTCCATGACTACAGTTAGTCGGTCAAAGAAGAGTCACCGACCGACTAGATGACGATCTAGTCGGTCAGGAGTCCTTCTCAGACCGACTAGTTGTGTACAGTCATTTTCAGCCTGAGCTACTGTTTCGAGTTAGTCGGTCAAAGAACGTTTACCGACCGACTAGTTGAGAAACTAGTCGGTCAGCATTTGTTCTTAAACCGACTAAGTCAACTTGAAGTCTACCTATTCTATTTCGACGTTAGTCGGTCAAAGATCATTCACCGACCGACTAGTTGTGAAACTAGTCGGTCGGCAAGTCTTCTTAGACCGACTAGTTGTCTTTGCCTGTACTTCGACTTCTTGGCTGTTCTACCGTTAGTCGGTCTACGTTGTATCACCGACCGATTAGTTGATGAACTAGTCGGTCAGTGATCCTTCTTTGACCGACTAGTCTGCTTCAGAATAGAGCCGTTGCGATTCTTTCAAACTCGATTTCTCTTGCCCCTTTAAATAGAATCCTGATTCGTTTGAAGAGGGGTTAGAGGTCCTATTTCCAAGCAATTTCAGACCTAAGAGAAGAGCTCTCCCAAGCTAATTCAAAGCTCTCTCTCCCTCACAAGAATCTCTCCCTTCACTCTTTGAGCCATCTTCCTCAAGAGAGATTCTCTCCATTGTGAGCTTCTCAAGCCAAGAGCTTGATTCTAGTCACCATACTCCACCCTAGGCTTCCATTGCTGGTCATCTTCTTGAAGCTAGGGTTTGGTGACATCCTCTTCCTCAAAATCCATCATTGCCCTAATTTGGTAAGTATACTCAAGGCATAGGATTTTGTAAGGTAAGAGTTTATTTCATTTCAATCGTATTTGAATTGTGTCTCTCGGTTGTGAGAGAGGTTGTGATCCCGGTTTGTGGGAGTCACATGTCTTTTGTATGATTTGACTTGTGAAGGTTGTTCACAAGTATTTCATAGTGGAAATCTTGAGTTAGAGTTGCTAACTCAAGTATCCGGAGGGGATCCGGGTGGTTGGGACGTAGGATCACCGGGAACAAGTCGGGAAGACTTGGGTGGATCCGAACCCAGTAATATTGTTTGTTTGCGTATGTTTTAATTCTTGTTGATAGTTGTTTAATTCCGCATTGTCGTTTGTTTCTTGCACAATAATTAGGAATAACTATCTTGATTATTTTAAGTACTATTCACACCCCCTCTAGTACGTGTGCAGTAGCTACCACAGGGCACAACAATTAGAACTCCTATAATTAGCATGTGTTCAAAATATTTTAAATATAATTAGAATGGTTTTTATCCAATTATACTCTCCCATTAATTTAAAAATCGTTTAAGCCAAAACATAATTAATATTAAATGGGAGCAGGAATCCAACAACTTTGATTCGCCCGACCTTGAGTGTAGCTCAACAAGTCGTTCGACTCGGCTGTCGGTAGACAAACTCTTTGTCAATCATATCAAATATGACTTCCTATTTGATTTTTACCCCGAGTCGTTTGTGATCATGAGTGTGATCATCCAAATCATAAGGACTAGTCTAGTCAGACCCCTATTTTCGTGTCTAGCTTGAATTGACCCGGTGCTCGGTATCTTCACGATGTGCTGGTTTGGGTCAAGTCTTAGACTGCATCATTGGCCTAACTTACGCCGACGCTCGGTGTATTCATGATGCGAAGGTTTGGGTTAAGGCATATGTATTAAGAAATTGGTTTCTGTAAGGTTGCCGTGTGACAGCTTGAGTGTAGCTCAACAACTGTAACACATATCCTACAGATTCCAACGTCTAAAACAAAGAGGGCTACAAATTATCTTGTAAAAGATTTATTAACGTTTTTGAATAGATATAGTTGACAGCGTTGCATAATAATGATTCGCGTCCTTGCGGTCCAGCGGGCACAGCCAGTAAATTGACTAAGCCAGGACCACTTAACCCCTAGTCGAGCTAGGGTGATCCAGCAAACTTAGCCAATCACATTGACCGATATCATGGTCCATTAAAGGTTTCTTGTCATTTATGTGCGTACTATCAACTAAAAGCTTTTATTAATGCTATTTAATCCTTATCAACTGGTGGATCCTAAAATTCAGAATTTTAAGGATTCGTTAGACGATTTTTATTAGGTCCTTATCAACTATAAGGATTTAATAAATGTGTTGCTACCCTAATCGTCCAATAGGAATATTTAAACAATTTAAAACATAGCAGAGTCTCAAAAAATTATCTCATAAAAGTTTGAGGAATTTTAATGGCTATCCTAATCGTTCATTAGGCAATTTTAAACAATTTAAAATTATAGCATAGTGTCAAATTTTATCTTATAAAATTTGAGGATTCATCAATGGCTAACCTAGCAAGTTCCTCTTGTGTTATCACATAAACAAGAATATGCCATTAATCTAATTATCACATAATTAAACATGCATTTCATATAGAAGCAGTATAAGAACAGAGTAAATCTGGCTCTGATACTACTGTAGGGATTTTCAAGGTCCCTTAGGGCTAATTTAAACATATTCGTCCTAAGTCATACGAACAAAATTAAATAAGCAGCAGAAAAACCAATTGTTAAACTATTTAATAATTACAGCCCAAAGAAAAAAATCCCTAAGGCAGGATTATCTATTGACTCGAGTTGGGTCTGACCAACTCGAGAAAGTTCTAACTACTACATAATATGAAATGCATAAATAAATATGACTTACCCGGAATCTTGTCTTGGATCGGGCAAGATGTTCCGCACCGTCTTGCGCTCCAAAATCTGAGCCGCATCCCGAACCACATTGCGTCGCTCCTCGTCGCGAACTAGATCAGATCCCGAACTGCACCTTGCCTCCGAGCCCATCACTAGCCGTAGAAAGTTTCACTTGAGTAAACCCGCGTCGTAGACTTCCGAATCAGATTCGGACATCCCCGTTGCCTTGCTAGGACTCGGTTAGAGGACAGGAAAATTAATAGAGGAAAAGAATAATTTTAAGTCTTGATTAAGTTTGCTCAAAATATTTGGAGCTCCTTAATCAGAGACTTGGTGCAAAAAATAAAGAATAGAGTGCACACCTATTTATATAGGAGGTCGGCTCCTCTTCTTTTGTCACGAGCAATGTGGGACAAAATTTAGGGAAGAGGTTTAGAATTAATTTAATTAAGTTAGAATACCTTTCACAAAAGTCTAACTTCAATCAATTAATTCTCACTCACCATTGAGCCCTAGAGACGATACAAGTTATCATTTCGAAGGGCTAGGAATGGTGAACGCGTAGGAACAAACGGCGACGAAATCCGAGTTTGTATGACCCTTCAAACAATTGCTCAAAGTTGAGCAAAAACACACATTTCGTAGCCGTCAAGGGTTTCACAAAACCCTAATTAGAAACGACTTAAATTACGGGCGCGCCCGCTAAGTTTAGCGGGTGCGCCCGCCTAAGGCATCAGGACGCGCCCGCAAGGGCGCACCCGTGTGGGCGCACGGCCCGCTATGACCAGCGGGCCGTGCCCGCTAGGTTAGAGGGCCGCGCCCGCTGTTCCCAGCGGGCCGTGCCCATTGCAAACAGCGGGCTGCGCCCATTTGGTCCAAGTGGGTCTCACCCACTTCTTCTTGTGCCTTTCTTGCGTTTCTGGGCTCATACGAGCTCTGTTTCCAACACGGTTTGATCCTATGGATTCCTCGTGAAATCCCGTCCAATCCCAAATGCTCTAACCTCACAACCAACTTGTGAATTCAACAATCTCATTGCATCAAATGCATTCCTCTATACGATCTTCCTATTACTGAGACGTGAATATTACTTGGTGTGAGACTCTACAGCCTGACCCTATTACAGGTTGAGACTCGAGGTCTCTAGACGACAGTACCCACTAGCAGTAGGTGTCGTCCCTGTTTCAGAATCATCGATTACGTGATTGACTCGTTGGCAAGAGTGCCGACGGGATCACTTTGACTGTGACCGTGATGATTTCCGCAGTTTTAGTCCCTTCGTCATAACTATGTCACTTGCCTAGCCTAGGGTATGGAACTCTGTCAACCCCACTAGCTAGCAGTGGTCAGTATACGTCGTTCTCTGGTACATTCATGTTGTACATCTTACAACATACCTTGGCCAAGGTTTTACCAATAGCCGTACTGACCTGTAACACTAACTTCCCATTAACGGAAGAGACGAATCCTCTATTTATCCCTACTCAGCTCGTACGCTTCGAGTGTCACCCAGCCTAAGATCTTTCAGCAGGCCTTGCCTCGAAACTAGATCTTTAGACCTAAGTGACACCGTTCACACACAGCTTCGTATAATGATCTCAAGTCCTAAGGACTAACTTACCTATCATCACCTAGAGTTATTAATGACAGTTAGTTAATGTTTAACCATTTAATAACCCTTTGTTTGGGTCGTTCAGTGGACTCATTCTCTAATGAGCACCTGCGCCTTGTCTCCGACTTCGCCAAGTCGCATGGTTATGAGACCAATTAGACTAAGACACAATGGTCTGTCTGATGTGCCGATATTCCTATCTCGACACATCTATGACCACGAACGCTTTTTAGATTCAAGCTGCTATCGGTCAGACATTTCTCATAATCACAATCTTCATCGCAAAACATGTGTGACCTAACTTTGAATCCAAGAGAATAATCTAAGTGATTAATAAATTGAAATAACTCAGACAATATTTTACCAGAAAGCATACTTTCATTTATTGAACAAGATGTTTACTAAGATAAATAGCCACGAGGGCATACATCTCTCTACAGTTCCAACACCTATTGGAAATTTCTAGGGCATGACCCCAGATGGAGGTTGGTAACTCAGCATCACTCACTATGAATTGCACCATGTCTAACAAAGTGCAATTCTTTGTGTAGGGAGGAGTGACCTGAGAGAGAATCCCATTCTCTTTTAAATGCGCAAAAGTGTCATGGCTCGAGTATTCTACTCCTTGATCAAATCGAAGGATTTTAAAACTTGCCAGTTTGTTATAATACTCTTTGAAATCTCTTAAAAGTATTGGACTTGTGTTTCATCGAGAACATGTGTCCATATTTAAAGTGATCTTTTAATAAACGTAACAAAATAACCCTTTCTGGCTAATGTAAATGAGTGTCTGCATACATTCAAATGTACGAGACTCAAGAGTTCACCAACTCTTTCTCCTTGTCATACAAAAGGAGTTTTGGTCATCTTACCTTTGAGGCAAGACTTGAAAGTGTCACATGACTTATAATTCGAGAGGCCTCAAGATTCCTCTGCATGTAACTTGCAAGTCACTTCTCTCCGATATGAACTAGTCTACAGTGTCAAAATGGGTTTTATTTGTTTCCTTGCATTTTCAAGTATTAACACTTAATACATTATCGTCATACTAAGTCTATACACATAATCCCAACTTCAATTATTTTACCATCAAAGAAACAAGTCCACATCTTTTCACTGATTGTAAATATATTTCCGTCTATAGCCAAAACCGAGGCGGAGATTACATTGCATATAAAAATTGGGAACATAATATTGCTTCAGAAGCAAGATGGCGACGCTCGCCAAGGTGTATTGGTTGTCTTCTATGACCCCAACAGCAACGCTTGCTCCGTTGCCGACTTTGAGAATGATCACTTACTTTTCATGTCACTATTCCTTCTCACCCACTGTAACAAATTACAGATGTTAGAACTTGCATTGGTATCTAATACCCATGCATTAGAAGTCACGGAAAAAGGCTATACTTTGTATAATAATTATACCAAGTTGAGGCATCAGTATGCCCATTATTCTTTTGTTCCAGGAACATCTTGCAGTTCATCCTTCAATGCTTTTTCTTATGGCAGAAATAGCACTCTGCCTCGGCCGACCCCCCTTTTGCCACCTTTCCTTTTTCCTTCTCGATTGTCCTCGCATGGTTGTTATTGTCAGAGGGCCGACCTCGTAGAGGTCGCCCTCGTAGAGAGTGGTTGCTAAAGGAGCCGCCATTGAGAAGGTCATCATGTGGAGCGTAGCTACTAAAGGAGTCGACCTCGTGAAGTTCGTTCTCGTAGAGTTGTGCTATTGAAGGATAGAGTTGTGCTATAGAAGGAACCGACCTTATAGAGTACTGATGATAAAGAGCCGACCTCGTGGAGATCGTTCTCGTAGAGATGTGCTATTGAAGGAGCCGAACTTATAGAGTACTGATGATAAAGAGCCGACCTCGTGGAGGTCGTCCTTGTAGAGTTGTCGTTGCCTGAAGGAGTAGACCTTGTAGATGTCATCCTTGCTAGCGAGAGGAAACCGACCTCGTGTAGGTCGTTCCTGCCGGTGCTTGCCGACCTGAGTCTGGAATGGATGTGCCCGCAGCTCGGTCGAGTTGAGCTCGCCAGCTGCTTTTGAGCGGTCCCTGAAAACTTCTGCAGCTTTCGAACTTGGACACAGTGAACCCTTATCGACAGGTCTGGCAAGGGCCCGCCGCAACCGGGCCCCAGCCCAAATTATCACTAACAAGAAGCGAAGCAAAAATATCAGATCTTGGACTCTAAAAACAAAGAGATCACCGCCATGCCAAAAACAACAAAAAGCTTAAAATATATATTCTGTTCATATCATCATGTAAAGAAGAATAAAACAATAGTGTATGTTGCCATATTGCAACACATCAAAATCACATGCCGATAACAAGGACATTTTAAACTCCCCCCTCTAAAAAAAGAATGATCGTGGAACGAAACAAATCAGATCAAGTTCTGTCACATTCACAACATAACCATCAAGCCGGCTGAAGCCGCCACGGCCAAGTAGCACGCTGCCCCGGCAGTTATAATGCGAGAAGCAGAGTCCGAGTTCGAAGCCTCAGATGCCTTTGGTGATGCCGCTTTGCCTTTCGAGGAAGTGGGAGCATCTGCAACTGGGGCGACGTCAGGAGCCGGGGCAGGAGCTGGGGCCATAGGCGGTTCGACGCTGAAGATGGCCTTGGGCAATAGAACCTTATCCACCTCATAGACCGCAGCTGGGTAGGTCGAATACACGCTGCTAGTAATCTTCGTGCTGGCCCAGTCTGATCCGACACGGATGAGCCCAGAGGCATCAGTTAGGTTCAATGAGTACTGCCCGCCGGCAAACGTGCTGACTGGGCCCGTGCCACTCACATTTTTGAACTCGGAGAGGCTGTAGAACTTTGGGATAGCATGGAGGAGGAGGAGTTGCTTGAGCTGGTCCTGGGTGAGGTTGGCAAAGGCCGGCTTCTTGATAGCAGAGAAAGCAGAGTCCTTGGGAACGAAGATGGTGATGCCCTGGTCTGTGTTGTTGGCTTGGTTCTGGTAGGTGTCTATGACCTTGGTCTGCAGAAGGTAGTTGAGGAAGGTATGGAACGGGCCGGCAACAGAGAGGAGGTCGGTGAGGTTAACAAAGTGAGGACCAGGGGCCGGGGCCGGGGCGAAGGATGGAGGCGCAGCGGCTATTTGGGCAGTGGTAGGATATGATATCGCAAGTGTCAGCAGGGTGGTTATCACACAAGCAGTCGTGAATGCCATTGCTGCTGCTTTGTTTATGTGATTGATTGAACTGTGAACCCCTGCATGAAGAATGACAGTGAAGAACAAATGAACAATGTATCACGCAGCAGAATTGCTTAAATTGATATGGGGAAAAACGCTGATTTCTTGTGATACCAAATTGTGGACATCTTGAAACATGTTACACTCACGTGTGCTGCCATTTTGAGTGTGCCATCATCGACAAGGGACATTTTTGGCTCCACAACCCTTCAGCGCAACGCTTTTTATTATGTTGGTTACCTTGTTGAATTTTGTGATATAAAACACCCAAAAATAACTAGGCTCAGCCAAGCCTAGTATTATTTTTTTTGGGATTTTCAGGGGGTTTCCTTAGCCAATTTCGGTGACTTTCAGTAGTTTTCTATAGCCCAGCATCATCGGTTTATTGTGAATTTTGCAGCCCAGTTCGTGCATTTTCATGGCACTCTAAATCTGAATAGGATATACTATTGCGCACCAAGTTTCCGATCTATTTTGAGGGCTATTTAAATACGTTTTACCTAGCGTTTCATGCCAATTTGAAAGCTAATCCCCAAGGCTGATGTTTACGGTTCTTGTAACATCTACAAAGGGCAAAAACAGATAGTTTTGAGAGTGTTTAAGATCCGAAATTAGTTTTTCTTCATAGATTTATTCTCTAAAGTTCTTTATGGATTTGATTTTTTCTTGAATCCAAGTATCACACATTGTCTTACAAGTTGAATGAAGCGATAGTAATATCTCTAACGAAACGTACATTAAAGATGGGATGGAACCGATATAAATCTTAGTAACAGACACATAATTCTCTTTTGATTTGGGTTATATTTCTTATACTGTTTGTGGTTGCAAGTTTTCTATAGAGATTGACATTTGATTTAATTTTTGATACATGATTCTCGATTTTTCGTGAGATGATTGTCCATTTGACGCGGTGTTTGTCCACCACAACAAGTAATGTCAGAGCGCCAACATACCTAAAGCTAGCCAACCCTAGACGTAATACTATCAGTGAGATTGGTTTAATTTTACATGGTCGTAACACATATATCTAAAACGAGGGCCTATGCTATCAGATCCACATGAAGGATGATAGTTCTGTTCATCTACAAATGGCAAAAACAGATAGTTTTGAGAGTGTTTAAGATCCGAAATTAGTTTTTCTTCATAGATTTATTCTCTAAAGTGCTTTATGGATTTGATTTTTTTTCTTGAATCCAAGTATCAAACATTGTATTACAAGTTGAATGAAGCGATAGTAATATCTCTAACGAAACGTACATTAAAGATGGGATGGAACCAATATAAATCTTAGTAATAGACACATAATTCTCTTTTGATTTGGGTTATATTTCTTATACTGTTTGTGGTTGCAAGTTTTCTATAGAGATTGACATTTGATTTAATTTTTGACACATGATTCTCGATTTTTCGTGAGATGATTGTCCATTTGACACGGTGTTTGTCCCCCACAACAAGTAATGTCAGAGCGCCAACATACCTAAAGCTAGCCAACCCTAGACGTAATACTATCAGTTAGATTGGTTTAATTTTACATGGTCGTAACACATATCTAAAACGAGGGCCTATCATGCTATCCGATACACATGAAGTATGATAGTTCTGTTCGTATGGAATCAGATTTGTGTGTGTGTGTGTGTGTGTGTGTGTGTGTGTGTGTGTGTGTGTGTGTGTGTGTGTGGGGTGATTATCCAATAAAACTTTTGTAATAACATTTAAATTATCCAATAGAACATTTATAAGAAGCAAGTAAGAATGTGATAATTCAACAGATTTCTATTTGTTGGGTTGCATATTTTGAACCAATTCCAACTGAGATCTGAACTCAAGAACCCAATTTGTCAATGTTAACAACAACTCTACATATATTTAAAAAAAACCAATGCAGATCCTGTTAATTTACAAGGGGCCCAAGTAAAAATATCACACATCAAGCCCCAAATCAATGGTTCACTTGATGACTAAAAGGAGAAGAAATATGGCTTGCTGAACAAAAAGTAAGGATAGAGAGAAAACAAGCAGATCTACTAGAAATCTCGAAGAAAAGCTAATGGATCAACCATAGAACACATAGATCTAGAACATTTTCACAATGTATATGCCAACAAATTATCTTCAAGATAAAGGCTAATTGGTAGGTAACCACTAAATGTGAGCATATAAGAGTGCCCAACAACAGCACAAACAAGCATCACCCTTGAACAAGAAGTGAGACACCAGCATTAGCAAAAGATCATTAGTGGGAAAATGCTATGAAAGTGAATGCTTACCTGATTGAGCGAAGGAAGAAGGCCAAAGGAGAGACCACCACAATGGAAAGTGAGGGAGTGGTGGGTTATATAAAGTGGGGGGGTTGAGTATGTGAGCCTAATACCATTGGGTGGCAGCTGGTGAGGGTAGCAGTAGGTAAGAAAGACAGTAGAATGATCAAGCGAAGACAGAGAAGAACCAACCTTCTTCTTGGTTTTTTTTTTTGGCCCTTTTCCATGAAGGGGTAAGAGAGGAAAAGATCAGAGGAAGCGTGAAGACAGCACATTTCAGGTAGGCTTTCCAGAAGGGGTTACTTTGCGAACCCACCGTTTTCCTCCGCGAACATACCACTTATTTACAATTTTGCCATTAAACAGTTACCGGTGGGGAATTGCTATGCGCATATACCGTTTTACTTCCGCACACAACCACTATTTACAAGCTTGCCATTCAAATTTAAACCTGATTTACCATCGTCGCCGCCCGTGCCTCCATTGCCGTCCCCCGCCCCGCCGACAATTTTTTAGGGGTTGGAATTGGGAATGGGGGCGGGGGGGTAGGAGGAGGGGCCGAGGGGACTGTGTTGTCGATTGAGTGGACGAAGGAGGGGAGGGGGCAGAAGACGGGGTGGGGGAGATGAAGAGGGGCATCCGAGGGGAGCAGAGGGGGAGGGGTTGGGTAGTCTGCGGGGGGCGGTGGAGGGGCTGGGGAGGCGGCAGATGGGGCAGCGGACGTGGAGGAGGCGACAGAAGGAGCTGATGAAGATGAAGAGGGGCGGCAGGGGGAGTGGCTGGTTAGTCGGATGAGTTGGCGACGGAGGGGCTGGGGAGTTCGACAGATGGGTCGGAGGAGGGGAAGGGAGCGGAGGAGGTGGCTGGGAAAGATGAAGAGAGTCGGTGAAGGCGGGCAGCAGAGGAGCTGAGAGGTCGGAAGAGGCGGTCGTATGCGTATCGATAGCGGTTGTGCATGCTGAGCAAAACCACCGACGGTCGTGTGTTTTTATTCATCGTGCAAAATCGGGGGTATTTTTGCCATTTTCGAATGTGTGTGCGCGGTGAGCAATTCTGATTGGCAAACTTGTAAATAAACAGAATCTCGTTTGTGCGCTGTGAGCAATTCGAGTGGCAAACTTGTAAATAAACGAAATCTCAGTTGTGTACGGTGAGCAATTCTGAGTAGTAACTTGTAAATAAACGGAATCTCGGTTGTGCGTGGGAGTATCTAACTTTCTTCCCCATTTTAAAAACAGATATAAAATGCATATGTAACATTGTTCCCCATTTTAAGAACAGTGTTGGGATTCTGTTTGACCTATTTCTTGGCCTATAAAATGGGGAGTTTTCTGGGGTTTGCTGAGTATTAAATCCCCCAATTTGGTTTTGATGATGAGCAAACATAACTAATTGTGACTAATCCCCTCATTTTACAGTTACTCAAAGCATCGTCAATAGAAGAGGGGAATGATCTTTCTAAGCTCACCTTGGAAGATCACATCAGCAACCTCATGGTGTATGAGCTTCGAATGAAAGAGAGGAAAGGCAAGGAACTTATTAATGAGAAGAAAAACACATGCCTTGTTGAGTATTGGTGTTTCATACCAATGTTTTTTTTGATGATGATCACAATATTATGTTGTTGCTAATGACTTCCTTGTTTTAATCTCATAGTTACTTTTCAAAAATATCATTTTTGGAGACTGAACACTTGGTGTAAGGATGGACATCAAGTGGAGAAGGGCCAAAGCTTGGACTCAAGGGATGCCAAAGCTTGGAGATGATGGGAAGCATCAAGGCATCAAGACTGAAGCCATAGACTCTAAGGAAAGCATTGTAATCCATGTAATATTTCATTGATTGCTTTCTCTCTCTTTGAGTCTAGGTTTAATGTAATTCATGCATATGCATTTAACCACTTTAGTGAGCCTTAGGATTATCATAGAATCCAACCCAATAGGTTCATCATGTCCATAGACTCATTTGGAGTCTCTGGATTTCCATCAGTCGTCTGCTGAAGGTTTTACAGTCGACTGTGATGCACTGCTCAAGTCAACTTTTTATTGACTCAAGTTGAGCTTTTTGCATCAGTCGACTCATGCTCAATTTACAGTCGCATGTATATTTACAGTCGCCTGTGAAATGGTCAACAGTCGTCTGAAAGGCGTAAGTGTGAAAGTTGACGCTCTCTGTTTATTTTCATCTCCCGCAGCAGTCGACTGATGATGGATATACATTCGCCTGTCTATTTTACAGTCGACTGTGTTCTTGTCATCAATCACCTGTATGCATATTGGGAGAAAGAGTGCAACTCTCTGTTTTATTCCATCCCCTACAGCAGTCGCCTGCTGAAAGTTTAACAGGCGCCTGTCCTGTTTTCAGTCGATTGTATTGCCTTCATCAGTCGACTGTCCTGGCTCAGATTATAGCTGTTGGGATTTTTCTAGCCATTGAACAGTCGACTGTCTTTTGTTCATCAGTCGACTGTCTGTGACGTTTTTGCCCATAAACTAGTCGTTGCAGCTTTTTGTTTTTGGCTGTTTTCTTGACTTTTGAGAGTTCCTATAGGGTTCCTATTTATATGAGCGGGATGAGTTCATTAGAACTTCTTGATGCTATTGCAAATCATTAATAGAGATTGATTAAGCCACTCTCAAACTCTCTCATTTCCCTCTTAGAGCTCATTCTCTCTTTCATACATTGAAGTCAAGCTCAAGGAAAATCATCCAAGTGCTTTCAAGCTAATCTCATCACTTGGAGATCCTCTTCCATGCCTTGCATTCATCTATGAGTAAGTCTCTCAAGGCATAGGTAAGAGTATTTGTTTTACTTGGTGTTTCTTTGTAATACTAATTCTCTTTGTGGGAATTAGTATCTCTCTTTGTGGGAGTATTTCTCTTAGTGGAAATCGGATATTCTCTTAGTGGAAATAACTCTCTGTGTGGGAGTAACTCTCTGTGTGGGAGTTTGGTGTCCTAGTGTAGGGCTAACCCTAATTCTCTGAGTGGGAGTTAGTAATTCTATAGGTGGGAGTTTGACACTTGTGTAGGGTTGGTTGGGTCCTTGTGTAGGGCAAAATCCTCTTGGTGAGGTATCTCTTCGTGGGATTTGTATTCACTTTTCTTTGTAGGAATATAGTGAATATTGGTGTGGCTGGATGTACCCAAGTTTGGGGAACCAGTGTAATTTCGTGTGTTTGCGTTTGGATTGATTGTGTTGATTAATTCCTCTTGTATTTATTATTCCGCATTTGCAAGTTAAATTTTAATTGCACGATTTATTGCCATTACACTATTCACCCCCATCTAGTGTGTTGTGGTTAGTATTGCAAGGGTAAGGCGATCCTTACAATTGGTATTGTAAGGGACCCTGCGGGGCTACACATACACTAGAGAGGGGGTGAATAGTGTAATAGCAAGCAAAGTGCTTAATTAAAAGTTACTAAAATTACAGCACAATAAGCAGCGGAAATTAAACAGAGTGCTCAACAACAACAATCGCAAACACAAGGATTTTACCCTGGTTCCCCAAAACTTGGGTACATCCAGCCACACCAGTATCCACTATAATCCCACACAGAGAAGTGAATACACAATCTCACAAAGGGATACACTCCCATAAAGAGAGAGACCTCACCAAGAGGATTTAGGATTCCCACAAAGAGATATCCTCACTCTCACACAGAGAGACCTCACACAGAGGATTTGTTCTTTCACACAGAAAGAACCAAACTCCCACAAAGAGAGTAACTAATTCCCACAAAGAGAATTAGGGGAATAACAAAAGTGAAACGAAATAACACTTACCTATGCCTTGATATGGTCTTACCAATGCGATGAAGAATGCAAGCAAGTGAAACTCAAGTGCTTGAGATGAGGCTTTGATTGCACTTGATGATCTTTCTCTCTTCTAGGAATGAATCCTAACACTTCTCATTTGAGTGTATGAAATTAAGAAAAGAAAGATGTTCTCCAAGAAAGGAATGAAAATTAGATCCCTTGGAGAATTTCCCTATGAGCTAGCTTCAATGCATGAAGAGAAATGTGCTCATGAGAGGGAAATTGGAGAGAATAGGAGTGGCAAATGATTCTCAAAGATATTCAATATCAACCCAGAGTTCTACATGAACTAAGCCAACTCATATATATAGGAAGCCCAAAGGAACCCATAAAACCAGCTAAAACCCCAAAGGGAAGAAATCTGCAACGGCTAGATTTTGGCAGTTTATGGCATGAACAGTCGACTGATGATCATTAGACAGTCGACTGATCAACGACTAGAAAATATCCCAACGGCTATAATCTCAGCCAGGACAGTCGATTGTAGAAGACTAAACAGGCAACTGAAAATCAGACAGTCGACTGTATAACCTTCATCAGGCGACTGCAGCAGGGATGGACAAGAAACAGAGAGCTGCACTCTTTCTCCAGATAAGCACACAGGCGACTGATGTCAATAATACAGTCGACTGTCTTATAGTCAGGCGACTGTAATACCTTCATCAGTCGACTGCGGTATAAGATGGAGAAAAAAACAAAGAGAGATGCATATTTCGCACTTACGCCTTTCAGACGACTGAAGGCCATTTCACAGGCGACTGTAAATATACAGGCAACTGTAAAAACATCAACAGGCGACTGTCTTGCAACATGGAAAAATTCCCAGAAAATGCAAGAAGCGCACAAGCGACTGTCGACCAATTCACAGGCGACTGTAAGAGTACAGGCGACTGTAAATTGAACATCAGTCGACTGATCCGAAAAGCTCAAGATGAGTCAATAGAAAATTTGACTTGAGCTGTGCATCACAGTCGACTGTAGAAGGCTCCACAGGCGACTGCAGGAGAGCCAGAGACTCCAAATGAGTCTTTGGACAAGATGAACCTATTGGGTTGGATTTTATGATAATCCTAAGGTTCACTAAAATGGTTAAATGCAAATGCATGAGAGTATGACCATCTATCAAGGCATTACAATAGTCCTAGACTCAAAAAGAGAAAAGCAAGTAAAAGAAATTACATGGATTACAAATGCTTTCAAAAGAGTCTAAGTCTTCAATCTTGATGCTCCCCATCATCTCCAAGCTTTGGCACTCCTTGATGAGCTTTCCTTCATCAAGCTCCAAGCTTTGACAATGCTTCTCTGGATGTCCATCCATCATCATGCTCCAAGCTTTGGCTTCATTAGATGATCTTCATGACTTCATCCAAGCTTGAGCACACCATCACTCTTGGAGGTCTTTAAGATATCCCTTGTAATATCCTCCAAGCCTTATGTTTTGTCTCATCAACATATAATCATTAAGATAAACTGAGACTAAAACATAAGATTGATTAGCACACTAACATAATGTATTGATCATCATCAAAATAACATTAGTCTTGAAACCAAGAACTAACAGGTATCAGAGCGAGGTTATAGCATACTGCAACGATGGCATTCAATGCTACATCCGTGTCTCATAAAGAAGGTCATTCTACCGTTCGACCCCTACTCTTCAACGGAACCAACTACCCAAGTTGGAAGATCAGGATGATGATCTATATGGAGGGTCAAGACCAATGGGACATCACGGAGGTGCTATTTGAGAAGCCTACTACACCTGCGACTTCAAGGACAAAGGCAGAGAAGGACTCGATCAAATTCAATGCGATGGCTATGAATACATTCCATTGCACCCTCACTGCAAATGAGTTCAACCGCATCTCCATGTGCAAAACGGCCAATGAAATTTGGCATACTTTGGAGATATGTCATGAAGGGACTTTAAAGGTAAAGAAATCTAAACAAACTATGTTTAGATCTAAATATGAAATGTGTAAGATGCAGGAAGGAGAAAGCAGTTTAGAGATATTCACAAGGTTCACAGATATCGTGAATGCTTTGGAGGGACTTGAGAAGGTGATTTTCCAAGAGGATCGTGTAGAGAAGATCATTGACTCTCTCACATCTCATTGGGAGTCTAAGGCCAACGGAATTTTGGAGTCATATGACATATCCAAATACACCGTTGACGAGTGCATCGAAATCTCATGGCGTATGAAGTGAAGCTTCAACACAAGAAGGAGATTCAACCATCCAAGCCCGAGAAGCCAGAGAAGAAAAAGGGGGTTGCATTACATGCCAAGGGGGAGCCAATCAAGTGGAGGAAGAAATTCCATCAAAATTTCTAGTGAAGAAGATGAACAAGAAGAGGCTAGTGGAGAAGAATTTGAGGATCTTGTCGAGCAATTCAAGGCATTCCTCAAGGGCAAGTAAGGTAAATCTTTGTCAAAGTTTGTCTCTAATTCTAACAAGGCTTCTACTTATTACACTTGCAGTGGAAAAGGTCACATATCCACAGAATGCCCTTCCAAACCCAACAAAAAGACTTACAAGGGAAAAGGAAAGAAGCATTGGAAAGTGAAGTCCAAGTCCAAGAACCACAAGAAGGGACTTGTAGGAACATTTGATCACTTGAGTGAAGATACATCAAGTGAAGAAGAAGAGGATGACAAGGAGAAAGCTCACGCATGCTTTGCAGCAATTGATGTCTCTTTACCTTTCTCCTCTAGCTCAAATGAAGAAGAGGTAGAAGAGTGGCTCAACTCCTACGGGGATTTGTGCCTCATGGAAAACGGGGAAGGGTCATCATCAAGCTCTAGCAAGGAAGAAGACGATGATGAGATCGAGGAAGAAAAGATCTCATATGAGGAGCTCGAATATCGTTTCGATATGGTCTCTGAAGAAGCTAGTAAGTGCATCAACTCTTACAATAGATTAAAGGTAAAATATAAGATTACTAAGAGTAGATTGCATGAACTAGAAGTTGCTAGTGTAAACAATGATGATATGCATGTTTGTGACATTAGTGAGAGAGACACACTTCTCTCTCAAGTTAAGGAATTGAGCATGTCTAATGATAATTTAGTTATTCAAAACCTTAGCTTAGAAACTCGCATTTAACAACTTACGTTGAAATGCGAAGAGTAATCCCGTAAACTCAAAAGCATTGTTTATTCTAGGGATTCACTCCACGGTTTGCTTGAAAAACAACATCCGGTAAACCATAGAGGAGGTTTGGGGTATATGTTGAATATTGGACTCCCCGGATTTGGTTTTGGATGATGAGCAAACATAAATAATTCATGATCTAACAATTTGTGAGCGCAGTATTGGAGATCGTCGCCAATTTCACGTGAACATTCAAAGCGACATCTCAACACTTTCCAAAGCTCAGTTTCATGTCTAAAGCTTCGTTGAAGCTCTTGCGACGCTTTGGAAGTAATGAAGATTCAATCGAAGCTCTCAAAGACCGTTTATTAAGGTTTTATTTATAGTCTTTTAGTTTCGATTGATAGAATGTTAAGCCTTGAGTATATCTTACGTTTCTATCTTCATTACGCTCATTTCGTAGCTCTAGGATTCTTGCACAAGTTCACTCTAACTTCCTCGAAGCGTCGCGCTTCGATTCGGACTTTGTTGTGCATGTTAGTTGGTACAAGAACAAGTACTGACCGACTAGATGGTGATCTAGTCGGTCGGCCACTGTTCTTGGACCGACTAGTTTCTGTCAGTTAATTCTTAGCTCTTTACTGTTTACAGTTAGTCGGTCTATGTTGACTCACCGACCGACTAGTTTGTGAACTAGTCGGTCAGTGAAGCTTCTTTGACCGACTAGTTGAGACTGACTGTTCACTCTAAAATTCTCCTAAGCTACTGTTTACCGTTAGTCGGTCTAAGAACGTTTGATGACCGACTAGTTGACAATCTAGTCGGTCAACTTTTGTTCTTGGACCGACTAAGTCAACTTGCCTTCAGACTATGTTGTTTTGCCTCTTAGTCGGTCTACGTTCATTGGATGACCGACTAGTTGTGAAACTAGTCGGTCAGACAGTGTTCTTGGACCGACTAGATTTCTAGGTCTGAAATTCTATCTCTTCTCAGATCTGCTCTTAGTCGGTCCATGCTTTGTGACTGACCGACTAGTTGATGAACTAGTCGGTCAGTGAGTGTTCTTTGACCGACTAGATCTCACAGATTTCTTTCCGTTGGAGATTGACCTAACTTGTTTTTATGGGACCCTATAAATACGAACCTAGGTCATTTCTATCTTCAATAGAGCTGTCATTAAGAGATTCATTGAGTTCTAAAGAGATAGCCATTCTCCCTCAAATCTAAAGCTCTCTTCCTCACAAGAAACCCATTCTCTCTCATTTCTAGATCTAGAGAGAAGCTTGTTCTTGGTGAGCTCTTCAAGCTATTGCTTGATTCAAGTTTCCAAATCTTCCCTAGGCACCCATTGCTGCTCATTTCCTTGGTGCTAGGGTTTGGTAACTTCATCTTCCTCAAATCCTTCATTCCACCTTTTGGGTAAGAAAAACTCAAGGTATAGGATTTTGTGGTAAGAGTATTTATTTCATATTAAACTCTTTTATATTGCTTATTGGCTCTCTCGGTTGTGAGAGAAGTTTGTGATCCCGGGTTGTGGGATTCACTTTGCCATTGCATGTATGATTTGATCTTGTGAAGGTTTTTCACAAGATATTCATAGTGGAAATCTTGAGTTAGGGTTTCTAACTCAAGTATCCGGAGGGGATCCGGGTGGTTGGGACGTAGGATCACCGGGAACAAGTCGGGGAGACTTGGGTGGATCCGAACCCATTAACTTCATTTGTTAGCATTGTTAATTTTATTGTTGTCATTCAATTTAATCTTCCGCAAATTGACTTGGTAGTTGTGTGCAATTTAATTTGGAATAATACGCCTTATTATTTTAAAATACTATTCACCCCCCCTCTAGTACTTGTGCAGTAGCTGGTAGGGCATTACATTTGGTATCAAAGCCAGATACTCAGCTATGTCTGCCAACGACAACAAGACCGTGCCTCCACCTTCCAACTACGACACCTTCAGGAACCGTGAAGGAGCGTCATCGGTGATGGAAGGACATTCCTCTACAAGGCCTCCATTCTTCAACGGTACCAACTACGGGTACTGGAAATGTCGGATGGAAACCTTCCTCCGAAGTGCATCTTTATGGAGGACTACAATGAAGGAGTACAACGAGCCCGAAGAAGAAGATTTTGAGAAATGGACTACCGCGGAGGTCGCCGCGGAGGTAATGAAGGATTTGTTCCAACTAGAATTTCAAATGATAATGATTCTATGGATGTTTTATGTGATTCGTTTGAAAATTCTAAGTCTAATGATTCTAATGATTCTATTGAGACTAACCCAACTAATGAAGTTGTTGAGAATGTTCCAAGTGATCAAGGTATTCCCAAACGGCTTCATTCGGTTCGTGACCATCCCCATGAGCAAGTCATTGGCAATATCTATGATAGTGTCAAGACGAGATCCCAAGTTCACCGCTTCGCAAATTGTGCCTTTGCCTCATCGATAGAGCCAAAGAATATTAATGAAGCATGCGAAGATAGCGCTTGGATCTTAGCCATGGAGGAGGAGCTCATTCAATTCGAGAGGAATGAAGTTTGGGAGCTTGTTCCATTGCCATCGAAGAACCACACCGTCATAGGGACAAAGTGGATCTTCAAGAACAAAACCGACGAAAACCAAGTCGTCGTCCGGAACAAAGCTCGGTTAGTAGCTCAAGGCTATCGTCAAGAGGAAGGTATCGATTTCGAAGAATCTTTCGCTCCGGTAGCTAGATTAGAATCAATTAGATTACTTTTGTCTTTTGCATGCCATAAGAATTTTAAATTATTTCAAATGGATGTTAAAAGTGCATTTTTAAACGGAGATGTCGTTGAGGAAGTTTACGTTTCTCAACCTCCGGGCTTCGTAAATGAAAAATTTCCAAATCACGTTTTTAAACTAAAGAAAGCTCTTTATGGTTTGAGACAAGCTCCTCGAGCTTGGTATGATCGCCTAAAGAATTTTCTTTTGGATTTGAATTTTAAAATGGGCGAAGCCGATTCAACACTTTTTATTAAGCATGCGAATAATGATATTTTATTAGTTCAAATTTATGTTGATGATATCATTTTCGGTGCTACTAACTTCGCTCTTTGCGAAGAGTTTTCTAATGTGATGAAGGAACAATTTGAGATGAGCCACATGGGCGAACTCAAATATTTCTTAGGTCTCCAAATTCGCCAAATGAACGATGCAATCTTCATCCACCAAACGAAGTACACGGTGGAGTTGCTAAAGCGATTTGGAATGGAGAATGCCTCCGGGAAAAAGACTCCAATGAGCACGACTACGCATCTTGACAAGGATACGGGCGGTAAGGATGTAGACATTCGTCTATATCGAGGTATGATAGGTAGTTTGCTTTATCTTACCGCAAGTAGGCCCGATATTATGTTTGCCGTATGTATATGTGCTCGTTATCAGTCTCAACCTAAGGAGTCTCACTTAGTAGCGGTAAAGCGTATTTTTCGCTATCTAAGTTACACATTAGATTTTGGATTACTTTATCCGAGATCTAGCACATATGAGTTAGTCTCATATAGTGACGCTGATTATGCGGGATGCAAATCCGACAGGAAAAGTACTAGTGGCACTTGCCATTTTCTAGGAAATTCTCTTGTCTCTTGGTTTTCCAAGAAGCAAAATTCGGTTTCACTTTCAACCACCGAGGCGGAATATATTGCCGCCGGTGCCGCATGTGCTCAAGTTCTTTGGATGAGACACACACTTAAAGACTTTGGTATAAATTGTGATACTTGCCCTATCATGGTTGACAACCAAAGTGCAATATGTCTTTCCAAGAACCCGGTACATCATTCCCGATCGAAACACATAGATGTCCGACACCATTTCTTAGATGATCATGTTGCTAAAAAGGACATCATTTTAGTGTACGTTGAAACCCAAAAGCAAATTGCCGATATTTTCACGAAACCCCTAAAGGAGGACTCCTTTGTGCGGTTGCGTCGAGAATTGGGGATTATGGGTGAATCCGAGATATAGGTTTCATATTTAAATTCAATCATCTTGCATGCTAATATATTTCGCGATATTTCATTCATGCTAGATTAATTGAATTATTGGGAATTTTATGTGATTTATTTGAATTTATGATCGAAATCGTATTTCAATGTCATATTTAAGATTTCGACGTTTAATGGGGTAGTTTAGATGAGTATTGAGAGTTTTGCGATCTATCGTCCAAGTGTTTTGTGGAGAGAACTTGATTATCACCTTTTTGGACTTTGTTAGTCGGTATCAGTTCAACCACCAACCGACTAGATGTTCATCTAGTCGGTTAGTAGAAGAACTTACACCGACTAACTCAAGCTTATTGAGTTTCCTTTCCATCTTAAACTCTTTAGTCGGTTCATGTTCAGTGACCGACCGACTAGTTGTGAAACTAGTCGGTCAGTAAATGAACGCAGACCGACTAAATCTTGTCAGTAAATTTTGGATTCAGCCACTGTTTGCAACTAGTCGGTTCAAGCTCATTGACCGACCGACTAGATCGAGATCTAGTCGGTCAGTGCTTGAACTGTGACCGACTAGTTGTGCCAGGGGCTGTTTGGTCTTTTGCGAAATCGACCGACTTAAACTCAGTTTAGTCGATCGATTTTCATTCTAATCGATCGAAATCTCTTCTCTCTCCGCTCAAAACCCCGACCTCCCTCGAGACCCTTCGTCTTCCGGCCACTTTCCGACCATTCCAGCCGTCGCCGTCCGCCGATCTCCGACCTAGGGTATCCTCTCTTCCTCCCTCTCCTATCTAGGGTTCAGTTTTAGCTCTAGGGTTAGGTTTTCCAGTTGATTTCATCTCCTAGGGTTTCGATTAGGGTTTTCTAATTTCGGTTAGGATCTCTTCTTTCCAATCTCGTGTGTCGTGTTGTGCCGAGATTATGGCTCGAACACGTATCCCGATCACTCCCTCTAGCCCCTCTCCGATGACCGTTGATCCAATCTCTTCGGATCCCGAGCATCCAACCCTTCCGAAGCGTAGAGCCAAGACCACCATTCCTTCGTCGTCTTCGCCTCCTCTCAAGAAGAAGAGGGCGACGACCGCTCAACCTAGAGGTCAACCGAAACCCAAACCTAAGCCTAAGCCCAAGGCCAAAATTCTTGCTTCTCAATCTTCGTTCCATACTCTTACCGATTCCGATACGGAGTATAACCCCGAGACCGAGACTCATAGGGAACCCACTCCTCCTATTCATCCCGAGTCTAGCACCCACCCTCGTACGTCTACCCGTAAGCCTAAGGGAAAGGGTCCGATGCCGGTGGGCGGTGTCGATATTTCCTTATGTCGCGATGACCCTTTGTGTCTCGCGGCATATAACCGTATCGAACATTGCCCGCTGCTTCTGGAGCATTTCGTCCAGTTTAGCGACTTCATAGGGTTAGCTGATCTTCTGTCGTCGTCGGGTCTTCTCGATTACCTTCGATATGACCCGAAGGCGAATCCTCACCCCTACCCTAGATTAGTGAAGCTTTTCTATGCTAATAGGATCCGGGGTCAGTACGATCAGACCCACTCTGTTGAGACGACCGTTTTGGGGACTCCTATAGTCCTCACTGCGGAAATCTTAGGAGAGATTTTGGGTATCTCTTCGTCTGGCCTTCTTCCTTCTGATATCTCGGTAGATGATATTTCTTCTCTTGATCAGACCATCCTTTCAGAGATTTTCCATCAGATTCCTTCTGCCATGATTGGCGTGCCTTCTAAATCTTTCAAGCCAAATGCATGGGTCCTAAATCTGATTCTGAAGTCGTGCTTGCTTCCCAAGTACGGCTCCTCTTCTTTACCATCCCAGACATTTTTGAAGCTTATCTATGCGATCTTCATGGGGAGCTCGATTAATTGGGCTCGAATTATACTCGATAAGATTGACTCTTTCGAGTGTATTCGAAAGTCCAATAAATCGGCTCATATCCCATTTCCTTGCATGTTGACCCTCGTGTTTCGTCATTTTCGTGTCACATTGCCTCGTGACGATGAGCGTCCCCTTGGTCCTCCCCTGAATGCGACGGCCGTCAAGAAATCTCTTGCGGCGCTTCGTCACGTTCAGAGGACGACACCTTCTGCGTCTGTCCCTGCCTCTGCCAGTGCCTCTGCTACTCCCGTTGCCACCCTTGATGTTGTCCTACGGATACTTCATCGTCACGAGTCCCGCTTGGCTCGTACCGAGGAGGTAGTCTGCCGTATGGCTCGTCAGATGGGTGTTGAGCTTCCTCCTTCCGTGTCTGAGGATGAGGAGTTTGATGAGATGGCTGAGGAGGACATTGAGGAGCTCTGTCGTGCTTCGACTCGTGCCCCCGAGGGCACTTCTGCTGGTACTGCTGCTGCTGGTACTTCCTCTTCTGCTCCTGGAGTTGCCACCTCTTCCGGTGTTCCAGAGCCATCTGCTGCAGCTCTTCAGCCTTCTGAGCCTGCTGCTGACCCAGTTTCCGAGCCTGCTCATGTATCTGCTGCTGCTGCTTCTGTCGAGACTCATGCTGCCGTTGAGCCTGTTGCTGAGATCTCGACTCCTGCCCCGACGATTCCATCTGTTGAGACGCCTCTACTCCCTGCAGATCCTGAGTCCACTCCGTCGACTGGACCCACGGACGCTGCAGATCCTGCCTCCTCCTCGTGATCTTTGTTCCGAGGACTCTCCATATACGCTTTGGATGATATGTCTTAGCGAGAGTATTATGGGTTAGGATATGGTATGAGGGTTATTATGTTTTGATGTATTTTGGATGACGTCGCTGCTGTTGTATTTATTTTGATGATGATGATGATGTATTTCCTTTTGATGGGTATATTGTATCGATGATGTTGATGTATTTCTTTTTGATGATATGTAGCGCTTGATATGATGTATCTCATATATTCGATGTGATATCTTTTTGGATATACTCATGTTGTCTCTGCATATATATATGTTCATCGTCATTCACTTTATCTTTTATTCGTCGTGCAAGTTTTAATATTCGTTAAATATATTTGAAATGTGATATCGAATCGACGCATAAAAAGTTGGTTAAATGGATTTAAATTCTTTAATTTTATAGAATTGTTGTCCGTGCACAAAATTAACCAAGAATATTGAATATTGAAGAGTATGTTTCTTTATTCAAGAAATGAATAATGATTTGGTGTTTTTGATGATTTTGAATTTTTTTTTGATAATGGAAAATTTGGCACACCTTGTTTTGATTTCCACAATTTTTCCCTTGGTGTCAAGTTGGTCCATTGCCTTTGTCTACGACTCCCGATGTTGGATTTTTACATTTCCTAATTGTTGTCGTTGTATGCCCCCCATTTTTGGGATAATGCCAAAGGGGGAGAGATAATGATAATAAATAGCACAAATGAAAATTTAACTCAATTTCCAAGAATCTAGTTTGATATGCTAGATTCAGGGGGAGTTAAGATACATATAAGGATTTTCAAAATCCGATATTTCAAAAATCAATTCACTTTATTTATCTTACTAGTCTGCTTGATGCAATTCATTTATATTCATTTTGGAATTGACGTGTCATCAATGCAGGGGGAGTAAGTATTTTACATTTGAATTATTATCTTTGATTATTATTTATGTTGGTTTGTCATCACCAAAAAGGGGGAGAATGTTGAATATTGGACTCCCCGGATTTGGTTTTGGATGATGAGCAAACATAAATAATTCATGATCTAACAATTTGTGAGCGCAGTATTGGAGATCGTCGCCAATTTCACGTGAACATTCAAAGCGACATCTCAACACTTTCCAAAGCTCAGTTTCATGTCTAAAGCTTCGTTGAAGCTCTTGCGACGCTTTGGAAGTAATGAAGATTCAATCGAAGCTCTCAAAGACCGTTTATTAAGGTTTTATTTATAGTCTTTTAGTTTCGATTGATAGAATGTTAAGCCTTGAGTATATCTTACGTTTCTATCTTCATTACGCTCATTTCGTAGCTCTAGGATTCTTGCACAAGTTCACTCTAACTTCCTCGAAGCGTCGCGCTTCGATTCGGACTTTGTTGTGCATGTTAGTTGGTACAAGAACAAGTACTGACCGACTAGATGGTGATCTAGTCGGTCGGCCACTGTTCTTGGACCGACTAGTTTCTGTCAGTTAATTCTTAGCTCTTTACTGTTTACAGTTAGTCGGTTTATGTTGACTCACCGACCGACTAGTTTGTGAACTAGTCGGTCAGTGAAGCTTCTTTGACCGACTAGTTGAGACTGACTGTTCACTCTAAAATTCTCCTAAGCTACTGTTTACCGTTAGTCGGTCTAAGAACGTTTGATGACCGACTAGTTGACAATCTAGTCGGTCAACTTTTGTTCTTGGACCGACTAAGTCAACTTGCCTTCAGACTATGTTGTTTTGCCTCTTAGTCGGTCTACGTTCATTGGATGACCGACTAGTTGTGAAACTAGTCGGTCAGACAGTGTTCTTGGACCGACTAGATTTCTAGGTCTGAAATTCTATCTCTTCTCAGATCTGCTCTTAGTCGGTCCATGCTTTGTGACTGACCGACTAGTTGATGAACTAGTCGGTCAGTGAGTGTTCTTTGACCGACTAGATCTCACAGATTTTTTTCCGTTGGAGATTGACCTAACTTGTTTTTATGGGACCCTATAAATACGAACCTAGGTCATTTCTATCTTCAATAGAGCTGTCATTAAGAGATTCATTGAGTTCTAAAGAGATAGCCATTCTCCCTCAAATCTAAAGCTCTCTTCTTCACAAGAAACCCATTCTCTCTCATTTCTAGATCTAGAGAGAAGCTTGTTCTTGGTGAGCTCTTCAAGCTATTGCTTGATTCAAGTTTCCAAATCTTCCCTAGGCACCCATTGCTGCTCATTTCCTTGGTGCTAGGGTTTGGTAACTTCATCTTCCTCAAATCCTTCATTCCACCTTTTGGGTAAGAAAAACTCAAGGTATAGGATTTTGTGGTAAGAGTATTTATTTCATATTAAACTCTTTTATATTGCTTATTGGCTCTCTCGGTTGTGAGAGAAGTTTGTGATCCCGGGTTGTGGGATTCACTTTGCCATTGCATGTATGATTTGATCTTGTGAAGGTTTTTCACAAGATATTCATAGTGGAAATCTTGAGTTAGGGTTTCTAACTCAAGTATCCGGAGGGGATCCGGGTGGTTGGGACGTAGGATCACCGGGAACAAGTCGGGGAGACTTGGGTGGATCCGAACCCATTAACTTCATTTGTTAGCATTGTTAATTTTATTGTTGTCATTCAATTTAATCTTCCGCAAATTGACTTGGTAGTTGTGTGCAATTTAATTTGGAATAATACGCCTTATTATTTTAAAGTACTATTCACCCCCCCTCTAGTACTTGTGCAGTAGCTGGTAGGGCATTACAGTATATTCAAAATGTGGTACCCAAACCCACCTCTTATTCCTCTTATGGTGTAAATACAAGAAATATTGCTAAAGCACCTAAGAAGGATCACCATGCTTTCTTGTATAACAATAACACCAACAAAAAGCAAGTAAATCACAAGGTGGTGAGGAATTATGAAAACTCTTCATTTTTTGCTTAGAAGCAAAATCCTCACTTTATGCATGCTAAGAAAATTGTTTCTACACATAAGCATGCCACATCCACCTTTCTTGCAAAGGCAAAACCCTTTCCTAGGAAATCCTTGAGTTTATGGATTCCCACTAAGGTTAGTGTGCAAGAGAGGGATAGATACATCAACTCTCTAGTTAGGGATGTGATCATCTCATGTGATTACATTAGGAAATCAAACTCCTCTTGGGTTTGGTTCCCTAATGTTTAGGTTCCTCACACATATGCATATTGCATGGGTATTATGCTTAAATGTGTATTTTTAGCATACATATTGTTTGTGTGTGTTTCATGATTTTGAAAATGTTTTCAAATTTATTTTTCATGAAAAATGGGGACCTTGGAGAATAAATTATTATGCAAGCATTCATTAATCCATATGTATGACAATGTGGGAGTTATTTATTATTGTATGTTTAAAATATTTTTAAAACATATTTAACTCTCATTTTGGTTTTTGATAAAGATCATTATTTACAATTGGTATTACCTCAATTGTTAGAGATTGTTTATCTCCTACTTTACAATTGGTATTAGATCCTAGAAGTCAAATATTTGATCTTTTCTATGATCTAGAGGGAGTATGGGATAGTGATTGATACCCACTAAATTTTACAAATTTGGTATCATACATTTCTTTACTCTTGCATATTGTCACATCTTTCATTAAGATGTCAAGTTGGATATTTATGATGTCCACCTTTTTGACGATGTCAAGGGGAGAGATATATGCATTATGTAAATCTTGTATTTCATACATATGCATTTGCAAAGAGATATATGCATTATGTAAATCTTGTACTTCATACATATGCATTTGGGGAGAGATATATCTATGGGGAGAGATATGTGTGATTATGTAAACCATTCATGTATGCATGATTAGTTTCTATTGCAATTGGTTTATGTAATCCATGTATATTATATGTCACCATGATGTCTCATTATTTCGTTTGGCATAATGAGTATTTACAATTGTGAATCTCATTTTACATTTGGTGCATATAAGTAGGGGAGCTCATTAGCATTTGTACTTAATTTTTTTATGTTTTACATAATGTGTGTCATCATCAAAAGGGTGAGATTGCTGAGTATTTGTGTTTCATACCAATGTTATTTTGATGATGATCACAACATTATGTTGTTGCTAATGACTTCCTTATTTTAGTCTCATAGTTACTTTTCAAGAATATCATTTTTGGAGACTGAACACTTGGTGTAAGTATGGACATCAAGTGGAGAAGGGCCAAAGCTTGGACTCAAGGGGTGCCAAAGCTTGGAGATGATGGGAAGCATTAAGGCATCAAGACTGAAGCCATAGACTCTAAAGAAAGCATTGTAATCCATGTAATATTTCATTTATTGATTTCTCTCTCTTTGAGTCTAGGTTTAATGTAATGCCTTGATAGATGGTCTACTCATTCATGCATATACATTTAACCATCTTAGTGAGCCTTAGGATTATCATAGAATCCAACCCAATAAGTTCATCTTGTCTAAAGACTCATTTGGAGTCTCTGGATTTCCATCAGTCGTCTGCTGAAGGTTTTACAGTCGACTGGATGATTCCAGTTGCCTGTCAAGCCTTCTATAGTCGACTGTGATGCACTACTCAAGTCAACTTTTATTGACTCTACTTGAGCTTTTTTGCATCAGTCGATTAATGCTCAATTTACAGTCGCCTGTATATTTACAGTTGCTTGTGAAATGGTCAACAGTCGTCTGAAAGGCGTAAGTGCGAAAGTTGAAGCTCTCTGTTTATTTTCTCTCCTACAGCAGTCGTCTGATGACGGATATACATTCGCCTGTCTATTTTACAGTCAACTGTGTTCTTGTCATCAGTCGCCTGTATGCATAGTAGGAGAAAGAGTGAAACTCTCTGTTTTATTCCATCCCCTACAGCAGTCGCCGCAGAAGATTTAACAGGCGCATGTCCTATTTTCAGTCGACTGTATTGTCTTCATCAGTCGACTGTCCTGGCTCAGATTATAACCATTAGTATTTTTCTAGCCGTTGAACAGTCGACTGTCTTTTGTTCATCAGTCGACTGTCTGTGACGTTTTTGCCCAGAAACTAGTCGTTGCAGCTTTTTGTTTTTGGCTGTTTTCTTGGCTTTTGAGAGTTCCTATAGGGTTCCTATTTATATAAAATGTAGGGATCGTCTAACCCTTGCAATACTAACAACACACACTAGAGGGGGGTGGGTGAATAGTGTAATGGCAATAAAATTGTCCAATTAAAATTTAACTTGCAAATGCGGAATTATAAATGTAAGAGGAATTAAATGGCACAATCAATCCAAACGTAAACACAAAGTTTTACCCTGGTTCCCCAAACTTGGGTACATCCAGCCACACCAATATTCACTATAATCCCACACAGAAAAGTGAATACAAATCTCACAAGGAGATACCCCACAAAGAGGATTTATGCCCTACACAAGGACCCAACCAATCCTACACAAGGATTAAGACTCCCACACAGAGAATCACTAACTCCCATTCAGAGAATTAGGGTTAGCCCTACACTAGGACACTAAAACTCTCACAAAGAGAGTTAATTCCCACAACGAGAATTCCCTAGTCCCACAAAGAGACAACCTCTCAGAAAGAGAGAAACTCTCACAAAGAGAGTATCCTAATCCCACAAAGAGAAATAGGAAAACAAATTACACCCTGTAAAGTAAATACTCTTACCTATGCCTTGAGATGCTTAGTCATGAATGAATGCAAGGCATGGAAGAGGATCTCCAAGTGTTGGAATATGCTTGAGAGCACTTGGATGACTTCTCTTGAGCTGGACTTCAATGCATGAAGGAAGATGAATGCTCAATAGAGGGAAATGAGGGAGCTTGAGAGTGGCTTATTGATCTCTTGAGATTTTCTATAGAGTCAAGAGTTATCAAGTGTTGTCCAGAGTTCTCAAGTGATGGCAGCACACTCATATATATATGAATCCTATATCAAGCCCCAAAACCCAAAGAAACAGCCAAATGAACAAATCTGCAATGGCTAGAAACTGGGTGAAAACGACAGGATCAGTCGACCGATGATCGAAAGACAGTCGACTGATCAACGGCTAGAAAATATCCAACGGCTATAATCTGAGCCAGGACAGTCGACTGATGAAGTCAATACAGTCGACTGACAAAATAGGACATGCGCCTATTAATCCTTTAGCAGACGACTGCTGCAGGGGATGGATCGAAACAGAGAGCTGCACTCTTTCTCCAATTCTTCGCACATGCGACTGATGTTAATACTACAGTCAACTGTCAAATAGTCAGGCGACTGTTCATTCTACATCAGTCGACTACTGTATAATATGGAGAGAAGACAGAGAGATGCAGAGATTGCACTTACGCTAGACAGGCGACTGTTGGCCAAATCCCAGGCGACTGTAAGTACACAGACGACTATACGTAAAGCTCAAGTTTGAGTCAATTGAAATGTTGACTTGAGCTGTGCATATCAGGCGACTGTAGAAGGATCTACAGGCGACTGGAAATCACCCAGTCGGCTGTGTTTCCCTCATCAGGCGACTGACAGAAAGCCAGAGACTCCATATGAGTCTTTGGACAGAGTGAACCTATTGGGTTGGATTCTATAATAATCCTAAGGTTCACTAATATGGTTAAATGCAAGTGCATGAATGATCAAACCATCTAGTAAGGCATTACATTAACCCTAGACTCAAAAGAGAGAGAAAGCAATAAATTAAATTACATGGATTACAATGCTTTCTTAAGAGTCTAAGTCTTCAATCTTGATGCCTTGATTGCTCTCCACCATCTCCAATCTTTGGCACTCCTTGAGTCCAAACTTTGGCCCTTCTTCACATGATGTCCATCCTTACACCAAGTGATTAGTTTCCAAGAAAGATATCCTTGAAATAAACTGAGAGACTAAAACATGAGATTCATTAGCAATAACATAATGTTGTGATCATCATCAAAATAAGATTGGTATGAAACACCAATACTCAACAATCTCCCCCTTTTGATGATGACACACATTATGTAAATCATAAAGAATTAAAGCACAATGCTAATGATCTCCCCCTACTTATATGCACCAATTATATAATGAGCAACACAAAGGTAAATACTCATAATACCAATAAAAACATGGTGACATACAATAGTCATGGATTACATAAACCAATTGCAGAGAATAAAGGCATGCAAACATGAATGGTTTATCTAATCCCATATATCTCTCCCTATAGAGATATCTCTCCACATATGCATATGTATATATCTCTCCCCTATAGATATGATCACATAATGCATATATCTCTCCCCCTTGACATCTTCAAAAAGGTGGACATCAAAAATATCCCCCTTTGTCATCTTAACCTAGATGTGACAATATGCAAGAAACGAAAGATATGTATGATACCAAATTTTAAAATTTAGTGGGTATCAATTCACTATCACATGCTCCCCCTAGATCATAGAAATGGTCAACTTTTGACTTCTAGGATCTAATACCAATTAATTAATGGAGCCATGGGCCTAAAAAGTGTATCAAAGCAATAGATATGGAAAAATCAAGCTTCAAAGATACACAAGGATATTGCCAAAAAACAATGAGACATGAAACATGTTGGCAAAAAAAACAAGAGGTTTGGTTTGAGACCCAAAATAACGAAATGTAAATAATGATCTCAAATAACCTCCAAAATGAGAGTTAAAATATGTCTTAAAATAATTTAAACATATAATATATTAACTCCCCCATTGACATACACATGGATAAAAAATGCATGCATGTCAATAAACCCCAAGGTCCCCATTTTCATGAAAAGAAATAAATTTGAAAATATTTTCAAAATCATGAAACACACACAATCAATGGGTATGCTTAAAATAAACATAGAAGCACAATACACATGCAATATGCATATGTGTGAGGAACCTAAACATTAGGTAACCAAACCCAAGAGGAGTTTGATTTCTTAACGTAATCACACGAGGTGATCACATCCCTAACTAGAGAGTTGATGTAACTATCTCTCTCTTGCACACTAACCTTAGTGTGAATCCATAATATCAAGGAATTCCTAGGCAATGGTTTTGCCTTTGCAAGAGGGAAGGATGTGGCATGCTTAGGTGGGAATCCATAATCTCAAATAACACTTGTTGTTGAGTCACTTACATTTTAAGAACACTTAGACTCATGTCATGTTTCTTATATTGCGCCGGGGGGGGGGGGGGGGGGGGGGGGATACATCGGAGAAATTTATTCCATATCCTTTTCAATGTTGACAAAGGGGTAGAAAGATTAGATGACATGCAAAATAATATGATTGCATATGATCTCAAGTTATATGTTGCCAACAAGTTGTACTGTAGGAATTATTTTGCGTTCATGTTTATCTCATCAAAAAGGGAGAGAACGATAAGAGCTTTCGGATCCGTCGTCCACATTTTCCATTCGGCTCAACCCGGTTTAGGCTCGGCCCCCTGCCTGGGCTCATGCGCCCGCAAGCTTCCCCTCACGCCTAGCCCAAATAGAAGTCCAATAGCCAATTAACTAGAAGTCTATAATAAACTCCAACAAGCGAGTTCTCCCATCCAACGTGGGACTAAAAAATATACTTTGAATTGAAGAAATATTGACCAAATATCCAACACATGTCAGTCAGTAAGGTAAACTAATAAGAGGTAGACGGTTGGATATAGCAAATAGATTTTAGGAGAAATTTAAATGATTCATTAATACATGACTTTCTCTATCAGATGAAAATATTAATGCCATTTATATGTATGCTGATAAAGATAACAAACTCTGTAATTGGGCCAATAGGGGGTGGTTTTGCTATAAGGACGTTCTACCTTTTTCTTAACTTTGGAGGAACAAAACATCAAACTCATTGCATATGGAGGTTTGACATGAACTAAGTGGCCAGATTTAGAGAAACCATTACTTAAACTGCACGTTTATGAGAGGCAAGTAGGTCGTAAGTACGGATATCTTGGAGACCCATCAAAAATACAAGGACCCTTAATTTGATTATTCATCCGTTAAGACATGGCAAGCACTTGGGATGTAATTGAGGATCAACAATTTGAATCTATTTATATAGTCCCATTTTCTTATAGGACTACCACTCCATCTCAATACTTGGCTGCATGTTACTTTCCCTTGCTTAATTAATAGCCAAGTAGCTAAGTATGTGCCAAATGTCTTGTAAATATTTAACGTCATTTGATATATCGACCTCACTACTAAACACCAATCAAGCTCCACCACCCACTCTTTACTAGATAAACAATGTAGCATTTGCCCTAATATCAAATATGGCAAGCACCAAATGAAGAAAATGCTAATTATTATCATCATCGCATCTGTGTAAACGTAGGCATAGACTTGTATATCTTGAATATACACTTGTCCTGCTTTCAAGTCAATGTAAACCCATAAGAAATTGTCATACATGCCAAATTAGAAAAATGCATTTATTGGTTAGAGAATAAAAGGCAGCTAAATTTGTTACATATTGATGTCATACTGCCTAATATGTGGAGTTGATGCAGGTGCCCCTGCCCGGGTTTGATTCGCTAATGATCTTGGTTGTTGGATGCACACATCACGTGACAATTCATCGATAGGTTGAGGACAAATCGTCTGGAGCCACTTGCTCACTACAACATCATTGGCGAAGTATGTGAGAAACATGAAAGTCACCATGTACAATACATGGAACACTTGAGGAAGGGCCCAAGCAAATGAAGACAAGCACATCAGCCATAACCCTGCAAAAGACATGGGAATGGTAACGAACATGTCTCTCCATCGATACCCCCACCCCCACCCCTAAGGTATGTAACATTGGAAGCGTTCAACATTCTACAAGGGCAGTTGCAGGGGTAAATTCTTCACTATGTAGGTGCAACTTATCCAAGTACCACATCAACAAGCTCAACATGCTACTCAACATGCTACTCAACAACAGTAAGATTATGGCTTCACCAAAGAGGAGGCATACTCATATTATGTCAGCCTAGTAACCACCCCTCTTTTCTCATGAATCAACCCCGACCGAAATTATCCTCCCACCAACGTTGGTGGTGAAGATGCTCTGAGCATTCACCCATATACATTAAACCCAATGACTAGACCTTCTACGCCTAATACAGATATGGAGCAGTATAATGTGGAGTTAAGGCTACTCCGAGACATGCTAGACAAGATGGAGAATGGAAAGAAGAAGAAGCTAGAGACATTGGCGTCATCTTCGTGAACCACTCTTCACGAAAGATATACCTTCTACCTCTTGAAGCTCAGAGAGTACAATCGTACCTGTGATCTTGTACATCATGTGTATTGATATAGAGATGTCATGCAGCTTCATGGACTCAATAATGCACTACAATGCCACGCTTTCTCAAGTACATTATTGAAGTCACTGTTGGAAAATATGTGCTCTTACGTCAATTGTAATTGACGTATCTCGTTCAAAATAATAGTAAGCTATTTGGTACACCTTTATTTATGTAATTCTATACTATAGTTGAGTATGCATGAAGTTATGAAATGATTATGTGGATAAAGTCATTGTATATACGTTAGAGACGTGGGGTTTATGATGAGATCATGATAGTGAGACTCAATAGATCTGCTTAAGCACATACCCTAAATGTTTCTGAACGTAAACATATCATAACGGGATGTTAATATTCTGGATAGACCAACGTGCATTGATCTCTACCATGTGGTAGTAGTGTTTGGTTTCATAGAGACACGATGTGAGGACATCATGAGATAGTGCACATGTGCTTGTTAGAGAATAAGTGCATAGAATGACTCACTGAGATGCTTCTATGTGATAATCACACTTTGACTGTCAACAAAAGCTCTCGAGTGGCAATCGTTGCAATATAGTCTTTACGACCAGAATGACTTTGCATAGGAATGCTATACCTTAGATTGTACCAAACATAGGCTAATGTGACCGGTATGTAGGTACTTACTGGGTATAGTCATAAGCATGCGAATGAAGTGGCCGTCAGGACACGATTCGTCTCCTCTTATGTAGGAGGTTAATGTCGCAGGGAGTCAATGTATCCATAATAAGTCCTTGGCCAAGGCAGAATGGATAAATTAGTTAAAGTAACATTCATCCAACCTTATATTATGGGATCACATATGGCTCACAACTTTAAATTGTTAAAGTAACATTCATCCATAATAAGTCCTCAGCTTTAAGGAAATTGTTTCATGTTTTAGGTTATTAAACCAATCGTATTTGACTTTATGAAAAGCTGTTGAGAAAGCCTCGCACATGATTGCGTTTGTGTGTTCATATGGGTTCATTATATCTCTGTAGTGTCTCACATACAAACACAACCCACAGAGATAGATTAAAATTAGAGACAGTGCTGGTGGCAACTTCAAAGACATAGCAAGTTGCATATGCATGGTTTGTGGGGCACCTCAATTTATACTCAATGTGCACTTCATTATTCCTCTTCACTATGCTTAGATGAGATTAACATGTTATTGAGTGTTGCTATTAAATAATTAGCATGCACCATGCTCACTAATTTTTTTTTAAACAAATGGAACCTAACCATGCACAGGAAGCTGCCAAGTGCTTAAGATGTTTCAACTTCACACCCATAAGTTGGTAAATATTTCCAAGCAGGAGATGATGATGGATGACGGACAGTAGAAACAGACTCTGATATCATATCTACCATGAATATCAATCATCAAGCTTCTGAAAGCAACAAGGTATGCTTCAAAGCCTAACCGAAAGACATGTGCTTAAGGACATCAACAAAGAGATGAAAAAAGAGAAGGGAAATGCAATTAACTCAACTTACAAATGCCTAAGCTGTTCCCAGTCTGAAGCAATCCATGTACATATGATTAAACCTTACATCAAATAAACGAGGCAAATCGGAAAAAAAAAACTCTAGCCACTAGTTCTCTATCAGAAACAGATGCTGTCGAGGATAAATTAGATATTACTTTCTCTATGAGAACGGATCTTTGCTGAGAAATTGCGGAAGAGACTCCTGGAGTTTTGTCTTCTTGGGGGAATCGGTGTTGTCTCAGCTGGCAGGCGACGCCCATTCTTTGCGAATGTCAAAGGTGTAATTGATCTCCAGGTAGCATTTGCCATCATCGTCAACAAACTGATCATACAAGAAGGAGGCTTGTGTTATCGGCTGATGGATCAAGATATGGAAAATGTTTAAAAGTTTAGCATATGTTATGGTTGGTCAGATTAGGTCTGGTAAGAAAATATTATGCACAAAATTTGTGTCATGGTTTTGGTTCAAGCTACATCTGAATACGATGAATATTAAGAATCTCCATTACCAAATTTAGGATTTAGAGAGGGCTAGAACATCAAACACAGTAAACAGTCAAGGGCAGATTATAATTGGGTTGATAATGGGTTAAATAGGAATCTGAGATGGATAATTCTTGTTAACTTTCTCTATAATGTGGCGATACAACGTCAAGTACTACTCAGCAGAAGCTATTTCACACCCAATATCTATCGACATAGTCCACGACTATGAAAGGACAGTTAAAACGAAATAAGCTAAGCACCCATAATAATGGAAGTTAGTGAACCACACAAGAACATTACCCTTGTTTTTGCAGAGTAGGATCCTCGTGCAAATAGACCAGATGGAGTGGTCTCTTCGGGTGTCTCATATACATAAGGCTCACTCTGAGGACTGAAAGTACCCAGCATCGCCTTAGCGCTGTCAACTGAATTGGGAATCGATCCAAGTTAGCACCAGCAAAATTTCATGATTTAGTCATTAACGTAAAAATAGATGGTGATCAGCAACAGAAACAATAGCTGGCCATTTGACTTATTTCCTAACCCTCTCATGTTTATTTCCCTTGAGATACAAGGCACAATTAACTTTATAAATTGTAACCAACAATTGTCTATATGCCTACAAGCCTACAACGGGAAGTGTGAAAAAAGGGGGTAAATCTACATTCCCTGATAAGATGGGAGGAGAACTGCAACCTAATATGAATGAACTACAAATGCAGATCGTGGCCATCTCCACCATACATGTGTCTACGGGATCATAAATAAATTGTTGCCTAGGAATACAAAAACCATGAAAAAAACAGAAGTGTGTGTGCGCGCGCGTGTGCGTGTGCGTGTGTACCTCCTGAAGAAAGATGACTGTTTGCTACAATCACTACAACATCCCTATATTTATCGGTTACAGGATGACTTATAACGGATACCAAACATTTAAATCTGGCAAGAAAAAAATTGGCATGATAGAAACAGGGAAGCATTAGATATAGATAACTGGTAACAAAGGAAGTGTAAGTGTTGAAAAATAGAGCGGTTTTACCCTTAACACCCGTTTTCCAAACTGTGTTTGTGTATCTCAGGCCCGAGACAATGTTGTTGCTGACAGAGAAGGAGAACTTGAGCTTATAATGGCTGTCTTCCTTCAACGTAAACCACACGCCCTTTGGATTGAACCCAACGGAAATTGGGAGGACAATGTCAGCTCTACCAGGAGACAGTATGGAAAGGCTCAGGATGTTCACGTCCGGTTCCAAAGTTTCTATATCATGAACAAAAGACTAAATATTAGAAATTAAACACAAAATCCATTCAAGACACCATGAGAATGAAAGCAATACATGTGCCAAGGAAAAAGTTTATGGATAAATCGATCAGAAGAAACAGGTGATCCATTCACATTTCCAAATTAGAGAATCCTTGGGTTCGGCTAACATCAGACCAAACCAAACACTATTTTCCTTCATTATTTATTACGTTTTCACTCACTTGAGTGAGCGCAAAAAGAAACAAGAGCTACAGCAGACAAGATTACAGACTGTCAGTTCTCAAGCAAAGGGAAAATTATGGTATAAATTGCTCCAAAAGAATAATCTTTTAAGCAGCAAAACAATCTTTCTTAAATATATAATGAGATTAACGGGGTATCAAGTGACCCTGAAGAATGTCCTCAAATAGCGGCTGAATAGTCAGTTCTCCATTCATTCGGACGATCAGTTCATGTTGATCCTGAGTCACAAAACAGAACAAAAAATCTTGTGCTTTGCATGCATTTTTCCTTTGATATTCGCAAAAAGTATTCTAATGCAGGCAAACCATTAAATGTTTATCACCTTGACACAAGGGCAATTAATATGCAAAATCACAAGATTTTCAGTATACCTATATTTTCCGATATGAAGATGCATTTCGCTTATCCATCAAGAAATACTTTGCCGACACAATTCAATCTTACACACACAGACATAAGAGATAAGCATATGGGTCCCACATTACCATTTAATGCGGTGGATCTCAAATGCCCATCTCTTGTGAGAGTATGTGTGTATTTTTAATAGTGTGTATGTAAAATATTTCTCCCATCAAGTTGGGGAGTATTCTAATAATAAGGTTAAAAGGTTCTTTGAACCAAAGGATGAGGCTGAGAACTAAAAAAACAAAGGACCCGATTCCAATATAGAAACCATTGGTTTATGAATGAAGCATTAATAATGCAGTCAATATCTTGAACCCCCCAAGTAATTTTTTTTTACTGCAGGTTCAACACAGTTACAAGACAAAAACATCACTGACAAAATGAACAGTAACCAATAAAGTCAAACAATTCTCAGTATCATTTGATTATTAAATATCCCCAAGGAACAAGCATTCAAATCCTATTAAAGAATCGACCTCACAAATTAAATAGACCCAAAAATTGTTAAGTAATTATAAGCTATATATAAATCATGAACTTAACAAGCAACAAACACCTCTATCAAATGGGAAATATATAATCAATCCCGGAGATAATGAAAATTTATATCAGATCATCAAATGAAACAAAAACAGTGAGATGCAATGAAAGGAAATCAAATGACAGGTTGAGTTACCACCTCCAACAGAGTTCAAATCCACGCTTCCTAGCAGTTGCTCCTTCCATCTCCTCAAACTCTCATCATCCTAAAATCAAAAACCCAAAATATGGAACAACCCATACAATAAATCAAAATCAAGCCAAATCCCAGTACTTTGGGATGAATCTGACCTTATCTTTCTCCATGTGGTGTCTGATGCTGACTTGAGGCCCCAAATCAATCATCTTTGCGGCTTTCCCTTCGTCGTCCTCCTCCTCCTCCTCAGTTGCATAGGGAGAAGCCTCGCTCACGGTTCTGTGATGCCTGCATTCTTCTCCTTCGCTTGCATCATCGCCATTCTTGGCATCAAAGCTCCCATTTTTATCAGGAATTGCCTTGTTCTCATCAAAACCCATGTCCTTGGAACAGCTAGAAGGAGCTCCGACGGCTAAAGACATTTGCACACCAGAATGCTGCCCAGCAACAAGAAGATGAAAGTGCCCAGATGGCCAAAGATCCCAAACGTGAGAACTTTGAAGGGAATGGTGGAAAATATAATAGAATAACAAGGACCCAGACGAGGAATTGAGGCGAGAGAGAACCCAGCAAGGAATTTCCCACAGGGGGCAACAAAAGTGGCCGGGCCTTTGTGGTGATTGTTGGAGAGAGACAATGAGGGGAATGGATTAATTTAGAGAGAGAGAGGTGGAGAGAACGTGAGGATCAATTAAGAGAGAGAGAGAGAGAGCCATGTCTCTTCTTGTGATTGACCGATTCTTAAAGAAGTAACGGGGAATTGGGGCAAAAGTGTCATCCAATTTTTCGCTTTTTTCCCCGATTAATTATTGATTAGCTTTAATAAGTAGACACTTTTTTTTTCCAAATAATTACAATTAAATTTTTGTTGTCTCAATTAGCATGTGCACTCATATGGTTTTATGACATTTTTTAACCATTGAGTACACTAAATTAAGGTATTTGTTCTAAGTCTGAGATTGAGATGTATATGTAAGTCATTTCACATTTGTTATTGATTGCATTAGAGAAGGAAATTAGAAAAGCTATAATATCCCTAGAAATTGAGGTCTTATGTGGAAGACGGTTGTTTTTTCAATCAAACGACCGAAAAAACCAATCTTGAATCTACATGATTATATTACTTATTTTATTTTTATTTATTTAAAATATAGGTATATCAAAAAAATATTTAAATTTTGATACTATTTATATTTGTATCGAACTTGTGTTAAAAGCCGGGAGCAAAGCACAAAATGCCATATAATTGCAAAAAATAAGTATCAAACTGAAGTGTGTCTAATTAAGAATTGATTTAATAATTAAAAACTCGGTTTGGCTCAGATGAACCGATGAGTAGACCGAACACCCAGCCGCAGTGGTTTGATGAGCCGTCTGCCCTTTTGATGGGGAAAAAAAACAAGAAGTGGTTGGTCATACGATGGATTCTTCCAAATGCAATGCAAAGCTTAACTCGGTGGCAATCGCAATCCACCCAAAAATAGCCAGTTTTCCGTTTCTCGGTGCCTTGTGTCGGTGGTCCGGCGTTCATTGTCATTTTCCGGCCTCACCCACTTCTTGTATTTACTCAACTCATTTGTCTTCACTAACAGTTTAATAGTTAATAACTTTCTCTATATTGTAAACGTGGTGGCTATGGAATCCATAGCCCTGTATTTATAGTGGCAGTGTTACATAATGGGTGGATACCCACTAACGAGTAGGCCCACCAAAAGCCCGTTTATAACACTTCCCCTTATCCATCCATTGTTGTAAGCCGTGATGAACGCTTCAGGGTTCATATAGCTTATCTGATCATGGGTCTATGGATACTTCTGGATCCTTAAGTTTAAGAGTACTTGCCTCATTAAAACCTTTGCCAAGGAAAAACCAGTGGGAAAAACCAGTGGCTAAGGGAAAAGAGTATAAGTCTCTGTAACTTCCCCTGATCGATGGATAACATCAGATGTGGATACTTCCGGATCCAGAGTTGATGTGGCTGCCTCGTTAAAACCTTTGGCTATGGAAAACCCAGTGGGAAAAACCAGTAGCCAAGGAAAAAGAGTACAGCACAACATTAACTCCCCCTGATAAGTACAAGCATCAGGCTTGTAAATCTCTCAACTGTCTCATCCCAATTCCTAGTACAAGTTTTCTAAAGGTGCTGCGAGGCAAAGCTTTAGTGAACAGGTCTGCCAGGTTGTCGCAAGACTGGATTTGCTGGATGTCGATCTGGTTGTCCACTTGCTGTTAATGCGTCCAAAAGAGCTTGGGGGATATGTGCTTCGTCCTGTCACCTTTGATGTAGCCACCCCGTAGTTGAGCGATGCATGCAGCATTGTCTTCATACATGGTGGTAGGTCCAAGATCTTCCGTCTTTAGGCCGGTGGTCTTGAGGATGTGGTTGATGACTGATCGGAGCCAAAAGCATTCTCTGCTAGCTTCGTGGATCGCAATGAGCTCGGAATGGTTGGATGAGGTTGCTGTTGATGTCTGCTTCACGGATCTCCATGAGATGGCCGTCCCACCGTATGTGAACACAAAACCGGTCTGGGACTTTGCGATATGTGGGTCGGACATGTATCATGCATCTGCATAACCGACCAAGTCGGAGGATACACCTTTCTTGAAGTATAGTCCCATGTCCACATACCCTTGGAGGTAGCGCAGAAGTTGTTTAACTCCGTTCCAGTGGCGCTTTGAGGGCACAGAACTGTATCTGGCTAGTAAGTTAACTGCGAACGCTATATCGGGACGCGTGCAGTTTGCCAGGTATAGGAGTGCTCCAATTGCGCTTAAGTAGGGTACTTCAGGACCCAGTGTTTCCTCCCCCTCTTCCGGCGGTCGGAAGGGGTCTGTGTCAACCTCCAATGATCGAACGACCATTGGTGTGCTAAGAGGATGACATTTGTCCATAAGAAAGTTTTTCAGCACTTTCTTTGTGTATGTCGATTGGTGTAACATGATTCCTCCGCTTAAGTGTTCAATTTGTAGGCCTAGGCAGAACTTCGTTTTGCCGAGGTCCTTTATCTCAAAGGTCTGTGTGAGACTTTTGGAGATCTCATCTATCTCTTCAGGAGATCCGATGATGTTCATGTCGTCTACGTAGACGGCAATAATCACGAATGCTGTTCCCTTTGCTCTTATAAAGATGCAAGGGCATACTTCATTTGTTGTGAATCCTTGTTGCACTAGGAATTCACTGAGTCTGTTATACCACATTCTACCTGACTGTTTTAGACCATACAGTGATCTCTGGAGTTTGACAGAGTAGACGTCCCGAGGTCTTTCTGTCATTTTTGTCGGTAGTTTGTATCTGTCTGGGATTTTCATATAGATGTCCTTATCTATATTTCCATATAGGTATGCAGTCACAACGTCCATGAGCTGCATATCCAAACCTTCCTTTGTGGATAGGCCTATAATGAAACGGAAAGTGATCGCGTCCATGACCGGGGAATAGGTATCGTCATAGTCTATTCCTGGTCGTTGGGAAAAGCCTTGTGCAACAAGGCGCGCTTTGTAACGCACGATCTCATTTTTCTCGTTTCTTTTTCTTACGAATACCCACTTGTATCCCACAGGTTTAACACCCTTTGGTGTTAGGACTACAAGTCCAAAAACTTTGCACTTCGAGAGTGAGTCCAGCTCTACTCCTACTGCCTCGTTCCACTTTGGCCAATCCTCTCTGCGTTTACATTCTGCTAGAGAGCGTGGATCGGTTTCATCGTCGTATTCAGTGACGTGAGTGGCAATAATGAGCGCGAAGTTATCATCGATGATTGTGCTTTTTCTGTCCAGTACCTCCCCAGTACGTACATAATTTAATGATATTTCTCCTATATTTTCCTCTTCAGGGGTTGTTAAGAGGGGAGAGGTAGCTGGGCTGAGCTCAGCATCCTGTGGTAGTATCGTTATTGTTGCTCCAGGATTTTTCCTCTTTCGAGGGTTCTTATCTTTGGAGCCTGGGGGTCGTTCTCTTTTTTGTTGAGGTACGGCCGCTTCTGCTGCAGGTGGATTGCATCCATCTTTGGGTATGTCAATCCTAGCTGGCGTATTTGCAGCAGGGACGTGTGATCTTACAATCTTCTGGTTGTCAGTGAATTTGTCCGGTAAAATGTGAACTGTGTTTTGGATTTCAAGGATCTTCAGGATCTCTTCTTCACATTGGTTTGTACGCGGATCAAAATGGGATAGAGTCTTTGTGTCCCATGTAATGGTATTTGAAGCTTCTGGCTTCTGTGTGTTAATGCCTAGTTTCGGGAAAGTGCTTTCATCAAACTCACAATCTGCTAGACGTGCTTTAAAGGCGTTCCCTGTAAGGGGTTCGAGGTATCTAATGATCGATGGTGAGTCGAAACCAATATAGATACCAAGGCGCCGTTGAAGACCCATCTTGGTTCTCTGCGGTGGTGCTATGGGGACATAGACAGCACATCCGAATATCCTCAAGTGAGAGATATCGGGCGGGTTCCCATATGCAAGTTGCATCGGAGAATAAGATTGACTACCTGACGGTCGTAATCTTATCAGCGATGCAGCGTGCAGTATGGCATGTCCCCATGCACTTACCGGCAACTAGCATTGCATCAACAATGGTCGAGCGATCCATTGTAGTCTCTTTATAAGAGATTCAGCTAACTCGTTCTGGGTGTGAACATGAGCTACAAGATGTTCAACTTCTATGCCGGTTGCTTGGCAGTAGTCTAGGATGACTTGTGATGTGAATTCCCCAGCAATGTCCAGACGCAATTTCTTGATCTGGTTGTCTGGGAAATGTGCCCGCAACTTTATAATCTGTGCAAGTAGCTTTGCAAAGGCTACGTTGCGGGTAGATAGGAGGCACACATACGACCATTTTGAAGATGCGTCGATCAGTACCATGTAGTACCGAAGTGGTCCACTTGTGGGGTGAATAGGCCCGCAAATGTCTCCATGTATTCTCTCTAGGAAACTTGGAGACTCAGAGTCCACCTTCAGGGTGGATGGTCTCATAATCAATTTCCCTTTGTAACAAGGGGGACAAGGATTTGCACCCTTCCGAAGTAGCGTCAGGCTTTTCGGGTCAATTCCACGGGATTGGGATATGATGCGACGCATCATATTCCTCCCAGGGTGTCCTAGTCTATCGTGCCAGAGTTTGAATTCTGGTTGATTATGGCACTTCTGGTGCTCTAGTGTGTTTGTTTCCATTGCTCTGATCCTTGTATGGTAGAGACCCGACGGGAGTCCCTCGAAACGCTCGACGGTGTTTTTAGTACCGTTTTTATGAGACGTTACATCAAGGTATTCTCTGTTATGTTTGCTCACCGTTTCAAGGTGGTATCCGTTTAAGCGGATGTCTTTAAAGCTTAACAGGTTTCTATGCGAGCTAGGGGAGAGAAGTGCATCTTTTATAAGTAGTTTTGTTTTGTTGGGGAGCAGAAATTGTGCTTCACATGATCCTTCAATGATACCTGATGGACCGGAAATTGTATTTACGGTGCCATCGTATTTATTAATGCTTTGAAAAAAGCAGATGTCTTGGAGGATCGTGTGCGTAGAGGCACTGTCCACTAGGCATTTAAAGTCCATCTATTTTAAAAGAAAATATCGCAGTCTAAGGCACACACAGAAAATATACTACTGATAATTAATTTAATGTCTGAAAAGTACTTTAACATGCTAGAGAAGGAAAAACAAGCAGATAAATAGTTTCTTAAAAATGAAAGCTACAATGCATAGAAAATGGATAATGTCCTCAGTCGAGCAGGTCATCGTTTGAGAAGTCCTCAGCGATGAACCTGATTGGTGTCAGGTCTTCTTAAACCACCAGGTTTGTCTCAGCTTGCTTCTGGCTCGCTTTGTACAAGTCCTGCAGGTGGCGTGGAGTCCGACAATTCCTGGACCAGTGTCCAGTCATGCCACACCTGTGGCACTTATCTTCCCAGTCCTTTCTGGGGGCAGATGTCTGGCCGCCGTCCTTTCTTTTCCACACATTATTCTTCTTCCTCCCCTCATTGTTGCTTCTGGGAGGGGGTCCTCTAGCCTGCTTCTTCATTGCTTTGCTCTTCTGGGGGTTGCCTTTGAAGTTTCTCCTCTTCTTCTGGGAGGAGCTGTGATGCGCTTCAGGCGCTGGAGCAGTGCCGGTAGGGCGTGAGTTATGGGTGGCCAGAAGAAGGTCACGATTCTGCTCTGCCATCAGAAGGCATGAGAGAAGCTCTGAGTATTTCGTGAACTTGCGTTCACGATACTATTGCATTAGTATAACATCCTTCTCGTGGAAGGATGTATACGTCTTCTCTAACATGCGTTCCTCCGTCACCTTTTCACCACACAACTTCAGGCGTGAGGTGATGCTAAAGACTGCCGAGTTGTACTCGGCAATAGACTTAAAGTCTTGGAGACGGAGGTTTTCCCATTCATATCGCGCCCGAGGAAGTATAACATCTCTTTGATGTTTATACCTATCCTCGAGGGCGGTCCATAACTTATACGAGTCTTCCACCGTGAGGTACTCGGCCTTCAGGGTCCGATCGATATGACGTCTGATATAGATAATTACTTTCACTTTATCTATATCAGAAACCTTATCGCCTACAACGATGGCGTGGCTCAATCCCTGTGCTCGCAGATAGAATTTTATGTCCAACTTCCAGCTTAAGTAGTTCTTGCCTGAAGCATCCAAAACGTCGAAATCGACGCTCGCAATTTTGGCCATTTATCACTCTAGCATGTAAAAAGATAGGCAATAATTAGATATTTTCGCAGAAAAATAAATAATTAAGCACATTAGACACATATATTTGCTGCGTGGATCGGCTAATCACCATATTAATTACAGTCCATTACAGTCCCAAAAAGAAAATGAAAGTACAACTCGGGAACCCCCGTGGGGCCCTTATTCTTCTGGAATAGTCCTTCATCTCCTTGAGACGTCCGACGGTCTTGTAATATTACAAAATTATCCTCACTACATATTTCTCTCAAAAGAAAGGAAAAATGCAGGAAAATAAAATGGTGATCCCTAGCCGATCCAAAACCACAGCAAATATTGACATTCATCGCAGGCAGATAAAATGCAGCATGCATTTAATCATCACAGGCAGTTTATTCATTACAGGCAATTTAATCATCGCAGGCAGTTTATAAAGGAAAATGAAATCTTACGTTTAAAAATTATTGGACCACTAGGCAACGTCATACACCGTTATGTTAGTTGACTAACGGCAGAGCGGTCGCAGGATCTTCTTAATTTTTAAACGTTTAGAAAAATCATATAATCCGAATAAAGGGCGATGAATAAAATCACATGTAATTTTGTCCAGATTTTGACGAAAAAAATTCGCAATTAAATCTGAAAAAGATTTGAAAATCGAAAAATTTTCCGGGTCAAACCCTAGTTAGGGTTTATGGTCGCGCGGCTTGCCGCTTCAAGCGGCTAGGGTTTCCGGACATGAGCGCGCACCGGGTGGGGCCCGAAACGAGCGGATGCCGAGGGGCCCGCCGCTACCGGCGGCGGGGGGAAGGGGGGCCCGCCGCTGCCCGCGGCGGGTTGGCCCGCCGTCGCAGCGGCGGGGCCGCCCGCCGCTACAGGCGGCGGGTTGGCCCGCCGCTGGCAGCGGCGGGGCCGCCCGCCGCTACAGGCGGCGGGTCGAGCCCGCCATCGCAGCGGCGGGGGGAGGGTTGCCGCCGCTTCGGGCGGCGGGTGAGGGTTTTGGCGCGAGATCTAGGGGGGATTCGCGTTCCGGCGAGAAGATCCCCTAGGGTTTCATGGTTTTTGGGGATAAAAATCTAATTTTTAGTCGAAAAAGTGTTTTTTATCTCCAAAAATCATTTTTTATTGTAAAAGTTTGATTTTTATCAATAAAAATGATCGAATCATGAGCGCTTGATCCAAGAAATTGGATCTCAACATATGCGCATATGGAATATTTAGATCTAGGGAGAAAGTTACCTCTAGATCCTACCCGACGGATCTAGCGACGGTCGGTGAAGGAAGCCCGTTCGCGTCGCGTCCGTCCGTCGGCAGGGGTTCGGCTCAGCTTCGAGCGTGCTGATAACGTGTTGTAAACGTGGTGGCTATGGAATCCATAGCCCTGTAGTTATAGTGGTAAGGTTACATAATGGGTGGATACCCACTAACGGGTAGGCCCACCAAAAGCCCGTTTATAACACTCCATGATTTTTTTAAAGCATGTACGTATGTATGTATATTTTAAAAGTTCACCCATTCCTCTCTTTTTTGTATGATCTATACTGTTCATTTTGGTCTTCATATTTCTAAAACCAAGATGCAAAATATTAGGTGAACCCAAAATGTTTTGCATGTTCATTCACTCGTCGCAAATTTAACGGTTTTGCATGGATAGAACTTTTGCGATGGATGCATGTATGAACAAAAGCCTTGTGTTCACACGATATTTGATGTTTTAATGTTTTAGAATATAAATATCTAAACAAATGGTATCATGGTTCTGTTTGTACACACAAAAAATATACGAGGGTGGACATTTCGATGATTACAAATGTGACCAAATGCTAAATTTTTTTATGCTAATTTGTTGTTCCGCACCGAAGGCGCCCGTCCCGAATTTGTTATTTTACGCCGAATTTGTTGTTCTACTTCGAAGGTTTTAACACCTTTTCAGACTGTTGAAGTTGCAAGGGGTAAATGTGAGCGACAACCCCATGAAAAGTATTGGAATGACTTGATTTTTGGTATGTTGATCATCCATTATGTGAACAACAACCCGATGAAAAATAAAATCCAAAAAACGTGGGATGTGAGAGAAAATGTGGACGAATCCTTAGATTGAATCTAAGGAGTCACACTATGAACACTTTACCATATATATATTATGTGAAAAAACCCGATGCTTGAAGAAAACCCTCTGGCGGTGCAGAAACCTAGGGCACCTGATATCCCTTCAGCGGGTTGGCCTCCTGACTGGAATGAAGCAAGTGAAAGCGGTGAGATGAACGACAACTCCTCCAATGCGTAGTCATCGAAAGGTGGAGAGGCATCTGCATGTGCTGGAAACGTTGAATCTATGGAGATCTACGATGAGGTCTCTGGTGTTCTGACTCCATCCGCTGAAGGAGAGATATGTGGGGAGGGACTTACGTCTGTTACCAGCGGTTCCTTTGCCATGTGGAGCGAGGTGTTGCATGAAGAATGAACTCAAGTCATCGGAGGTCTTCATACGATGTCATCTGTCGGAGGTGGAACTCCGGCGCTTGTGACTTGCTCTGGTGGTGATCACCGTTCTGCGGGAGGTGGAGTCGCTGATGAATCACTGGAGTATATTGGAGGAGTCAACAGCGGCCATCGGAGCTCGTCTGAGAATAATGATGTTAGAGGGCGTCCAAGGGAGGCTATCGGTGTTACAAGTGGAGTTGCATCGGCAGAAGAAGGAGCTGTGTTAATCGTCGGAATTGGGTTCGGATCCCTTTCCATGTAGGAAACGATGGTGGAGGTTGTGCGGAGTCGGGCTGTCGGAGATCATAGTCAGGGCTCCATCGGAGGTGGAGGTGCTCGTGTTTGTCTTCATACAACAAGAGTCGGGGTTGGGGTAGCTTGGAAGAAGTCTGTTGTCGTCTGAGCTCCACGAAGCATGGTTGGAAATGGAGTGTGCGTCAGCAATGTAGGTGTGGGCGTTAGATCGGACCCCCATGCATATGAGGGTGGCAAGAGCAACCGTCGAACATCACTCTTCGCCATTAAAGGTACGGTTCCCCTCTCAAACAACTTTAATGCATTGGTGGATATGAATGAAGGCACTGTAATGGGGGGTGAGGGGGTTACTGGTATTTTTAATAAACCAAGCAGCTTTGTTGTCTGGCAAAAAGAATAGTTGTGTTGAGTTATATGGACAGAGGGCTACTGCTTCAAAAATTGACGTTGGTTCGCAGCGAACTGTGACCTTAATGGGAGGGAGTGAACAGATTAAACAGTGCACTTCTATTGGTGAACGACGACTTCAGAAACGATGGGTGCCAATTAATGAGAATAACATTACTAGAGACGGAAATGTTGTTGGTGCAAGGCCTACCCATGTGGCTAATCCCAACATCTCTAATGTCAGTGCTCCCTTCATTCCAAAGTTTACTGCTGTAGTCATGCCAAAGTGTTGGAAATATGTTTGTACTATGGCTAAAAGTGAGGATGATGACTGTTGTTTGGACTACATACACCCTAAAATTGACTTTGGGGGTCGTTTGGTTGCACGTATAACCAAGGAAGAGATTGCCACTAATGTTATTTATTGGGAGTACACACTTGTGGGCTATGTTCTGGGAAGCAGACCGTACTTTTTGCACTTGAAAGCATGTGTTGTGCATATATGGAAACCTGCAGGTGGGCTTGAAGTATTCTCTAGAGAAAATGGATTCTTCTTCTTTAAATTCACTCTAGCTAAAGACTGTAATAAGATCCTTCATGAGGGTCTCTGGTTATTTGACGGTCGCCTTATTGTTCTTCGAAAGTGGAGTATTGGTATGGGTCGCGATCTCTTGTCTTCTGTTCTTGTTTGGGTTAGGTTCCAGCCTTACACTTAAAGCTGTGGTCTAAGAGTATTATTAGCATGGCAGCGAGCATTATTGGTAAACCTTTATATATGGATAAAGCCAAAGCTAAGGGGGAAAGACTTGCATATGCTATATGCTTTGTAGAAATCGATGTTGCTTACTCTCTGCCTCATAAGGTCTGTTTGGATATAGAAGGTGAACAAAGTATGGAGCTTGATGTTACATATGAATGGATTCCTCCCAGATGTGCAAAGTGCTGTAGTTTTGGTCATGTGGATGCTCAATGCCCTTCAACCCTCATGTGGAAGGTTAAACAGTCGCTTCCTCCTTCTAATACCTCCCTCTTGCCTCCTTCAAGCTCAGGTAACATTATCAACCAAGATTATGTTCCTTCTGCTAATCATTCTGTTGATGATATTTCCTTAGAACATTTGGGCTCCCCAAGTATTGTTACTGAATCTGTTACTAAGGCTACTCCTGAGGTACCTATGGATATGAATACGCCCCCAAAATACTCTATGATTACTAAGACTGCTCCAGCTCATTCCCCTAGTGCATGTTCTTCTCATAAGAAGACTACCACTACCTCCACTGGAATTGATGACACTCCACCTGACCCTGTTGCTGAAGATACTGTGGAGTGTCAGGTGCAAGTAAACAAAAGGTTGAAGAAGCGTCTTCTAGTATCCAGAAAACTAAACCAAAGATTTCTATAAACTCTAAGAAGGATACTATCACAAAGGAAGCCTCTCCTTTGGTTGGCCCTAGGAGGAGTGTGCATGGTATGAAGGGCTCCCACATGATTTAATATGTCTATCTTCACTTGGAACGTCCGTGGATTGAATACAACAAAGTGGCGTTAGGATCTTCGGGGTCTGCTTAAGCATCATTCTCCTTCTATGGTTGGTATATTAGAAACCAAAATTAGAGAGTCAAACTCTTAACGTGTTCTATCTTGCTTCCCAAATGATTGGTCTGCTATTAATAACTATGCAAGCTCAGATGGAGACATAATTTGGATTTTATGGGACGCCATGATCTGGTCTTGCATGCTTATTCATTCATCTGATCAGGTAATATCTTTCTCTGCCTCAAATAAAGGTGGCTTCAAGTGCATAGTTTCTTTTGCTTATGATGCAAATTAATTGTCTTCCCGTACTACCCTCAGGTCAAATTTACTCTAAACTCAATCCTTAGTTTTCCCCCCGGGCAGTCATGTGTGATTTTAATTCTGTAAGATTTGCTGAGGAAAAGCTTAGTGGTAGGCCTATATCTCAATCTACATTGGATCCTTTCAATAATTGCATTGAATCGTGTGGGCTTACGGATTTGAAATGTATTGGTAGTACTTGGAGCTGGAATAACCATTCTGAAGGGAGACGTCATATTCTGCTAGACTTGACAGGATTCTCTGTAACTTTAGCTGGATCAACTCTCTTCCATCTTCTCATTATAGTTAACTGCCTCCCTCGTCCAGTGATCACTCTCATATGCTGCTTCAATTGGGTGATAATTCTATGTCGGGCCCTAAGCCTTTCAAGTTCTTTAACTACTGGACTCGGCACTCAGATTTCCATGTAGTTTTGCTCAAAGCTTGGAGCACCTCTATTTTTGGAGTTCCCCAATATCAGGTAGCTTATAAACTCAAGAGGCTGAAATTGCTCCTTAAGTCTTGGTCACAGGGTTTGATTGATGACCCCTCCTCCAACATCAAAGACTTAAGAAGGAAACATGCAGATATACTAGTTAATGGTGATGAATATCATGTTTATGCTTGCAATAATCAGTTAGGCCAGCTTAGTGGAGAAATTAATCATTGGTTACAGCTGGAAGAGTCTAAGTGGCGGCAGAAGAATAGAATATCTTGGCTATCTGATGGAGATAAAAACACAGCTTTCTTTTTCTCTGCCACCAAGGCCAGGTATTCCAAGAACTCCCTTGCTCATTTATTTAATTCTGATGGATCTCCTTCTGATCGCAGTGCAGATATTCGAAACACTGCTCCAACATTTTATAAAAACCTGTTCAATCGGTCTGATTATTAGAACGTGTTCATGTATTTCCCTGTTAAGAAGCAACTAACATCCACTAGTGCAGAATGGCTTATATGCCCTATTACCTCTTTGGAAATTAAGAACGTTATTTTCCAAATGGGTTCTGATAAGGCTCCAGGTCCTAATGGCTATAATGCTTATTTTTATCAGATGAATTGGGACACGGTTGGAGGCAAAGTTATTAAGGCTGTGGAATCATTTTTTTCCTCTGGTAGGCTACTTAGAGAACTTAACCATACCTTCCTATGTTTAGTGCCTAAGTCTGATTCAGCTTCCACTCTTAATGACTATAGGCCTATATCATGTTGCAATGTCCTCTACAAATTTATCTGTAAGGTCCTCTGTAACAGATTGCAGAAGGTTATTTCTGATATCATTTCTCCCCATCAAGTTGCCTTTCTGAAGGGTCTTCTCATTAGTGACTGCTCCCTATTAGCCATGAATTGGTTATGGACTTCAATAAACCCATGTGTAGCCACTTGTGCCTCAAAGTAGATTTGATAAAGGCTTTTGATTCAGTAAACAAGGAATTTATCTACTTCATGATGCCAGCGTATGGGATTCCCTCCTCGTTGGATTGGCTGGATCAAGGAATGTATATCAAGCCCTACTTTCTCTGTACTTATTAATGGGTCCCATTATGGGTTCTTCACTAGTAATCGAGGCATACGGAAAGGTGACTCTCTTTCTCCTTACCTTTTCGTCTTAGTTATGGAGTTTTTCTCAATTACGATGTATCTTGCAGTTCTAGATGATCTGGTCAAACCTATGTAGAGGTACCCCATTCTAACCCCCTCACATCTACTTTTTGCTGATGATCTGCTTGTTTTCTGCCATAGAGATCAGAGGTCTGCGAGGAATCTATCTGATATTTTTGACTCTCTTAATAATGTTGTGGGATTACATATTAATAAAGGGAAAAGTAAGATGTTCTGCAGTAAGGGGTGCCAGAATCCTCGGGTAATTGTAGCTACTATTGGTGTGCCCCTTGGTACTCTTCCAATTCGTTACCTATGTTTGCCCCTATCTATTTTATACCCCAAGGTAAGACACTACTATCCTTTTATTGAGCTAATAATCTCCTTTCTATCTGATATTTTTGACTCTCTTAATAATGTTGTGGGATTACATATTAATAAAGGGAAAAGTAAGCTGTGTAATGCCCTGATAGCTATTGCACAAGTACTAGAGGGGGGTGAATAGTACTTTAAAATAATTAAGAAGATAATTCCTAATTATCTTGCAAACTCAACCAACAATACGAAAATGAAAATATTGACAACAAAGAAATACAATCGCAAACAATCGATATGACAGGTTCGGATCCCCCCAAGTCTCCCCGACTTGTTCCCGGTAATCTTACGTCCCAAACACCCGGATCCCCTCCGGATATTTGAGTTAGAAACTTCTAACTCAAATTTGCACTATGAAATACTTGTAGAAAACCTCTACAATATCAAATCATACACAAATGAAATTGTGACTCCCACAAACCGGGATCACAAACAACTCTCACAACCGAGAGTAAAACACTTGTAATATCAATGTAATTGAAATAAGAAATGCTTACCACAAAACCCTATGCCTTGAGTAAAACTTACGATTTAGGGCAAGAAGGATTTTGGGGAAGATGAAGGCACCAAACCCTAGCTCCAAGATGTTGACCAGCAATGGAAGCCTAGGAAGATGTTGGTGACCTTGGATCAAGCTCTTGGCTTGAATGGCTCACAATCAATGTGAATCTCTTTGGAAATAAGAGTGAGAGAGAGATCCTAGAGAAATGAATGAGCTTGGAAATGAGAATTAATGCTTCTCTTTGATTCTCTAAACTTCAATAAATATCAGCCTTGAATGCTTAGCAAGAAGCCCTTCAAGTATATATAGGATAGAGGAAAGAGAGAGCAAAAATCGTGGCATTTAATGCTCCAACGGCTCTATTCTGAAGCAGTCTAGTCGGTCAAAGAAGGATCACTAACCGACTAGTTTCTCAACTAGTCGGTCGGTGATTCAACATGAACCGACTAACTGGAGAACAACCAAAAGGGAAGTTCAGACTATAAAGAACTAGTCGGTCTAAGAAGACTTGCCAACCAACTAGTTTCACAACTAGTCGGTCGGTGAGTGTTCTTTGACCGACTAAGAGATGAAATCAAATATGCTGAATTCAAAGACAGCTAGTCGGTTTAAGAACAAATTCTAACCGACTAGTTTCTCAACTAGTCGGTCGGTCGTTGTTATTTCACTACAACAAAACTAGTCATTTACAACTTTTATGGGACAACGTTTCTATTTTGGTAGTTGTAATAAATGTTTAACACAACTTTTTTTTCCTGAAAGTTGTAAAAAATGTTTATTACAACTTTTTTTTCGGTGATAGTTGTAAAAAATGGTTATTACAATGTTTTTCGTGAATAGTTGTAAATGTTAATTTTGATACCACAACGTTTTATTTTCTGAAAGTTGTAAAAATGTTTATTACAACTTTTTTTCGGTGATAGTTGTAAAAAATGGTTATTACAACGATTTTTTCGTGAATAGTTGTAAATGTTAATTTTGACACCACAACGTTTTAGGCTCTGAAAGTTGTAAAAAATGTTCATTACAACTTTTTTCGTGGATAGTTGTAAAAAATGGTTATTACAACTTTTTCCGTGAATAGTTTTAAATGTTAATTTTGATACCACAACTTTGTTTCTTTGAAAGTTGTAAAAAATGTCATTACAACTTTTTTCCGTGGATAGTTGTAAATATTAGTAACTGGCTAACTGAGACGTTTTATTCTATGAATGTTGCACTTTCGGCAATTTCCACGCTCACCGTCTCTGCTCTGCTCGTCTCCACTGTCTACCACATGTTCGTGCTCCATGAAATATTCCCCAATGATATCTTCATCGCCATCACATGAAGGAGACCAAATTCGGGTAAGAAGAACTCTCGTCACAAGACGGGAAGTTCAAATGGCGTAGACATCGAGGCTTGTCTAATAGAATTGTAGTTTCTTTAAAAGCATATGAATTTGATTTCTTTAATTTTAATTAAAATCATCTACCATTCTTTTCTTTGAATCTGCGTTGCAAGTGGTGTATTACATGACTAGAAAATCATCTACCACTTTCGTCACAACACTGGAGTTTTGATGTGATACTGTATTGAATGAATATATTTTTATTTCCATAGATATAAAAATATATCTATAATATTGCTTCTCATAGATATTACTTGCAAAATTTGTAAGTAGCTTTGAAACTTACCACTCTGGTGATGTTTTGTTCTATTAGGGATCCGATGCTGGTAAAGTTAGCGCAACATGCATCCAATATATCTTTGCGCCATGTCTTGCGATAATCATGCGATAATGACCAAGTTTTCCTTTGCATAGTATATTTGTTTGTATCTTTAAATATATTTGAAAAGCAAGGGTGGGATTTCCCTTCGGAGACCAAAACCAGAAACATCAAGCTGGTCAATTCTGCTTGAGAGGCGCCACTTGAGAGCAGCGAGAACCCTCACCAAGCTATCGTTGGCGCTTCCCTCTGAAAATTTATCAAATGTCGTTCGTATGTACAAGCTGACCATTCAAACCAAAATTGCTCCCTCAACTCCGCTTATCACATGTCGTTCGTATTCAGCGAGAAGCAAAATTTATCTCAACTGAAGATAATAGCTCAACTCCGTTCGTATACAGCGATTAGCAAAATTTGCTTTAAAGATTTTTCGCTTGAGAGTCGCCCATTTTCTCAACTCCGTTCGTATTCGCTTGGGAACCTCTCGACGTGGCATCCCATTCTCTCAACTCCGCTTGAGAGGCGCCCTCTAAAAATTTTCGACGAAGCAAAATTTTTCGCCCCAAATTTTTTCCCTCCCACTGCTAAAATTTTTCCGCGTCTGTTTCGAAGAAAACCCTCTTCCCCCAAAATTTTTATCCATCGTGAACAAAACCCTCTTCCACGTGGTCCGACTCCGACCCCACTCCTTGCTCGTGGCACGGCGTCACGTGCTCCCCTCGCGGCCTCGTCACCGCCCTCTCCCTCCCCTCCCAGTCCATCTACGGTTACCTCCCCTCCGAGCTCTCCCTCCTCGCCTCTCTGCAGACCCTCGACCTCTCCAACAAAAAACTCATCGGCCGACTCCCCAATGAGATCGGTAACCTCACCAGCCGACTCCCCAACGAGATCGGTAGCCTCACCTCCCTCTCCACCCTCGATCTCTCCTTTAACTCCTGCAACTGATCCCTCCTGCCGGCGGTCACCGGCCTTCCCAACCTCGCCGGGGTCATGAACCTCTCATTCAACCGCTTCTCCGGCGAGATTTCGGTCGAGTACGGGAAGATTTCGGTGTCGGTGAGCTTGGACCTAAGGGGGAATAATCTGAGTGGGGAGATCCCACAGGTGGGGTCGCTGCTGAACCAGGGGCCCACCGCGTTCGCCGTCAACCCTACTCTCTGTGGGTTTTCGCTTAAAATCCCTTGCGGGGGTGGTGGTTCCGGCACTAACCCTAATTTGAGACCTGATGTGCTGGAGCCGAACCCTGGCTCGCAGGTATTGCAGACGGTGGATCCAACGAAGAGGAGGGCGTCGCCGGCGGTAACGGTGACGATTCTCGCTGGGATCATCTTTGCTGCGTTTGTGTCAGCTATCGTGCTGCAGTGGCAGTTTCGTAAAAAGCGTGGGGAGGAGGGAGAGGGGAAGTGATTGGGAAAAGGGAAGGGATGTGAGCTTACCGTAGCGGAGGAGTGGCGAGAGGGCAGAACGCGTGAGTAAAAAATATACATTTTTTCTTCTTCTTTTTTGTTTCAATTTCAAGTTTTACGGAAAAAAAATAAGTTCACTAATACATGTGAGTTGCTTCAAAAGTTATCTGAATTAATTCATGCCAATATTGGGAAACTGGCAAGTGAAAAATTGGAAATATATTCAAAATGAAAATTGTCGTTATCTATTTATGACTGGTGAATGTTTTTCAAATCGTGTCTAAAAATGTAACGACTGCTTTTCATGAATCTGGATTTAATATAATATAATATATGTTTTGGTGGATTTTCTCCTCTTGTGTGGTTTTCGTCTCCGTAGATTTCATTTTCGATCGATTCGTCGTATTTTCTCGTTTCTTCCTTAGGATTGTCGATTTCGAAGTATGTCACTCGTGACGGACTTCATAACGGTCGTATCTAACTATTAGATCAAGCCTAGGAGTCTTAGGAATCGATCCCGGGGCCCCGCGCTCCGTATCGGTACTTTTGGTGCTCATTAGCCGGTGTAAGAAGGGCCACCGACCAACTAGATGACGATCCAGTCGGTCGGCAATCCTTCTTGGACCGACTAGTTAGCTTTCTAAATTTCTCAGGAGTTACTGTTTATCGTTAGTCGGTCTAAGAACGTTGGTTGACCGACTAGGTTGCAAACTAGTCGGTCAGCAATGCTTCTTTAACCGACTAACTCATCATCTTATTTTTGTATCAGCTACTGTTTACTCTTAGTCGGTCTAAGAACGTTAATCGACCGACTAGATGCTAAACTAGTCGGTCAGTATTTGTTCATGGACCGACTAACTCTAGAATCCTATTTTCGTTCAGGAGTTACTGTTTGCACTTAGTCGGTCTGCGTTGGTCGACCGACCGACTAGTTGCCAAACTAGTCGGTCAGTGGTTGCTCTTTGACCGACTAACTAGTGTTGAAACCCTAATTTTTGGGCAGCCGCCAGCCCATCCTATTTATACCCAACCCAAACGTTTTCATCTTCTCCAACACGACCCAAAACCCTAAAATCTTCCCCCTTCAGCCCCCATCTTCCTCCAAGCTTCATTTCTTCATTCCAAGCCCTAGAATCATCATCCAAACCATCCATCTACTCTATCTACCTCTCATCTTCCCCAAAATCTCACCAAAACCCATCAAAATCCCCAAATCCCCCAAAACCCTAGTTTCCCCAAAGTTCTCCATTTGCTTCCAGATCTGATCCTAGGGTTCCCCGGAGTGTTTCTTCCGTCTCCTCTTGGTAAGAAATCGATCTACCGTTGTTTTCATAGCCTATTTATAATTTTATGAAAACCCTAATTAATTTCATGTGTTTGGTGTTTGTTTCCCCCATAACAGCGATTTCCCCCGTAGATAGCATCCGTGTGACGAAGTGGTCGTCATCCCCGGTGCTAGGCAAGTGAAACTTGCCACTTAGGGTTTAGGCCATGTTTTAGGCCATTTGCTTGTTGTAGGCGTAAAAGAGGCTAGGCGACGAAATGATACTCGCCTAGGCGCAAATTGGGGAACTAGCTTGACAACGAAGCTAGTTCCGACATTTAGCATGTTGCACAATTTCCATGTCATGTTTAATTCAATTAACGGTACGCGAATATGTTCATGTCATTGCATTTCGCCTGTCACGTTTAATTCAATTAACGGTACGTAAATAAATTGTCATGACCTCGCATTCTTTAGGTGTTGCTGTGATTGCGTAGCTTTGCTACGATACTTGTGTTCCTGGCTCGTGACCAGAAGCGAGCATAATGAGTTGCTAACCCCAACGCTCGAAATGTATTGAATTGTGAACTAAGAATGCGAGCTCAATGTGCGGGGCAACCCCAGGCTCACTAGCTGAGTTCCATGTGTGGGGACCCCAGGCTCCATATCGTGTGGGTATTGGGTAGTGTTTAGTGCCGATCGGTCTGAAATGTTATACCATTCAGCGAAGGGCGTAAACACCTACAAAATGTGAATTGATTGAATTGATAGTAGCTTGGCTACTCTTGTCTTGTCCCGATAAATTGTTCCCTTGTACAAATTGTCTTGCCATGTTTTAATTGTGCACTCATGTTATAACTGCCATGTCATGCATACTAAACTGCTAGGTTGCTAGTTGCCTTACTTTCAGTTTCCTTGCCCAAGTCTTTTAGACTTGCTGACATGTGCCCCTTTACTCTTTTGGGTGACACATGTTAGATCCTGAGCCCGAGTACCTTGTTGAGGACGAGGTGTTTGCTGACGTCGAGCCCGAGCTTGTGTTTGACGGGGAGTACGTGGACACTGGGGACCAGTCCTAGTGTCTTCGTTGTGTTTTACTTGTGTTAGACAGTTGTTTTGTTATCGGTGCGTAGCACCTATACTTTGTTATGTCGTCGCTTTTGTTGGCTTTGTTCTGGGCCTTGGACTCTTTTCTTTTAGCCTGGTGGCTTTTCTGGATGTTGGACTTATGTTGATGTTGGACAATTTATGAGATGTGAATTTTATTTCAGTCTCTCCTTGTGTTATTATTGTTATTCCGTTGTGGTTACAGGGACCTGCTTATGTATTTTGGACGCTTATCGGGTTTGGGGCTTCACAGCTCCACTCTCGTGCGGACCTTTTCACGTCTCGTCTCCATTTTAGGGAAGCGGGTCGTGACAGGTTTTGTTGGTGGCCCATGCAGGTCCTTCTGTAACTGCGACTTTTGGAATAGCGATAATGATATTAGAATGTCCAATAAATTAAGTTCGACGTCCGAGTCATAAGCTATGAGTCTAATCTGATTCGTTTTCTGTGTCACTAGATGGCAGGAAGGCGTTTCACCCGTGGTGGGGGTAGTGGTGCGCTCCCTCATGATGAGGAGCCTGAGCGGGAACCCACCAGCGGTGAGATGATGCGGATGATGCTCCAGATGATGCAAGTGCAGCAGGGCGTGCTTTTGCAAGTCCAGAATGCTCCACATGCTCGAGCTGCCCGGGTTCTTCCGGATGCCCCTCGCTCTGAGCCAGGAGCGAAGCAATTTCGGGAGCTGGGTCCCGCATATTTTGATGGTTCTGAGGGTCCTCTGGCTGCCGATGAGTGGATTCAGAACGTCGAGGACAATCTGAAGATGGCCAAGATCACCCCGGCTGGATGGGTTGATTTGGCAAAGAGGCAACTCAAGGATAATGCTCGAAATTGGTGGGATGCGGAAGAGAAGATGTTGGTGGAGCCGATCGTCTGGGCTACCTTCAAGGCCAGATTTGATGGTGAGTTCTTCCCGAAGGCTGCCAGGGAGGAGATGCTGCAGCGTTTTATCGATTTGAAGCAAGGGAGCTCGTCGGTGGACCATTATCACCAAGAGTTCATGAGGCTGAGTCGGTTTGCACCGAAGATGGTGCAGGACGCTGAGGAGAGAGCTCAGAGGTTCCTGCAGGGACTCGCTTCGGAGCTCCAGAGTTTTGTGACCTCTTCTGACCGGGAGTCATATCAGAAGGTTTTGGTCGCTGCCAAGAGGCAGGAGCTGCTTGTGAACCAGAGGAAGGGGTCTGTAGTTGGTGCTGGGAGGAGGCCTGTGGAGCAGGCGAGAGCCGTGGTTAGACCTGGATTCAGGCCTAATCAGTCCGCTCAGTTTAAGAGGCCAGGAGGGCCTATTCTGAAGTTTTGCCATTTCTGCGGCAAGCCTGGCCACGTCAAGGATCAGTGTCGGAAGTTTCTGGGCCAGTGTTTGATTTGCGGTGATGCTTCTCATGTCGCGAAGGATTGTCGGCATGCGGATCCGCTGCGGAGGGCTCCTGTTGCAGCTCAGCCGTTGCAGCAGCGAGCGTCTGTTCCTGCTGGGCGTGGAGCAGCTCTTGTTCCGCAGAGGCAGGCTTTTCGACAGGCTGTTCCGCAGAGGAGGCAGGCTTTTCTGATGACCGCTGCGGAGAGCGAGGCTGTGGATGAGGTTATCGCAGGTAATCCTCAATCTAGCTGTTACTTTCCTAACCGGTTTTGATTGTTAGATTATGTTGTTTGCTTGAACATGGTTGTTTGCTAGACTAGGGTTTGATTGTCAATTGTTTGTTAGGTGTGATTTTGGTTTGCACATTTCCTGCACGAGTCCTCTTTGACTCTGGTGCATCGATGTGCATTATTTCTCGGAGCTTCGTGGAGAGGCATTCCTTGTCGACGTCCTCTCTTCCTAAGAGTTGGAATATCGTTACAGGGAATGGCGTGGTCTCGGTGCATCGTGGTTGCAATTCTTGCTCGTTGGTGGTCTGTGGACATGAGCTTTTCGCTGATTTCATTGTCCACGACATCATCAACTATGATGCAGTTCTTGGGATGGACTGGCTTGCGAGCTTCTATGCTACGATTGACTGCAGGAGGAAGAAGGTGGTGTTTGAGATTCCCGGACATCCAGTGTTTGAGTTCAGTCGTGGTAGCAGTTCGCTTGGTCCTGTCAGATTTCGGGCCAGGCCGGTGGAGGCTGTGGCTATGCAGATGGAGCTGGAGTGGCCAGCTGTGGTGCGTGATTTTGGCGACGTCTTCCCCGAGGAGATATCTGGTTTTCCGCCTGATCGAGCTTTGGAATTTTCTATCGATCTTGTTCCAGGTGCGCAGCCGATTTCGAAGGCGCCGTATCGTATGGCACCTGCAGAGTTGGAAGAGCTGCGGAAGCAGTTGGATGAGCTTTTGCAGAAGGATTATATTAACCCTAGCGTGTCTCCGTGGGGAGCACCGGTGTTGCTGGTGAAGAAGAAGGATGGTTCGCGACGCATGTGCGTGGACTATCGGGAGTTGAATGCGGTGACCATTAAGAATAAATACCCGTTGCCTCGCATCGATGATATTTTTGATCAGCTTGGAGGTTCGAGGGTGTTTTCAAAATTGGATCTGAGGAGTGGTTACCATCAGTTGAAGGTGAAGAAGGGAGATGTTCCGAAGACAGCATTCAGGACGAAGTATGGACACTATGAGTTCGTGGTTATGCCTTTCGGCGTAACTAACGCGCCCGCAGTTTTCATGAATCTGATGAACCTGATTTTCTACGACTTTTTGGATAAGTTTGTCGTTATCTTTATTGACGACATTCTGATCTATTCGAAGTCGGAGGAAGAGCATGCCTCGCACTTAAGGACGGTGTTGGAGATTTTGAGGAAGCATCGGTTGTATGCTAAGTTTTCGAAGTGCGAGTTCTGGCTGGATAGAGTTGCTTTTCTCGGGCATGTGGTGACTGGAGATGGTATTTCAGTGGATCCCGAGAAGATTAGGGCCATCAGGGAGTGGCCTGTTCCGTCGTCTGCGTCTGAGATTCGGAGTTTCCTTGGACTTGCTGGTTATTATCGGCGATTCATTAAGGACTTTTCTCGTATTGCTGAGCCGATGACCAGGTTGACGCGGAAGGATGTTGCTTTTGTTTGGTCGGGTGATTGTGAGGGTGCTTTTGGTATTCTGAAGGAGAGGTTGACGACTGCCCCTATTCTTGTTGTGCCTGATCGCAGCGGTGGATTTGAGATCTTTTGCGATGCTTCTGGCAAGGGTCTCGGTTGTGTGTTGCATCAGCACGGGCACGTTGTGGCGTATGCGTCTCGTCAGCTTAAGGTTCATGAGAAGAATTATCCGACGCATGATTTGGAGTTGGCTGCCGTTGTGTTTGCTCTTAAAATTTGGAGGCACTTCCTGCTGAGTGAGAAAGTGAAGATTTTCACCGATCACAAAAGCTTGAAGTATATTTTCACTCAGAAGGAGCTCAACATGCGACAGCGTCGATGGTTGGAGCTTATGGCGGATTATGATATTGATTTGCAGTTTCACCCTGGCAAGGTGAATGTGGTTCCGGATGCTTTGAGTAGGCTTCCAGCGGTGATGGTTTTGACCTCGCAGTGGAGATTGCAGCAGGATTTTTGCGAGTCTGGCGTGGAGATTGTTCTTCCTGGAGAGGCTTCGTCGTTGATGTACATGCTGGTACGGTCGACGATCATGGATCGGATTAAGGCTGGCCAGGCCGAGGATCCAAGGCTGGTGTGGATTCGGGAGCAGGTGGAAGCCGGTCTGCGGACTGACTTTTTGATTCATGAGGATGGCTCGCTGAGGTTTGGGGCCAGGTTGTGTGTGCCTGCTGGGGATATCAGAGAGGAGTTGATGGTGGAGGCACACAATTCGCCGTATTCTGTGCATCCTGGTGGAACCAAGATGTACCAGGATCTTCGTCTGAATTATTGGTGGCATGGTATGAAGAGGAGTGTGGCTCGGAGTGTAGCCAAGTGCTTGGTTTGCCAGCAAGTGAAGGCGGAGCATCAGCGTTCGGCCGGGTTGCTACAACCGCTTCCGATTCCGGAGTGGAAATGGCAACACATCACTATGGATTTCGTGACTGGACTACCTCGGAGTCCGAAGCAGAATGACGCGATTTGGGTGATCGTAGATCGATTGACCAAATCTGCGCACTTTATCCCGTTCCGAGTAGGACAGTCCACTGAGGCGCTAGCGAGGAGATATATGGAGGTAAAATTCTTTTACTCTCCGTTTTTATTTCCTTTTCCTAGTTTGGATAGTGATGTGACGTGGATCGTGCAGGAGGTTGTGCGACTTCATGGAGTCCCCGTGAGTATCGTGTCTGACAGAGACACGAGGTTCACATCTCAGTTCTGGCAGAGTTTGCAGAAGAGCTTGGGTACGCGTCTGAGTTTCAGTACGGCGTACCATCCGCAGACGGATGGCCAGTCCGAGAGGACGATTCAGATTTTGGAGGACATGCTGAGGGCGTGCATGTTGGATTTCAAGGGTTCGTGGGAGGACCATCTACATTTGGTGGAGTTCTCTTACAACAACAGCTTCCAGGCGAGTATTGGCATGGCGCCATTCGTCGCTCTTTATGGGAGGAAATGTCGATCGCCATTGAGTTGGGATGACGTTGGTGATCGGGAGTTGTTGGGACCTGAGATGATCGTGGAGGCCGTGGATATCGTCAGGAATATTCGGGAGAGGTTGAGAATTGCTCAGGATCGTTTTAAGCATTGGGCGGATGCTAAACGTCGTCCTTTGGAGTTTCAGTCGGGCGACCATGTGTTCTTGAAGATTTCCCCGAATCGTGGTGTGATTCGTTTCGGGAAGCGTGGAAAGTTGAGCCCGCGATACATTGGACCGTTTGACGTTTTGGAGAGGGTTGGCGAGGTAGCTTATCGCTTGGCCTTGCCGCCATCTTTGGAAGGAGTTCACAATGTTTTCCATGTGTCGTAGCTTCGTCGATACAATAACGATCCGTCTCATGCTGTGGATTTTTCGGAGATTACCGTTCGCCCTGATATGACGTATGACCAGCATCCAGTGCAGATTCTGGACAGGCGTCAGAAATCGCTTCGGAACAAGATTGTCAATCTTGTGAGGGTGATGTGGCGACACGGTTCACCTGGAGAGTCTACTTGGGAGAATGAGGATGAGATGCGAGAGCGTTTCCCACTTTTGTTTCCGGACTCGTGAGTATTTGGAAATTCCGAGGACGGAATTTTTCTCAAGTTGGGGAGGATGTAACGACTGCTTTTCATGAATCTGGATTTAATATAATATAATATATGTTTTGGTGGATTTTCTCCTCTTGTGTGGTTTTCGTCTCCGTAGATTTCATTTTCGATCGATTCGTCGTATTTTCTCGTTTCTTCCTTAGGATTGTCGATTTCGAAGTATGTCACTCGTGACGGACTTCATAACGGTCGTATCTAACTATTAGATCAAGCCTATGAGTCTTAGGAATCGATCCCGGGGCCCCGCGCTCCGTATCGGTACTTTTGGTGCTCATTAGCCGGTGTAAGAAGGGCCACCGACCGACTAGATGACGATCCAGTCGGTCGGCAATCCTTCTTGGACCGACTAGTTAGCTTTCTAAATTTCTCAGGAGTTACTGTTTATCGTTAGTCGGTCTAAGAACGTTGGTTGACCGACTAGGTTGCAAACTAGTCGGTCAGCAATGCTTCTTTAACCGACTAACTCATCATCTTATTTTTGTATCAGCTACTGTTTACTCTTAGTCGGTCTAAGAACGTTAATCGACCGACTAGATGCTAAACTAGTCGGTCAGTATTTGTTCATGGACCGACTAACTCTAGAATCCTATTTTCGTTCAGGAGTTACTGTTTGCACTTAGTCGGTCTGCGTTGGTCGACCGACCGACTAGTTGCCAAACTAGTCGGTCAGTGGTTGCTCTTTGACCGACTAACTAGTGTTGAAACCCTAATTTTTGGGCAGCCGCCAGCCCATCCTATTTATACCCAACCCAAACGTTTTCATCTTCTCCAACACGACCCAAAACCCTAAAATCTTCCCCCTTCAGCCCCCATCTTCCTCCAAGCTTCATTTCTTCATTCCAAGCCCTAGAATCATCATCCAAACCATCCATCTACTCTATCTACCTCTCATCTTCCCCAAAATCTCACCAAAACCCATCAAAATCCCCAAATCCCCCAAAACCCTAGTTTCCCCAAAGTTCTCCATTTGCTTCCAGATCTGATCCTAGGGTTCCCCGGAGTGTTTCTTCCGTCTCCTCTTGGTAAGAAATCGATCTACCGTTGTTTTCATAGCCTATTTATAATTTTATGAAAACCCTAATTAATTTCATGTGTTTGGTGTTTGTTTCCCCCATAACAGCGATTTCCCCCGTAGATAGCATCCGTGTGACGAAGTGGTCGTCATCCCCGGTGCTAGGCAAGTGAAACTTGCCACTTAGGGTTTAGGCCATGTTTTAGGCCATTTTCTTGTTGTAGGCGTAAAAGAGGCTAGGCGACGAAATGATACTCGCCTAGGCGCAAATTGGGGAACTAGCTTGACAACGAAGCTAGTTCCGACATTTAGCATGTTGCACAATTTCCATGTCATGTTTAATTCAATTAACGGTACGCGAATATGTTCATGTCATTGCATTTCGCCTGTCACGTTTAATTCAATTAACGGTACGCAAATAAATTGTCATGACCTCGCATTCTTTAGGTGTTGCTGTGATTGCGTAGCTTTGCTACGATACTTGTGTTCCTGGCTCGTGACCAGAAGCGAGCATAATGAGTTGCTAACCCCAACGCTCGAAATGTATTGAATTGTGAACTAAGAATGCGAGCTCAATGTGCGGGGCAACCCCAGGCTCACTAGCTGAGTTCCATGTGCGGGGACCCCAGGCTCCATATCGTGTGGGTATTGGGTAGTGTTTAGTGCCGATCGGTCTGAAATGTTATACCATTCAGCGAAGGGCGTAAACACCTACAAAATGTGAATTGATTGAATTGATAGTAGCTTGGCTACTCTTGTCTTGTCCCGATAAATTGTTCCCTTGTACAAATTGTCTTGCCATGTTTTAATTGTGCACTCATGTTATAACTGCCATGTCATGCATACTAAACTGCTAGGTTGCTAGTTGCCTTACTTTCAGTTTCCTTGCCCAAGTCTTTTAGACTTGCTGACATGTGCCCCTTTACTCTTTTGGGTGACACATGTTAGATCCTGAGCCCGAGTACCTTGTTGAGGACGAGGTGTTTGCTGACGCCGAGCCCGAGCTTGTGTTTGACGGGGAGTACGTGGACACTGGGGACCAGTCCTAGTGTCTTCGTTGTGTTTTACTTGTGTTAGACAGTTGTTTTGTTATCGGTGCGTAGCACCTATACTTTGTTATGTCGTCGCTTTTGTTGGCTTTGTTCTGGGCCTTGGACTCTTTTCTTTTAGCCTGGTGGCTTTTCTGGATGTTGGACTTATGTTGATGTTGGACAATTTATGAGATGTGAATTTTATTTCAGTCTCTCCTTGTGTTATTATTGTTATTCCGTTGTGGTTACAGGGACCTGCTTATGTATTTTGGACGATTATCGGGTTTGGGGTTTCACAGCTCCACTCTCGTGCGGACCTTTTCACGTCTCGCCTCCATTTTAGGGAAGCGGGTCGTGACAAAAAATTTTCAAAGTGAAAATTGACGTTAATGCTGCTCATCGATATGTGTTGTTTAATACAGAGGAAGTGGAGCCATATATAGAGTAAGTATAAGTTCAGCTCATTTATTATATGTATATGTATGAATTAGATTTTACTCATGTTTTGACTTGTACATTAATGTATATGGAATGCACAAAGATGAGCTGAAACGTTTGCACCCTCGATTGTTAAGAGATGATGTGGAACTTTTAATGCTGCATCCAGGGACATTTGGTGATTAGTTTGAAAACAAGGTTGTAAGGGTTATATCTTCTTTTTCGTAGATGATTAATTTTGATATATGAAATACATATTATCATTGCAAGTCCTTATGCATAACAATATACTCTTACATGTTAAGGTTGAAAGGGATGAGTCCAATGTTAGCAAGACAATAAAATGTCTTTCGTGGATGTCATGCATGCGTCTAATTTAACCCGAGGCCAGGTAAACTACAAATTAGATATTGATATACATCTTTTTTTCTTATTTTTATTGCAACAAAATGGATGTTATCTTTGATTTGCTTGATGATATACGTTTCCCTAGTTCGCTAGTTGTGTATACTCTTATGCATAAGTTAGCTTGTAACAAAATGGATGTTATCTTTGATTTTAGTTTAACAACGATCATTACCTTATACACAATGATCTGTTTCCAATGAATGATGCAGTAAATATGGTGTTACCATTGATACTTTGCCTACGCTGGCTTTTTTCAGCACCACAGTTTTCAACCCATACATTTTCCAGAAATTGCATACCTTTGAACCGCTCAATCACTATGATTTCATGAAAAGTTAAAAATTGATATTCATGGGTTCTTATAGAATTCAGAAATTATCACAATTTCATTTTGCAGATATCATTCCTGGAATGATGCAGTAAATAGGGTGTGTTCAGATTTAACAAAAAAGTTCCTCCCATGTTCTTTATCATTTTTGCCTTTTCTTTCTTGGGTTGGGGATAAGGTTATCCAGCACTGTTAGGGATCAATGTAACTATCTTAATTTAAATGGTTGAGATCTGAATATATCGCATATAAAATTTTCTTTTAGAATAATGGTACAGTTGATGCTATGGCTTTGATACCTCTTCTAGTGATGTTTCAACAGCTTGAAATTCTGATGTCATAGAGCATCGTACAATTGGACATGCGAGGATGCTGACCATTTATTCATTTCCGAGTAATATTTGGCTCTTTTATTATTAGTTTGACATTGCTAAGACAATATCTGCTCAGTTTTAACAAAAATAAAGTTCACATCCAGGACAGATTAACATACATGTGTCTTGTGTTAGGTCCTTGACAGGTCTCCTGGTGTGATCATTTGGCACGTATTTAGACGGTTGGTATATTTTTTTAATTTGTTATTCAATTAACACTGTGTCTAGCTGACATACTTTCATGTCCAAAAGCATTACTACTTTAAAGAAACTAAACGCTTCTCCCATCTAATGTTGTCTACAGTCATTTGAATTTATTTATGTTTATATGTATTCTGTAGAAAGTCAGTAGGCTCCAGCAGGCTCAGATAACATTTAGTTAGGTGTCATTATCACATGAATTTTTAGTGTAAGTTAACTAAATTAAAGAAGTCAAGATTCTGATTTTTAGTCAGCAGATAAACACATCCAGTTTACATATTTGTTATTAAGTTTTAACTGTTGGATTCCAATGTTAGGTCTGTATGTTCATGATGCAGCTTCTGCTCTCAATGTCTTGTTCAGTAGCCCGAATTCGCCCGATAAGCTGAATGGTTGGACTGCAAGTAGTGGTGATCCTTGTGGGCAATCATGGAAAGGCATTTCATGCTCTGGTTCATCGGTTATATCCATGTGAGAATTTCCCCCTCTTTTGATTTAGTCTCTTGCTGAAAACTATATAGCTGTTGAAGCATATCTTTTTTGTCTAATCTGCATTTCATTTTTCTACCAGCAATTTGTCAGGTTTTGGACTTTTCGGGACACTGGGTTACAACATGCAAGCTATGATCCCATCCCTTTTAGGCTATGACTTGCTCTGATCGGTCCATATTTTACACATTTTTCCTGCATATTTGCATGCCACTTCGGTTGCTCATATTGCGATTTTCACGATTATTCGACGATATTGCGTTACTTTTCACTATTTCTTGTTTTTGTCGGATTTCAGGAAATATGGAGCGATCGGGAGCAAAAAGGAGATTAAGGGACTTGCACCCACTCCGGAGCGTCACCCAAGGCTTTTTTGAGGGCTATTTGGCGATGTGAGACGGGTGGAAGAAGAAGGAACTCCGGAGGAGCGACGAGGAGGAGAAACGGAGAATATTGGGCATTTTAGCATGCCACTCGGCCGAGTGAAGGAGTCACTCGGCCGAGCAAGGAAGCCCGCTCGGCCGGCCAGATCGGACACGCAGCAGATTGAGTATCAGCGTGCACTCGGCCGAGCATCGCCAGCCCTCTCGGCCGAGCACGGAGACGCCACTTGCGCGAGTGGCATCACGACGACGGCAAGCAAAAATATCAGACTTACTGGAATCCGTCAGGCGATTGAGGGTTCCGACTCGGTCGAGTACCGAATGCCCCGCGGCCGAGTGAGTAAAGCCACTCGGCCGAGTCACCTCCGAAGACAGACCCCCCAAGACACCTGACTTACTGGAATTTTACAGGGTCTATCACTTGGCCGAGTAGAGAAGCCCACTCGACCGAGTGACATTTGCCACTCGGCCGAGTGATGCCGAGGACACGCAGCGCCCAGATTTTCAGACATCCTCTCACTCTTTTGAAATCTGCTATCATTCCAGCAATCAAAGTATTTTTCTCATATTTTTTATGGATAGTAGACTTCATGAAGGTTCCAACTCCGCCAAGAACGCGCAAATCGGAGGTCGGATGAAATCTGGGGAATTTCTACAAGTTGATGCTGCAGTGCTGGAATTTCCACTCGGCCGGGTCACATATTCCACTCGGCCGAGTGCGGCCTGGGCCCAGATTTTAAGTTTCGGTTTGGGCTGTTTTTGGGCACGAATTTGAGGGGTTTTCTAGGGTTATTTTCTACGGTTTTGGGAGAGTATTTAAGGGGTTTGTAGCCACCATTAGAGGGGATCCCCATTATGTTTTCTTAGCCCCCATATGTTTTTCTTAGGATTATTTTAGAGGTTAGGCCATGCCCTAGGCCCCCTCTTGGATCAAAAAGCTTGTATTTTGGATTGAAGATCTTCATCAAGCTAAGTATTTTCTTCTTTTTATTTGAATCTTTGTTTTTCTATCTTTTTGTATGCAAGCAATGATTTTTATTGATTCATATATCCTTCTTGCTATGCTAGAGTAGATTTGTTGTTCTAGGGTTTGGGGATGAACCCTATGTATCTAATTTCAGATTTGTGATGAATGAATTTCCAAATTTCTAGAATTGCTAGGAGGTTAGGTTGTGATTGATTTACTACGGATAGCTAGGGATTTCAATCGATTTGGGATTTGCAAGAGATTGGGTTCTAATCGATGGGAAGGCCTAGATATTCGATTTAGGTTTACAATTGGGTTTCTCTAGATTTGGTTTGCAAGAGATTGGACCAAAGCTAGGATTTTTAATTGTAAATCTATACCCATATTCGTTTGCAAGAGATTGGACGAATACGAACTATCGCAACCTAGATCGTAACTCGAGTTTGCACGAGAGTGGGCTCGAGGAGCGATTGGACGACGACGTCGATCTTCATGCTAGCGGCTTAGGTTAGGGTTTGCAAGAGATTGGGCCCTAATCTAGGTTGCTATAGACCGGCAATAACGCGAGAGCGTGAGCTTGGTTCTCTATTCAGTTACGACTAGTTCACCTCAATGCAAGTCTAGTAATATTGAGATTCACTATTTACGATGATGTATGACGATCCGTAGTGGGAATTCCCTAGCCCTAGATGTTTTTATTTGATTTTACATCCCCATACTTTGCCCGACGATTGTGACAGGATCACTGCAAGGCAAATTCCCTCTTTTATTATATTGTATTTGAATCGATACTTGACCGATTTCTCTATCACCGACACCGACATCCACCACCATTGCCATTATATCATACCATAGCCATCTCCACCAATAAAACATTCGTAGTCAAACCAACCTAGGATAGATTGGAGCCAACACCACCTCCTTCGTTCTTTGGGGTTGCTGTTTTCCGTTGGTGCTAATTTGTCACAATTAGGTTGATTAGATTACATTAATTCAGGTACAGTTGTCGCAGCGATGGGGCTTCCAAAGAAAATGCGAGCGGGCTCTATACAATCCTACATATATCTCGCTGCATTCTATCAGGCTGATGGAGAATCCTTTGGGGAAGCCTTGTCTAGGTTTGAAGGAATGTTAGAAATGTTCCAGACGGAGTCAGACCATGAGTGGAACGACTCCACGCTATTTGATATCTTCACTAGAAGGCTAAAGGGACCCTCATGTGAGTTTTTGAAGAGGATGCAAGTGGGGAAGTTCAGTGATCTACAGTTGGCAGCAGCCTTGGAGCAAATGATAGATGATGCTCGATCTACCGGTTCACTAACCGTTACGGTAAGTATACCATACGACCAAGTATTCATCGATTTTGTTATGGCTAATGTCTCTAGCGCAGGTACTATCATAGATGGAGTGTATGCTTCTATGGACCTATTGAGAAACATTGTTGACGTAGTTCGAGATTCTGGTCCATTGACGATAACGGCAGGTGATCCTTTTGAGCTTGAATTTCAAAACTTTATTACTCATTGTATCTCTTCCACAGGCACAATTGATGATGGAGTCTATGCTCTAGTTGAGGGGCACAAGACCCACTTTTATACCGCGGCCAAGATACACAGCCATTCATGAGGATCCCAAGCATTGCCCTCCTCCTTTCGAGCTACCGCAGCCACCCCTACTTTCTACAGAGGCTGAGCACCCCTCAGAGGCCCACCCTTCCACTGACGCCGAGGACAATCCCACAGAGCTTATGGCTCCCCTTCAGGGAGATCTCTTTACTCCCTCACCCTTTATATTTGACTCCCCTCCCATGTATGATGCTTGCTATGATTCATATTTTGACGACTCATTGCACCTTTTGCAGGATTCATGTACATATGATCAAGAGGTACGATGGGACGTATACGAGGAGGAGAGCGAGGAATTAGCACCCATGGATGCTATTGATTATGATCAGGAGGTGCGATGTGATAAGTCTGACGATGATGAGGAGTTGCTTGATGAAACCCACGCTTATATGCCGAAGCTACCTGAACAACCTGAGGCGAACAACGAGGAGTTGATCGACGTGGTATACGAGAGTAGAGATTTATTTCCAGGGAAGTGTTGTCAACCGTTTTTAATTTTAAATACTTATGTTGATGACCCTCTTTGGAATACATTTATTTTGGGGAAAAATTATCCACATCAGATTGATGCGGCTTATCTCTTGCAGGGTACAGGTGGAGTCCTTGGAGAGATGCTGGAAGCCGCATTGCTGGAATCTGATGGAGTCCGTGGACACACATGCCTGGCAGAGCCACAGAAGGAGCAGTTGGAGAAGTTGCCTGCACCGGCAAAGATACTGGATCCACCTTTTGCTATAGGTGATATCAATCCAGTAGTGTAGAAATTTTTATGCTTTCAATAAACCCGAATCCTCTCGACAGCGAGAGGACCGTATAGATTTGCTTGAATAAATATCACCTCATATGATGGCAACAAAAATCTTTTACACCCCAAACCCATTATATATATTAATTCCCCTCTCCATATTTTGATACGCCACATCCTTTTGCTCACCACCATCGAGCTTTTCTTTCAAGAGAATACTCACTTTCTTATTCATTTGACTTGATCACGCTTTGCAAAGCCATGATATTTTTGATCGAGTCATTTGAATAGGATTGTTTGGTATAAACTTGGGGGAAAAGCGCTCTCATGCATCATTGTATGTGCATGTAGTTGCATTAGGATTTCATGTCATTCATTTCATCATTTTTCATTCACCCCCCTTATTATTATCGTTGTCCCTCATATTCTTCCATTATGATCACATTGAGGACAATGTGAAGTTTAAGCTTGGGGGAGTGCATTTCCATGCCATTTAGATGCATTAGTTGCATTTTTACTTTATTTTAGGATTTTTAAAATTTTTCAAAATTTTTGCATCATCTTTTTGATTTTTCCATCTTATTTTCCTTTTATGTGTGTTCATGCATCATATTGTGTGCTTGTTTTTCTTTTCTTTCCTCTCTTTTATTTTATTTCTTTATTTTCTTTTCCTCCTTTTGCTAGATTTGCTCCTTACGATGATATCTCTTATTGCTTTAGCAACCATCACGATGCTTATTATTCCATGCAATGCTACTTAGAGTATTCCATAGTCTTGCTATCCACATATGCTTGCAAATCTATTTCTTTTGATGATTCCTCTATATGAATGCATGATATTAATTGAAACTGAATGTATGGATTAGTGTTTAGTATGCTTTTGTTGGAAATGCACCAAGATTCACGCATCATTAGTATATCTGAAGCATCAGTTTTATTGTCTCATTCACCTTCTGTTGCATGCCTGATATGTTTGTAAACTTTACTGCTTGACTTCACTATTTATTGAAATGATTGAGAATATCCATGCTTACATATGAGTTTTAGTTGATGTATTATCTTATTGAACCGTCCGTGCACATCTTAGAGTGAACCGAGTGTTATATTACTTCCTTCTCCACATATATCTTTTTATTCTCTACATGTCACTTGAGTTCACCTCCTAAAGCTACTTATATTGCATCCATTTCCCAAAAATCCCTACAAAAGAAAAGTTAGCTCCAAAAAGTCCAAAAAGCCAAAAAGGAGCCAAAAATCAAAAGTACAAATCATATAGCTCCTACAAAAATCCAAAAAGAAAAATGAGAAACAAAAAGTTCAAAAAGGAAAAAAAAAAAGAATAATGTTTCTCTATCTCATTATTGGAGCCACAAAACACTTGGGAAAACCAAGGCAAAAATCTCATTTTCCACTATCATATTCCTTTAGATGCGATGCCTCAAGCTAAGCTTGGGGGGGGGGGTGAATTCATTTGACCATATGAGTGAGTATGACATTAGAGTGGAGACGTGCATGAATGGGAATACTTTTATTCTATCCTCAGAGTCCCTCTTATTGATCTTAAAAGCTTGCAAGTACCATGTTTATGAAAGATATGAAATCCTTATAGCATGTGATTTGTATTTTCCAAGTTATCGTGATGTGTAGCTTATGGCTTGAGATCTGAGAGAAGAATCTAGCGACCCCTTCCACTTCGTATTCTTTTATTTCATTTCCCTTATTTTTCATCTCCCGAGTTCGTCTTTTTACTTATCTTCCTCGAGGACGAGTAAGAGGTAAGCTTGGCGGATTTTGATCGGTCCATATTTTACACCTTTTTCCTGCATATTTGCATGCCACTTCGGTTGCTCATATTGCGATTTTCACGATTATTCGACGATATTGCGTTACTTTTCACTATTTCTTGTTTTTGTCGGATTTCAGGAAATATGGAGCGATCGGGAGCAAAAAGGAGCTTAAGGGACTTGCACCCACTCCGGAGCGTCACCCAAGGCTTTTTTTAGGGCTATTCGGCGATGTGAGACGGGTGGAAGAAGAAGGAATTCCGGAGGAGCGACGAGGAGGAGAAACGGAGAATATTGGGCATTTTATCACATGGAGACGCCACTTGGCGAGTGGCATCACGACCGGCCGAGTGAGTAAAGCCACTCGGCCGAGTCACCTCCGAAGACAGACCCCCCAAGACACCTGACTTACTGGAATTTTACAGGGTCTATCACTCGGCCGAGTAGAGAAGCCCACTCGACCGAGTGACATTTGCCACTCGGCCGAGTGATGCCGAGGACACGCAGCGCCCAGATTTTCAGACAGCCTCTCACTCTTTTGAAATCTGCTATCGTTCCAGCAATCAAAGTATTTTTCTCATATTTTTTATGGATAGTAGACTCCATGACGGTTCCAACGCCGCTAAGAACGCGCAAATCGGAGGTCGGATGAAATCTGGGGAATTTCTGTAAGTTGATGCTGCAGTGCTGGAATTTCCACTCGGCCGGGTCACATATTCCACTCGGTCGAGTGCGGCCTGGGCCCAGATTTTAAGTTGCGGTTTGGGCTGTTTTTGGGCACGAATTTGAGGGGTTTTCTAGGGTTATTTGCTAGGGTTTTGGGAGAGTATTTAAGGGGTTTGTAGCCATCATTAGAGGGGATCCCCATTATGTTTTCTTAGCCCCCATATGTTTTTCTTAGGATTATTTTAGAGGTTAGGCCATGCCCTAGGCCCCCTCTTGGATCAAAAAGCTTGTATTTTGGATTGAAGATCTTCATCAAGCTAAGTATTTTCTTCTTTTTATTTGAATCATATATCCTTCTTGCTCTAGAATTGCTAGGAGGTTAGGTTGTGATTGATTTACTACGGATAGCTAGGGATTTCCATCGATTTGGGATTTGCAAGAGATTGGGTTCTAATCGATGGGAAGGCCTAGATATTCGATTTAGGTTTACAATTGGGTTTCTCTAGATTTGGTTTGCAAGAGATTGGAACAAAGCTAGGATTTTTAATTGTAAATCTATACCCATATTCGTTTGCAAGAGATTGGACGAATACGAACTATCGCAACCTAGATCGTAACTCGAGTTTGCACGAGAGTGGGCTCGAGGAGCGATTGGACGACGACGTCGATCTTCATGCTAGCGGCTTAGGTTAGGGTTTTCAAGAGATTGGGCCCTAATCTAGGTTGCTATAGACCGGCAATAGCGCGAGAGCGTGAGCTTGGTTCTCTATTCAGTTACGACTAGTTCACCTCAATGCAAGTCTAGTAATATTGAGATTCACTATTTACGATGATGTATGACGATCCGTAGTGGGAATTCCCTAGCCCTAGATGTTTTTATTTGATTTTACATCCCCATACTTTGCCCGACGATTGTGACAGGATCGCCGCAAGGCAAATTCCCTCTTTTATTATATTGTATTTGAATCGATACTTGACCGATTTCTCTATCACCGACACCGACATCCACCACCATTGCCATTATATCATACCATAGCCATCTCCACCAATAAAACATTCGTAGTCAAACCAACCTAGGATAGATTGGAGCCAACACCACCTCCTCGTGTTCGATACCCGTCGTTCTTTGGGGTTGCATCATGCTCCAATGCCATAACCAGTTCCTGCATACGTAGAACGTCGTGCTGCCATTGATGCTGAGCACTGGGTTCACTGCCCTGCTTCGCATTCCCTTGTGTTGGAGCCTGGTGTTCTGGTTGGGCCTCGGAAGCAAAGGAGCGGCCTTGGTGAGTTTAATCTCTTGCTGGGTTAATGTAGTTTTGTTGGCGATTTATGTGAGGTTGTCGCTTATGTGCAAGACTACATGGACTGGATTCTCGAAGGAGGCACTGCATGATGTTTACAACTTCATCAAGCTTGCTATTCCATCAGCTGCCATGGTGTGGTCCGTATCATATCAGAATTTTGTATGCTCATCGTCAATAGATTTTTGATGATTAATTTCATTGTCACCTGATCACAGCTTGGAGTTCTGGGCCTTTATGATCATTTCATTATAATATTACACCCGTGGTGGTTTTTGATGGTGGTGATATTCCTTGCAAGTCTGATACCAAGCAAGGGCGGCATAAGCAAGTCAATTTATTGTTTTTTTGCAATTCGTATCTTTAATTTATTATGTGCAAATAAGTTGGCAATAGTGTTGTTAATGTGTAATTTTTTTAGGTATGAAAAGTTTGTTATTTTGTTGATATAGTAGAAGGGAGGCCAATCTCGAATTGGCAAAAGAGAAGCTCAAGGAAGGGGACGTTCGTGCTGCCATCAAGTTCTTTCAGGTATATGATTTCTCTTTTTTCTGTGTTTTTATCATATGTTGTTGCCCATTGGTGAAACTAGAAAACGCAATTGAGATGTTTAAATTGGAGAAAGGTTATTTTATATGGATCAGACCTTCTTTATGTGTTTTCAATAAAAATATTTTTCTGGTTAGCTATAGATGTTAAGCTTTGGTTGTGTTTGTAGGATTGTTTGTATATGCGACTAGATTTGTACATATTTTTGATTATTTTTGTTTTAGAATCCTATTGTCTATTCACATTTATTCCATGTCATTAGCATTGCACTGGGAGTAACATACTCTTTGTGCACAAGTCAAATGCATGTGAAAAATTTCTGGCTTTTTGTATGTTTCAGATTGGTTTCTCCAGTCTCATATTAGTATATGTTAAAATTTCGAGTACATCTTGCTGGTAGTGTTTATGATCTTTGTTTATCATTACTTCTTCAGAGTGCTACAATCGGGTTGGCCTCAGAAGCAAACCCTTTTGGCATCGTCCTTGGTGGAATTTTGTATGAACAAACCTTGCCCGTCTTCATTTTTTTGTTGGGGATACTCTATATTTCTTGTTGATGTTTAGTTTTTTTGTGCAGAGGACAAGCATTGCGCACCACAGCGACTGTCCTTGGAGGTAAGAGCTTGGAACATAGTGTTACGCCTCATGGGTCTTGAAGCTACATTCTATATTAAAATTCGTGTTTTCTGTTTTTCCCCATCGATATTTGGAACATCTGTCTTGTATTAGAAACTCTTTTGTATTGTCTATATTGTTCAGCGGCATAAAAGAATGCAGAGAATCTCTTTTGTATTAGAAACCATCTGCGTGGATTTGTTTGATTATTTGGAACAGCTGTTGCAATCGCGTATTTTTTTAATTTAGTGCTTTTTCTGCAACGTTTTATAAACATTGTAGTAGAATTTTAAACAACTATTTAAACCAGTTGTAATAGAAGTTTTTACAATCTTTTATAAAGGTTGTACTAGCAGTTTAAACAACTTTTAAAGAAAGTTGTAATATTGCTTTATACAACCTTTTATAAATGTTGTAATAATAGTTTCACAACGTTTATTTAAAGCTTTAATATCTCTTTACACAATCTTTTATAAAAGTTGTAATAAAAGTTTACACAACGTTTATTAAAAGTTGTAATAGAAGTTTACACAACGTTTATTAAAAGTTGTAATATCTCTTTATACAACCTTTTATAAAAGTTGTAATAGAAGTTTACACAACTTTTGAAAAAGGTTGTAATATTGATTTACACAACCTTTTATAAAAGTTGTAATAAAAGTTTACACAACGTTTATTAAACGTTGTAACATCTTTATACACAACCTTTTCTAAACGTTGTAATAGAAGTTTACACAACGTTTCAAAAAAGTTGTAATATTTATCTATTACAACGTTTACTTACAACATGCAAAAAAAGTGGTCGAAGGAGCCGACCCTATTACAACTTTGCATATTACAACGTTTGTTAAAAAGTTGTCTTACCCATATTACAACCTTTTTTAGAAGTTGTCAATGACCATTTTTGTTGTAGTGTTTGACCGACTAACTGTAAACAGTAAGTTAGGCTGAACAGTGAAAGCTCAACTAGTCGGTCTAAGAAGGATTCCTAACCGACTAGTTTCACAACTATTCGGTCGGTGAACCTTCTTGGACCGACCAACTGTAAACAGTAAGTGAGCTAAAAATGAACAAGGCATTCTAGTCGGTTCAAGAAGGATTGCCGACCGACTAGATTGCCATCTAGTCGGTTGGTTCTTCTTCTTGAACCAACTAACATGCATAAGAAGCCGCGATAAGAAGCGTTAAGCTTCGGGAAAGATTCTATGGGCTTCTAATAAGATCCTAGCTCTAAGATATGAGCGTTATGAAGATTAAAACGTAAGACCTACTCAAGGCTTAACATTCTACGAAACGAAGCTAGAAGACAATAAATAAAACTTGACGAACCGTCTTCAAACGCTTCGATCCGAATCTCTTGACTTCAATAATGCTCCTAAAGCTTCAACCAAGCTTCAGGCACACGATCTTGTGCTTTGAGAAGTCTTGAGACGTCGCTTTTGATATACGTAAAGTTTTGGCGACGATCTCCATAACTGCGATCACAAAGAGTTAGTTCACGATATTTATGTTTGTTCATCATCAAAACCAAATCCGGGGAGTCAATACTCAACATTCTCCCCCTTTTTGGTGATGACAAACCAACATAAATAATAATCAATAATAATGATTCAAAAGAAATTTACTTACTCCCCCTGCATTGATGACACGTTAATTCCAAATTAAATAATAATCATACGCATCAAGCAGATGAGGAAAGTATAAAATGAGAATCCAATTATTGAAATATCGGATTTGAAATCCATTTTTATATCTTAACTCCCCCTGAATCTAAAATATCAAATTAGATTCACGGTAAATTGCTTTGAATTATCAATTAGCACATCGTTATTATTAATTCTCTCCCCCTTTGGCATTAGCAAAAAAGAGCGGGAGGAGATCAACGACAACAACAATGGCTACAAATAAAAGCACGGGAGTCAAAGAATACGACCACGGTCCAAATGACACAAAAGGAAAATACGAAGTAAATCAAAGCGTGCCAACAAGACCATAGTCGAAAATCGAAAAATAAAATCATCAAAACTCAAATCAATTTCACGTATTGAGTTATGGAACATACTCTCCAATATCAACATTCTTGGTTAATTTAGTGCATGGAAAACAATTCTATGTTTTCATAAAAAGAATTCTATTTAACCAATATTATCGTCGAGCGACAAAATCAATCATCAGAGACAAAAATAATAATGTGCACACAGAAATGAATGGCAACACGATGTATATATATATATAAGAACATGGTACAACAAAATTATACATCTGCCAACACAAATATAAACGATCCTCAGATCGAAGCACATCATACAAAATATATCACAACAGATATCGAAGTATCACAAAACATACACAAATCCATCAAAAAGACATCAAAATACATCAAAATGCATCACCACCCAACTATCCTACCCCACTCTCTCACAACAAATATATCATCCAATGTGCACATGGGAGAGTCCTCCAACACAAGCTCAGGAGGCGGAGGGAGGATCTGCAGCAGCAGCAGGCTCTGCAGAAGGTGTGGTGGTCTCAGGGATGGCAGGAGTGTCAACTGATGGGAGAGTGGCAATGGGAGTGGTCACGGGAGCACCAACAGACGAAGTATCCACCGGAGGAATGGTGGCAGCAGGTGTGCTCTCAGGATCACCAGCAGAAGTAGCATCAGCATGAGCAAACGTACCCTCAGGGGCACGAGTAGGAGAACCAACAAGCTCCTGGAGCTCAGCCTTATCTATCTCCTCCTCGTCAGAAACTGACGGAGGAACCTCAATGCCCAAGTGAGAGCAGATGCGAGCTAGCATCTCCTTAGAACGAGAAACATGAGACTCAACACGTCGCAGGGAAACTGCAAACTCAGCGAGCGACGGAGTAGGAGAAGGAGCAGGAGCAGCAGAAGCAGAAGCTGAAGGGGGCGTCCTCTGAACGTGACGAAGCGCTGCAAGAGACTTCTTGACGACCGTCGCATTCAGGGGAGGACCAAGAGGACGCTGGTCATCGGGAGGGAGAGGGACTCTGAAGTGACGGAAAACGAGAGTCAATAGGCACGGATATGGAATGTGGGCTGACTTGGTGGATTTCCTTATGCACTCAAAGGAATCCATCTTGTCAAGAATATCCGTGCCCAATTGATCTCGCTCCCCAAGAAAAGAGCGTATATCAGCTTAAGGAATGGCTGGGAGGGTAAGATAGATGAGCCGTACTTCGGGAGGAGGCATGACTTCAGGATAAGATTAAGGACCTAAGCATTCGGCTTAAAAGACTTCGAGGGGACGCCAATCATGGTGGGAGGGATGACATGAAACATCTCGGCAAGCATCGACTGGTCAAGATCAGAAATATCATCGACATAGATATCGGCAGGAAGAAGGCCAGAGGATGACACACCTATCAACTCCCCTAAGATTTCTACCGTGAGGACAATAGGTGTCCTCAAGACAGTCGTCTCAATGGAGTGAGTGTCGTCATACTGACCCCGGACACGATTCGCATAGAATAATTTGACGAGACGGGGGTACGGGTGAGGGTTTGCCTTGGGGTCATGGTGAAGATAGTCTATGAGGCCACTAGACGAAAGAAGATCGGCGAGATGTGGGAAATCGGAGAACTGAACGAAGTGCTCCAATATCAATGGACAGTGCTTAATACGGTTGTAAGCCGCGAGACACAACGGGTCATCGCGACACAACGATATATCGACACCGCCCAAAGGCATGTGAGCCTTTCCCTTAGACGTACGAGTGATAGACCGAGGAGGAGGAGTAGGAGCCCTATCGATAGGCTCGGACTCAGGAATATATTCCTCGTCGGAGTCAGAAGCGGGAGGAGTGTGAGCACGAAATGAAGTAGGCTTGGTCTTGGGCTGCGAAGACGATCGGGCTCTAGGCTTAGCAGTCGCCGTCCTCTTCTTCTTAAGAGGAGGCGAAGAAGACGATGGATGGGTCGATTTGGCTCGGCGTTTGGGTTGAGGGGGGTCCGTAGGCGGAGACTCGACGGTCATAGGAGATGGACTAGATGGACGGATGGGAATACGAGTCTTCGCCATGATCGAGACGAGACCGCACACAATCGAACGAAAGCGAAACGAAATTGAAAAAGGAAACCCTAAGACAAACCCTAAAACGAGCTTAAATCGAAGGAAATGAGCAGAAGTCAAACCCTAAGAGCTGAGAGGAGGGATACCTAGTCGACTAGAAGTAGGGAGATGAACGGCGACGACGTACGACGGCCGGAGACGGGGCACACGGTGGAGGAAGTCGAAAAGACATAGGGGGTCGTGGGTTTAGGGGCTGAGAGAGGAGGGATGCACCGATTAGAGTGAGATCTAATTGGTGCCAAGGAGTTTAAATCGACTTGGAAGGTCAAAAGACGCAAAAGCCCTTGCGCATTTAGTCGGTCACAGTTCAAGTGCTGACTGACTAGATTGCAATCTAGTCGGTCGGCTAATGAACATGAACCGACTAAGTGCAAACAGTAACTGAAGCCAAAATTAGAGCATGAGTTAGTCGGTCTGCGTTCATTCACTGACCGACTAGAACTGAATCTAGTCGGTTGGCCAATGAACTTGGACCGACTAAGAGAGTCCAAAAATTTGAAATTCAGAAATTTTGAGTTCTCTCCTACATGCACTTGGACGATACATCGAAATACTCTCATTAATCACTATACTACCCCCCATAAAATATCGAAAATCTAAAAGACGATGTTCATGAATAATTCGAGCGTAAATTTCGAAAATTCAAGCCTAAATTCCAGAAAATCCCAATACATCTAGCATGAGCATATATAAATGAAATTTATTATCATGCAAGATTATTGAACAAAATATGAATCCTAAATCTCGGATTCACCTATAATCCCCAATTCTCGACGCAACCACACAATGGAGTCTTCCTTGAGTGGTTTCGTGAAAATATCGGCGATTTGCTTCTGGGTTTCAACGTACACTAAAATGATGTCCTTTTTAGCTACATGATCATCTAAGAAATGGTGACGGACATCTATGTGTTTAGAATGGGAATGGTGTACCGGATTCTTAGAGAGACATATTGCACTTTGGTTGTCCACCATGATAGGGCAAGTATCACAGTTTATACCAAAGTCTTTAAGAGTGTGTCTCATCCAAAGAACCTGAGCACACGCAGCACCGGCGTCAATATATTCCGCCTCGGTGGTTGAAAGTGATACGGAATTCTGCTTCTTGGAAAACCAAGAGACAAGAGAATTTCCTATAAAATGGCAAGTGCCACTAGTACTTTTCCTGTCGGATTTACATCCCACATAATCTGCGTCACTATATGAGATTAACTCATATGTGCTAAACTTTGGATAAAGTAATCCGAAGTCGAGTGTGTAACTTAAATAACGGAAAATACGTTTTACCGCTACTAAGTGAGATTCCTTAGGTTGAGACTGATAACGAGCACATACACATACGGCAAACATAATATCGGGCCTACTAGCAGTAAGATATAGTAAACTACCTATCATACCTCGATATAGACGAATGTCTACATCTTTGTCGCCCGTATCTTTATCAAGATGTGTACTAGTGCTCATTGGAGTCTTCTTGCCTGAGGCATTCTCCATTCCAAATCGCTTTAGCAACTCCACCGTGTACTTGGTTTGGTGGATGAAGATTGCCTCGTTCATTTGGCGAATTTGGAGACCTAAGAAATATTTGAGCTCACCCATGTGGCTCATCTCAAATTGATCCTTCATAACATTAGAAAACTCTTCGCAAAGAGTGAAGTTAGTAGCACCGAAAATGATATCATCAACATAAATCTGAACTAAAATAATATCATTATTCGAATACTTAACAAATAATGTAGAATCAACTTCACCCATTTTAAAACCCAAATCCAAAAGAAAGTTCTTTATGCGGTCATACCAAGCTCGAGGAGCTTGTCTTAAACCGTAACGTGCTTTCTTAAATTTGAAAACATGATTTGGAAATTTTTCATTTATAAAACCCGGAGGTTGAGAAACATAAACTTCCTCAACAACATCTCCGTTTAAAAAACGCACTTTTAACATCCATTTGAAAGCGTTTAAAATCTTTATGGCATGCAAAAGATAACAATAATCTAATAGATTCTAATCTAGCTATCGGAGCAAAGGATTCTTCGAAATCTATACCTTCCTCTTGCCGATAGCCTTGAGCTACTAACTGAGCTTTGTTCCGGACAACGATTTGGTTCTCATCGGTCTTGTTCTTGAAAATCCACTTCGTTCCTATAACAGTGTGGTTCTTCGATGGCAATGGAACAAGCTCCCAAACCTCATTCCTCTCAAATTGAATGAGTTCTTCCTCCATGGCTAGGATCCAAGCACTATCTTCGCAATCTTCGTTAATATTCTTTGGCTCTATTGAGGAGGCAAAGGCACAATGAGCGAAGTAGTTGACTTGAGATCTCGTCTTGACACTATCAAGGATGTTGCCAATGACTTGCTCATGGGAATGGTCACGAACTGTATGAAGCCGTTTGGGAATTTCCGGAACACTAGGAACATTCTCAAAAGACTCATTAGTAGGGTTAGTATCATTAGAATCAATAGAATTAGAATTACCAATAGAATCACATAAAACATCCATGGAGTCATCATCATTAGTAATTCTAGCCGGGACAAAACCTTCATTAAATGAAACATGAAGTGATTCCTCGATAGTTGAGGTTCGTCTGTTGTATATCCGGTAGGCTTTGCTACGGGAGGAATATCCAACAAATATCCCCTCATCGGATCTTGGATCAAATTTGTCCAAACTACCATACGTGTTTTTAATAAAACATTTTGCACCAAAAACTCGAAAATGTTTAACTTGAGGCAATCTACCAAACAACAATTCATAACAAGTTTGTTTGGTGCCGGGCCTCACAAGTATTCTATTAAACACGTAGCAAGCGGTATGTACCGCTTCCGCCCTAAATTGATGGCCAAGTTGGCTATCATCAAGCATAGTGCGAGCACATTCCACTAGCGTCCTATTCTTCCCCTCAACAACACCATTTTGAGCGGGTGCGCGAGGGAAAGAAAAGGTGTGAGTAATACCAACTTCATCACAAAAATTTGAGAAAGACTCATTCTCAAATTCCCCTGCATGATCACTATGAATAGTGACAATGGTGGTTCCAATGAGATTTTGTACTTTCTTAACAAATATTGTGAAGTTTTCAAAAGCATCATTTTTATTACTTAATGAAAATACCCAAGTAAATCTAGAAAAGTCATCAACGATGACAAGTCCATATCGTGCATTTCCTAATGAAGCAATTCTAGTTGGTCCAAAAAGATCTAGATGTAAAAGTTCTATAGGCCGCTTAGATGAAATGCTTTTCTTAGGTTTAAAGACGATTTAGGAAGCTTACCTCGTTGACACGAGTCACAAAAGCTTTTCTTTTGAAAGACAAGCTTAGGAAATCCTTTAATAGAATTTAGCTTGGAAAGCTTAAAAAGTGTTCTAAAGTTCACATGACCAAAACGTCGATGCCATAAGTGTTGTTCACTTGTGTTGGCAATGAGACATAGTTTATGTGATTTTGGAAGATCTAATATATAAATATCCTTATGGCGTGTGCCAGAAAATAATAAATCATTATTATCTTTTCTCAAAATATGGCACATTCCATTCGCAAAGCTAACTTTGTAACCTTTGTCACAAAGTTGGCTTATTGAAATAAGATTGTGGTTTAATCCTTTAACAAGGTAAACATCACTTATTAGTGGTTTAGAAGGATTACCAACTTTACCAACATCTATGATGGTTCCGCTCTCGTTGCCTCCAAAGACGACTCGGTTTCCATTTGCAATGGGCACCACTCCAGAGAGCAATTGAGCATCACCCGTCATGTGTTTTGAACACCCGCTATCGAGTATCCAATTATTCTTGGAGCTAAATTTGGATTTGTTGCTCCGTTTCTTTTTCTTGAGTACCTAAAGATAGAAATATCATTCCATGGTATCCAAAGTCATTGGGTCCTAAAAGATTAGACCTTTGGAAGCCAAGTCCAATTGGACTTAGACTTCCCCACATAATCATCATTATGCACGACATTCATAAAATAAGAATTCATTTAAGCTTATTTTTCATGCATGCTTGTGTCCTTCGGGCCCCAAATAGTGAATATTTTGGGAGCCCTAATCCTATTGGGAGCATGCATACGTTGTTGATTTCTACGTGATACATGTCGTGGATAGGCATATGGCACATGATGAAATGGTGCATGATGATAATTGTTCATATGATGGTGTGGATGAACATATGCAAGTGGAGGAACAAGTCCGTGAGTGTGTCTCACATGGTGTGCACGTGCCCGTGGATGTGGTGCATAAAAATCATCATATGTGTGAACATGTGGAGTAGGATGTGTGTTCCTACGTGGCATGGTATTGGTGTACATAAAAGCATGACCCTTCTTTGGAGGTCCACCCAAAGTGGGTTTCTTTCCAAATGCGAGTGTGTACGAAGTGGAAGCACCATTGGTAGATGAACTACCAATAGGGTGTTTGCCCCCACTCGTTGAGGCATCAGAAGTTGGCCTAACAAAGGTAGTAGACGATTTGGATGAATTTCCCATCTTATACCCCAAGCCAATGCGATGATTGGCCGGAAGTAAGTCATTTAGGATATTATCCAAATGGTCCTTACCTTTATTGAATTTATTAATCCGGCCTAATGTGGACTCATACTTCTTGGTGAGAGAAAGTATAGAAGCATCCAAAGTGGACACGTGCGTTGTGAGTACACAAACATGAGACTTGAGATTCTCATTCTCAATACTCAAAGTTGAGTTTCAAGAAATCAAACCCGCTATCTCATGTTCATCCGATTCCTCAATATGAACATGCTCAAGTTGAGATTTGAGATTTACAATCTCATTTCTCAAACCTTCAACAACGGTGTCGTTGTTGATGATGATATGTTTAGGCGAGGTTTGGATACTAGCTAGCTCATCTTTTATCTTAGTATATCTATTTACTAATTTAGAATACTTAGACCATATTTGCTCGTTAGCTGATCTAAGGTCATCCATAGTTACCTCATCGCCTTCATCCTCGCTATCATCGGAGGAGGATCCTTGATCATGTTCCTCTCTAGCCATGAAGCACATGTGTTCTTACTCCACTTGCTCATCATCCGACTCTCCACTTGAGGAATCCTCGTCGGAGTCGGTGAATGTCCCGACAAGCCCTTTCTTGTACCCTTTCTTGTACTTCTTTGACTTGTCGAACTTTGGCGCCTTCCACTTCTCCTTTTGCTTGTTTTGAGGACAATCCGCTTTCATGTGTCCTGGCTTATTGCATTTAAAGCACAAAGGAGCGGAGGCGTTAGAAGAACTAAATTTTGATTTGTTCTTGAAATTACCTTTCCAGAAGAATCGGTTGAACTTCTTTGCCATGAGGGTAATGGATTCCAAGTCCAACTCGTCTTCCGAGTCTTCATCATCGGTAGATGTAGATATAGATGGAGCGGCCTTGAAAGCAATCGCCTTTTTCATTGGCTCGTCTTGCTTCAAGTAAGACTTCATCTTGTCCTGCAGCTTTAGTTTACTGTCCTTGCGTACCCATAAGACATCAAGGTACCCATTAGTTGAATGACAGTAGATTTACTCATATCGTTACCTTCCTCGATGGCAAAGGTACGCTTCTTCCCAACAAGAAGGAAGTCCATCAATGATCTTTGAGACTTTCTCCTTTTGGGTGTAGGTCTTTCCAAGAGCCTCCAACTCATTGGTGATGTCAACAAAGCGAGCATAGTACTCCTTCATCTTCTCACCATGTTGCATATGAAATAATTCGTAATCTTTATTTACAACAACGAGTTTGGAGTCTCTTACCCTACTTGTTCCTTCAAGCAAGATGAGGAGTGAGTTCCAGATTTGATATGCACTCTTACATGTGCATATCTTGTTGAAGTCCTCGGGCTCCAAAGCGCATTGCAAGGCATTCATTGCCTTGGCATTGCTTACCTCCGCAGCGACCTCCGCGGTAGTCCACTTAGCGAAATCTTCTTCTGCGGGCTCGACATACTCTGTCAACATAGCTCTCCATAGTGAAGCGCTCCGGAGGAACGTTTCCATCCGGTATTTCCAGTACCCGTAATTGGTACCGTTGAAGAAAGGAGACCTAGTCGAGGAGTGTCCTTCCATCACCGAAGAAGCTCCTTCACGGTTCCTGAAGGTGCTATAATTTGAAGGTGGACGAACGTTCTTGTTGTCGTTGGTAGACATAGATATGAACTTGGCTCTGATACCAAATGTAATGCCCTGATAGCTACTGCACAAGTACTAGAGGGGGGTGAATAGTACTTTAAAATAATTAAGAAGATAATTCCTAATTATCTTGCAAACTCAACCAACAATGCGGAAATGAAAATATTGACAACAAAGAAATACAATCGCAAACAATCGATATAACGGGTTCGGATCCACCCAAGTCTCCCCGACTTGTTCCCGGTGATCCTACGTCCCAAACACCCGGATCCCCTCCCGATATTTGAGTTAGAAACTTCTAACTCAAATTTGCACTATGAAATACTTGTAGAAAACCTCTACAAGATCAAATCATACACAAATGAAATTGTGACTCCCACAAATCGGGATCACAAACAACTCTCACAACCGAGAGTAAAACACTTGCAATATCAATGTAATTGAAATAAGAAATGCTTACCACAAAACCTTATGCCTTGAGTAAAACTTACGATTTAGGGCAAGACGGATTTTGGGGAAGATGAAGGCACCAAACCCTAGCTCCAAGATGTTGACCAGCAATGAAAGCCTAGGAAGATGTTGGTGACCTTGGATCAAGCTCTTGGCTTGAATGGATCACAATCAATGTGAATCTCTCTTTGGAAATAAGAGTGAGAGAGAGATTCTAGAGAAATGAATGAGCTTGAAAATGAGAATTAATGCTTCTCTTTGATTCTCTAAACTTCAATAAATATCAGCCTTGAATGCTTAGCAAGAAGCCCTTCAAGTATATATAGGATAGAGGAAAGAGAGAGCAAAAATCGTGGCATTTAATGCTCCAACGGCTCTATTCTGAAGCAGTCTAGTCGGTCAAAGAAGGATCACTGACCGACTAGTTTCTCAACTAGTCGATCGATGATTCAACATGAACCGACTAACTGGAGAACAGCCAAAAGAGAAGTTCAGACTATAAAGAACTAGTCGGTCTAAGAAGACTTGCCAACCGACTAGTTTCACAACTAGTCGGTCGGTGAGTGTTCTTTGACTGACTAAGAGATGAAATCAAATAGGCTGAATTCAAAGACAACTAGTCAGTTTAAGAACAAATTCTGACCGACTAGTTCAACTAGTCGGTCGGTCGTTGTTCTTTGACCGACTAACTGTAAACAGTAAGTTAGGCTGAACAGTGAAAGCTCAACTAGTCGGTCTAAGAAGGATTCCTAACCGACTAGTTTCACAACTAGTCGGTCGGTGAACCTTCTTGGACCGACTAACTGTAAACAGTAAGTGAGCTAAAAATGAACAAGGCATTCTAGTCGGTTCAAGAAGGATTGCCGACCGACTAGATTGCTATCTAGTCGGTTGGTTCTTCTTCTTGAACCAACTAACATGCACAAGAAGCCGCGATAAGAAGAGTTAAGCTTCGGGAAAGATTCTATGGGCTTCTAATAAGATCCTAGCTCTAAGATATGAGCGTTATGAAGATTAAAACGTAAGACCAACTCAAGGCTTAACATTCTACGAAACGAAGCTAGAAGACAATAAATAAAACTTGACGAACCGTCTTCAAACGCTTCGATCCGAATCTCTTGACTTCAATAATGCTCCTAAAGCTTCAACCATGCTTCAGGCACACGATCAGGCGCTTTGAGAAGTCTTGAGACGTCGCTTTTGATATACGTAAAGTTTTGGCGACGATCTCCATAACTGCGCTCACAAAGAGTTAGTTCACGATATTTATGTTTGTTCATCATCAAAACCAAATCTGAGGAGTCAATACTCAACAAGCTGTTCTATAGTAAGGGGTACCAGAATCCTTGGGAGATTGCAGCTACTATTGGTGTGCCCCTTGGTACTCTTCCAATTCGTTACCAAGGTTTGCCCCTACCTATTTTATACCCCAAGGCAAGACACTACTATCCTCTTATTGATAAATGCAGGAAATACTTGACAGGTTGGTCTTCCAATCTCCTTTCTATGGCTGGTAGAGTTGAGCTAATACGCTCCGTTATAAATAGTTTAACTTCTTGTTGGAGTCTTTCCTTCAAGTTACCTCTCTCAGTAATTCATACTATTGAGCAGCTTTGTGCTAATTTTCTCTGGAATAACAAGATGCATGTATGAAGTTGGTCCAATATCTGCAAGCCCAAAAGGAATGAGGGCTTGGGCTTCGTAGACTTGCTGATATTAATAACGCTCAGGGATTTGTCTTTTCTGTAGGTTTATGCACTCTGATTATCTATGGGCCAAGTTTATGAGAAGCACCTACTCCCTAAATGGTACTGATCTTCCTTCATCTCCAGCTCACTCAGGTACATGCAAATTTATCTTGGCATCTAAGCAGCTAGCAATACCTTTTTATCAAGTTGGTAATGATCCTCTGCCCTCTTCTCTTCGATGTACACCTTCCCCTATATTTTCATAAATCTTCTTGGTAAGTTATTCGGCTAATGTCTCCTGTTGTCCCTTATTATGATGTAAATTTGGTTTCCTAAATGTTGGCCTAAAATGTCTACCTGTCTACTTAGGGCATTGAGTGATAAGTTGCTGACTTTTGACAATTTTATTAAGAGGAACGTTTCAGTTGCTAATATATCCTGTGTTTTATGTCAGTATCCCCTGGAATCTATTAAACATCTCTTTTTTGAATGTCCCGTCACATTATATCTTTGGAAGTTATGTAGGTTGAAGCCGTGTCTTCCCCCTGGGACATTGGAACTCTATTGGAAGAGGTGACCCTTATACATGACCGCTTCAGGAGCAAGACAAAAATCTCTGGTATAGCCCGCCTAGCTATTTGTTCAGTGGTTTGGCATACATGGCATGAAAGGAATAGAAGGGTATTCAATAACTCTGGCAAGCATAAAGTCCTTATTTTCAGAGATATCTATGAAGATGTTCGCGTTCTCAGTGCTTCCATCAGTTGGAAGGAAGGAAGGAAAAACTTTCGTATTGCACTGGAAAATTGGAGCTAACATGTATTCATTTGATGTCTCAGTAGCTTAGATTCTTTTCTAGGATTGGTGATTCTGAGGGAATATTACATTTTAAACCCCTCATTTAGACCGTATTTCGCGTATATGTAATATATATTTGATCTCTAATAAGTGTATTTTTGTAATATCATTTAATAATAGAGTATATCACTTGTTTATACGTAAAATACAACTTTATGGCCTAATTTTGTCACCATTTTATTTTTCAGAGAAGCTTGCAAATTTCTGAATCCAACGGCTATTTTTCCATATTTTTCAGAGATCGGAGCACATTTCTGTGAATTAAAAGACCAAGTAAAGATGTTATAAAGAGAGAGAAAAATAAAATTAAAAAACTTTTGAAAACAGTAATGCTGACGCCAGCCTAGCATCAGCAAATTTGCTGATGCCAAGTGACATCAGCACCCGCCCGCTTGCAGGCGGGTGACGCAGCGCCCGCCCGCAAGCGGGCGGGAATTGCCCACGTGGGCGCCCAGTGGCGCCCGCATCATTTAAGCAGGCGCCAACTGGCGCCCACCATTCTTGATTGCGGGTGGGCCCGCCATTTTTTACGGCGCTCGCCCCGCGTGGACCACGCGGGCTGCACCCGCCTCCGTTGATTTTTGCTCGGCCGCCCGGTTTGACCACATGAGCGGCGCCCGCCTGCATTTTTTGACCACCCACTTTGTTGGAATTTCTGGGCGGGTTGCGGGTCTGCAACTCGCAGGCCCGTTAAGGCTAAATGGCTATATATAAAGGGGGTATTTGGAGCATAACTTCATCACCACAACTCTGAATTGAGAAATTCTTGAGCCAAAATTCTCTCCATCAAATTATAGACAACATTTTTCATCTTTGGGAGAAGTTTGGGCTCGTTTGGGCATCAAAAGTGGTGAAAAACTCCTTATTTTCTCTTGTTTTTATTAAGTTTTATTAGTTTTGTATTAAGTTTTGTATTAAAATGATGTTTGTATTAATGAAACTTGTCGTTTTTGTTACCATGCTTGGCTAAGGTATTGTGGGTGTGTTCTGTGGAAGTTAGTGTTGTTAGCATCTTCCTTTCATATCTCTATATTTTGTGCAAATTATCGAAACCGTTAAAAAACGTCGATTTCTTCACTTTTTCAAATATGCACAATCCATAGAGGAATCCGCCTAGGATGTTTCCGCAAGGCATCGTCTAAGTGCATCAATCCGTAGAGGAGCCCAAGGAGGGTGATGAACCGCGAGGTTCATCTTTTATATTTTATTATTAAAATAAATCGCGTGTTTTTACGATTATCTTTTTAATTGAAAATCATCGTCTTTAAAGGTAAATCATCCGATCCACATACTTTGGCATGGATGCGGGATTGAGAAACTATGGAGAATGAATAGAAAACACTACTGCAACACTAACGGAAACACAACACGCACACACGCTTGTTATAAATCGTATTTTCACGTTCACGATATTCTACTTTCGTAAATTCTCAAAACGTCTTTTACCTCATGTAAAACCCAAACCAAAAATCGCCTTCAACGAGTGGTTCACCTCTCATCAAATAAATTTTCTCGCTTAACTTTAAATTGTGAAACCTGCAGGCTATTTTGTCCCTGAGGAATACGATATTGGACTCACCAGGTTTACTACTTGACCGACGTCCTATACTTAGTATTATTAGTACATATTTTTTGGACCAGTCAAGTTTTTGGCGCCTTTGCTGGGGACAACGGTCTACATATTTTACTGTTTCCAATTAACTTGGAAAATTCGGTGAGATTGTTCCACTCTTTTGTGTATAAAAACTTTGTATATCCATATTTTTGTTTTGTTTGTTTGCTTTAATTTCGCATTAATATTTTCAAACCCTATAAAAATTAGCTTGAGATAAAACAAATACAACAACAAATTCATCTTTTGTGTTCTTATTTGTTTATGTGGCTAAGAACCCCTAGGACACATAGATTAGTTCGACACGTGAATATGGCACACAACACAAATGACACCAGTGGGAATGACAATGATGACCACTCTCAAACTTTTGGAGATAGGTCGCTTAGAGATGTGCTCAGACCTACTAGGTCTGCTTCTGGCTCATGCATCGTGCTCCCAGCCGATGCCAATTCCTTTAGTCTAAAACCAAGAATGGTTCAACTTCTCCTTACCTATCATGATATGGAGAGGGAGAATCCATATTTACATATAAAGGAATTTGAGGATGTTTGCCTAACCTGCGTGGATAGAAAGACGAGTAATGAAACTATATATCTTAAACTCTTTCCATTTTCACTAAAGGATAAGGCTAAGAATTGGCTCAACGCTTTACCTTCTCACTCTATTACTTCATGGGTAAATTTACAAGCAGAGTTTCTTAAAAGGTTTTTTTTCCTTTGCACAGGACTCAGTGGCTGAAGAAACAGATTGTGAACTTCTCGCAGAAAGGAAATGAATCATTTGATGCTGCTTGGGAGAGGTTCACATACTTGTTACTTGCATGCCTCCACCATGGATTCGATGAGTACCGCCTCATCGCATTCTTCTATGATGGACTTCCCCCTTCCATGAAGCAATTTGCGGAGATGATGTGCAACGGAGAGTTCTTCGACAAAAAGCCAGCTGAGGCATGTGATTACTTGGAGTCTATAGCTGAGAGTACGCAAACTTAGGAAGCAACTCCTGACTACGATCGGACGGAGCAGCCTCAATCTTCACCCCGTGGAGGCTCATTTACTTTGAAACCCGAGGAGGCGTTGGAAGCAAAAATGGAAGCACTCATCACTAGGAAGCTCCAAAACCTAGAGATGAAGGGAGTGAAGGCGGTGACTATTGAAGAGAAGTGCGCTCTTTGTGACAGTCTGGAGCATAATACATCGGGGTGTCCAACCATTCCAACACTTAAAGATGTGCTCAAGGATCCTAGTCAGGTAAATAATATTTCAAATTCTTAAGGATTCAACCCCGAACACATACAGTTCCAATTGGCATAACCACCCCAATCTCAGTTGGCAAAACAAGCCACAAGCTTCTCAACCATACAGGCCACCACCTCAAAACAACTACCAAGGTGGAAATCAGAGAAATAAGGAGGAGTCTGGCACAGATCCAAATTTTCAGACACTCAGTGACACGCTCCAACAGTTCATGCAGCTGCAGCAGAACGAAAATCAACAACTTCAACAACAACAGCAAGCTCAGTTCCAACAGATGCAACAACTTCGGCAGCAACAACAAACGCAGTAGACTCAGCTCCAACAAATGAATGATGGAATCACAAAGCTTATGGAAAGTTTGGAAAAGGAAAATCTCCTTGCTTAAACAATCCTGAATCCCAATACGAGTTCATCGTCAGCAATCAACAATATCAAACCATGCCAAGCGGTGACTACTTTAAGGAGTGGAAAAGAAGTTCAAAAGCATGAGCCGCATAAGGACACATCTGAAATGGTGGTAGAGGAAGATGATCATGAACTGCAAGGAGTACCAGAGGAGAGCTTATGCAAGGACACAGACGCTTCAAAGACGAGAGTTCCAGAACCAGAGCCTTATTCTCCTCCCGCTCCATACCCACACAGGCTCTTGCCTCCAAAGAAAGATAAGTATCAATCTGAAATTCGTGAAAATTTTCAAAGATGTCATATTAATATTCCTCTATTAGATGCCATTAATCAAATCCCTACATATGCCAAATTTCTTAAAGACCTCTGCACTGTCAAGTGAAATCTCAATGGTAAGAAAAAGGCATTTTTAACTCAACAGGTCAGCTCCATATTTCAACATAACACACCACCCAAATTCAAAGACCCTGGATCCCCTACCATTTCTTGCACCATGTCACGCGCCACTTCCCTAATATGGAAGGCAAGACGCGAGGAGGTCCGCTCAGACGTGGAGCTGTGAAGCTGCAGTCTGATAAGCGTCAGTAAAAATTACGAATAATAGCAGGTCCTTTGCATTGCGATGAAACACCAACAATGATAATAGTAAAACAGATATAAAAGAAGACATCCGCCAACATCCAGAATATTATTCCAACATCTCAGAGCAGTCACAAAAAGTACAAGTCTGAACAATATGCCTAAAGCATGGCCGAAACAAAAGTAAAGAGAGTCACCGGCTGAGACTAATGGTAGGACCTGAATCCTCGAACTGAACGTCAGCAACCTGACGTCCTCTGCAACTAAGTCAGGCTCAAAACCTGACATGTGACACCCAAAGAGAAAAGGGCACATGTCAGTAAAAGTCTCCGAAAGAAAGCGGAGAACCTTTGTGCAAGGATACAAATAAAATAAAGCGACTAGCAGTTCTAAATATAATGAAAAGACTTGACATTTAGAGAATGCAACAATTAAGATGACATGATGACATGCATACACGTCGTAGCAGAAGCTACGAAAAACACTGTTTCACGAGTCACGAACATTATCATTTCACGAACATTATCATTTCACGATGTGCACATGGTTTACGCCTTACAGCTGAAGTTGCTGATCTGGCATACTTATACACTGAGTGGTCGCTTAACCCTACCCCTCCCACGTGTGTCGAGCCTTGGTTTCCCAAGTACGTGAGCTCGCTTCTGGATCACGAGTCGAGGAAGTGTTTCTCAATATGGACTGGCGCCCATCTTCTGGATCATGAGCCAGGAAGTGTTTTTGGCATAGGGTTGTGCCCGCAAAGCAGGTGCCTAGCCTCAATCATTACAATAAGTGTAGCGTGTGCACGCAATCACGATGAAACATTAGATGCATGCAATGACATGGCAATGAGCAGATAATTTGCGTACAGTTAATTGAAATTAAACATGACATGGTAGCATGAATGTAAGCATGATGAAGGTGTCGGATCTAGCTTCGTTGTCAAGCTAGATCTAAAAGTGTCGTCTAGGCAGTTATCATTTCACTGCCTAGTCTCTTTTACGCTACTGTACAAAATGGCCTAAGATGTGGCCTAAAGAGAAATCTGGCAAGTATCACTTCCCTGAAAAACAACCAAGTCACGATCCCGTTCAATCAGTCCGAGTCTACCTATGTGCTCACAACGCAATCCAGTCTACAGTACCAAATTTATTGTTCTTGATTAGTGAATTACAAAACGATCAGAGACTACGAGTTTTAGGTTGATTAACAGGCAGTGTGGGGGTTCTTACAGAGAGAGACTTACCTCAACACGGCGCGAGAGCTACTCTGACGTCAGGTAGCGACGTCAGGGGTTGGATTTCGGTTGCGCAAACGGTACGGAACGATGGGTTATCTGTTGATAAAACACGTGTCTGAATTAGGTTTGTCCCAAAATAATTAAACAGTAATTCATTCTCTTTATTAGGTTCTCTACCCTAGGGGTGTTCAAATCGTATTATTAACTAACGTTACTGATTATGCACTAACATTCTAAGACAATCTACTAACATTAACAATGTACTCATTATTAGTAAGTATGTAAATCCATGCACTGGTAAGTTATTGATTACCTCACACTATCACCGTAATTAAGTTAATAAACAAGTTAATAACATTAAGGTTGAGAATGTATATGTTACTAACCTACTGGAAATGCTCAACTTTATAATTAACCTATGTTATAAAATAATTTACTAACTATCATTATTATAATACACACCAACTTATCCAATAATTATTATTCTCTTAGCATTATTACGTACTGACAGATAGGTCATAATAACATTAACATAATAGGAATAACCCTGCCATCTTTTGAAATAGAATCTAACACAAATAGGTGAGCTACACTTATCAACTTACTGGTTATTAAAACTGGCAACATCTGGGTTAACAGTCGATGGCTTATAGGAGTACTGTTGTATGTCTACCTACCACTTGCATTCAACATAATAGTTTAATGGATTTTTTTCATAGGTACGGTATGGTTGCTAACATTTACAGTTCAAGTAGGCTAAAAGCTAACATATAACAATTCCCAGGCTCACGGTTTATTGGTTTACAAGTGTACATAGGCATTAGGCACATGTTGCACTGTTTAATATATAAAAGTAATATTTCTTTTATGTTGGAATTTCATAATTCCATATTTCTATTCCCATATGGTTTTGATATGACAAACACATTCAGTGCTACTAACTCTATGTATGCAGATACAAATCAATGCTGAGTTCCATACAAATCAGATATCTTCATGCGCATTCAAACGGATATATCATTCATGAAGCTGGAAAGGCAAAGGCACCTAATCCACGACTTGAATATATAATCACTTGATAAGGATATCCTGTAAAGAAGCTTCTCAGATTCAGTTGCAGATGCAGTCCTATCTACGGCTTTATGTAATCAATGTCAAATTTACTTTATTAGAGTCACAAAGCCTTGTGATAATATGTCTTAGCCATCTAGGTTTTATTACTCAGAGATCTACACTTACCAATTTCGAAAATTCGCAACTTTGAAAATTGGCAACCAATAACCCCATTTTGGTCGACCAATTTTAAACCTTCGAATTTGACTATGGGATTACATATGCAAACTCCTATAACCGTGTAGATTCTAGAACTGTCTTCCAACGGTCAAAATTCTCTCTCTAAATTTTGGTCGACCAATTTGTCCTTTTGGTCGACCAATTTCAAAACTAGCCGTTTTGATCCCAAATTTTCAGGGACGGTTCTTGCCCGTTTTCCAACGTTAACTACAGTCCCCAACCGTCCCTAAGAACTATAAATAGAGGGATAGACCCTCTCTTTCTCTTCACTCACTTTCCTCTTCTTTACTCTCTTATTTGTTGAAATCAAATCTTTCATTTTCTAAAGCTTTAGGCCATTAGTTGTTCTTTTCTTATTTGTAAGAAGAAATCATTAGTTTTCTTTCTTCGTTTAAGAATGGAAGAAATTGGATTTTTCAACATCATTTTGAAAAGTTGTTTGTGTTCATAATTGCAAGAAGAAATCGATTGATCTCTCTCTTCTTTTATGAACCAGAGAACTTCAAGTATTGCTCTTCATTACATATCTTATACATCTTGAAGTTCATCTTCTAAACACCATCCTTGAATTATTTCTCTGAAAATTATAACAAGGCTATAGGTGTTTTTCTATTTCATTATTTAACAGGTTTGAATCTCTGTTTAGAGATTGTACAAAGTTTGGGACACGGGGAGTGTCGCCATTTTTGTAAGTTTGTGCTTGCGGGAAAAGTGATTATAGTGGATTGAAAATCTCTACGGGGTAGAGGACTGGAGTAGGATCAAGAGGATCCAAACCAGGATAAATCTCTGTGTTTGCGATTGATTTATTTTCAGTACTTGTCATTTTATTTCTGTGCCATCTTTGCAAATATCAGTAACGTTTTATTTGCAACATTTTTATTATATACACTATTCACCCCCCTCTAGTGTATTGATCCATACAGGCTAAAATTACATTTGGTATTAGAGCAAGGCTAAGATGGCAGCAAGTTCCTCAACATCAAACATGAACGCCGTTCCACACAACTACAATCAGCATCCTGAAGGGCACTCTCAAGTTCGTCCTCCTCTATTTGATGGTTCTAATTACTCATATTGGAAAATACGAATGGAGATTCATCTCCAAAGTATGCATTATGAGATTTGGGACATCGTAGAGACATGATACATAAAGCCAGAAACACCTGTTGCTGATTGGACCGCCAACGACAAATCTACAAAGACCAACAACTCAAAGGCCATGAATGCTTTATTCTGTGCCATGGATAAACATGAGTTTAATCGAGTATCTCAGGCCAAAAGTGCAAAGGATATTTGGCACATACTCGAGGTAACTCATGAAGTAACCAATAAAGTAAAGGAAACCAAGATTGCCTCTTTGGTTCATAAATATGAGTTGTTCAAGATGCAAGACAAAGAGACGATTGGAGAAATGAACACCAGGTTCACTAACATTATTAATTCTCTTAATGCTCTTGGAAAAGTTTACTCTTCTCTTGATCAGGTACGCAAGATTCTTAAGGTACTCTCCCCAGAATGGCGTCCAAAGATCACTGCTATTGAGGAAGCCAATGATCTTTTCACATTATCCATGGAAGATCTAATTGGTAACTTAATGGCACATGAAGTCACATTACAAGATGCAAAAGAGGAATCAGATCAAAAGAAGAAAATACTCGCCTTCAACACAACATCAGATAATGAAGATTCAGATGATGACATGGCATTCTTTGCCAAGAACTTCAGAAAGTTCTTTCAAAAAGGTAAGTATAATAATAAATCTAAAAATACTGATTCTTCTCTTTGTTTCAATTGTAATAGGCTAGGACATATGAAGAAAGATTGTCCACTTCTGAAAGCAAAGTTCAAAACTTCCAACAACAACGATCAATCCAGAAGAGAAAGGAAGTTTGACAAGATGAAGAAATCATTTGCAGCAACTTGGGATGAATCTTCAGATGATGAAGATGACCATGATGAAAGTGCTAATATGTGCTTTATGGCACAAGACAATGAAGATGAGGTAAGTGCTTTTCGTAATAAAGAATTATTAGATGCATTGAAAGATCTCTATTCTCGTTTCAAAAATTTAAATAGTCAACATAAATCTTTGAAACAGAATAATGACGATCTCCTTATTAAATATCAAGAATTATCTTCTTCTAAGAACACTACACCAAATTCCATACATATTGAGGATACATCTTCTCAAAATTTAGATCTTAGTAAAGAGAATGATATTCTCAAAACTAAGAATCTAGAACTTCATACACAAATATCCGAAATGGATAAAAATATTTCATCACTAAAGATGAAATACGACGAGATGTCCTCCAATATTAATAAATTTAACAAAGGAAAGACAAATCTCGATGATTTGGTAAAAATTCAATATCCAGCAAATCATAGACAAGGACTGGGATATTCTCATAAGGATACACCCAAGTCTTATAATACTTCTTCCTCTAGTGACAAAACAATTTTTGTTAAACCACAAAAGAAGAATCACGCATTCATTTACACGAAGAAAGTAAATATTCATACTTCTTCTTCACAAAGAAACGTTACTAACATTTCAAAATCATCTCATTGGAAACATACTACAGTTAGTATATGGGTTCCTAAGGATTCATGTTTAAAAGATAGAAATGGTTATATATCTCATTATATGCATTCTATTGTTCATTCTAGTGATTATCTTAGAAAGCCAAATTCCACCTGGGTTTGGCTTCCTAAAATCTAATCCCAAGGACCCTCAAATAAAGGGTACCAATGCTTAATGTTTTATCTTTCAGGTACCTAAAAAGGAAAGATAGATTTTGGATAGTGGATGTTCAAAACATATGACGGGAAATGTCAACTTGCTTTCATCCGTTAAATATAAAGATGGAGGCACAGTTACCTTTGGTGACAACAACAAAGGCAAAATCATAGGCACCAGAACAGTTGGTAATACAAATCAGCCTATCATTGAGAATGTTCTCCTGGTTGACGGTTTGAAACATAATTTACTTTCCATTAGTCAGTTATGCGATAAAAATTACAAAATAGTTTTTGAACAAAATGATTGCATTATTTATGATTCTGATATGTCATCTGTTTTGTTTCGTGGTAAGCGTAAGAATAACATTTATATCTTATGCATGTCTGTTATCATTCATAATCACTGTTTAATGATTACATCTGATGAGACACTTTTATGGCATAAACGTTTTGGACACACTAATTTCAAAAATCTAACACATATTTCAAAACAAAAATTAGTAAATGGAATGCCAAATATTTCTTTCAAACACAAACATTTCTGCGATGCTTGTCAGCAAGGAAAAATGCACAAATCTTCTTTTAAATCAAAGGACGTTATCTCAACAAAGAGACAATTAGAACTCTTACATTTAGATTTGTTTGGTCCTTCAAGAGTAGCTTCTTTGAATAGAAGTAGATATGCATTTGTCATTGTTGATGATTATTCAAGATACACTTGGGTTATATTCTTACAAAACAAGAATGATGTGTTTGAAGAATTTTCAATATTTTGTAAAAAGATACAAAAGATCAAATCCTCTAATATTGTCACTATTCGTAGTGATCATGGAGGAGAATTTGAAAATGAATCGTTTACCAATTTTTGTAATGAAAATGGCATTACTCACAATTTTTCTTTTCCTCGTGCCCCTCCTCAGAATAGAGTAGTAGAAAGGAAAAATAGAACTCTACAAGAATGTGCAAGAACAATGCTTTGTGATAGTAATTTACCAAAATATTTTTGGGCTGAAGCTGTCGCAACTGCTTGTTACATTATGAATAAAGTTCTTATAAGGCCATTGCTTAATAAAACTTGTTTTGAATTATTCTTTAATCGCATTCCACGTGTATCATATTTTAAAGTGTTTGGATGTAAATGTTTCATTCTTAATACTAAAGATGCACTTGATAAGTTTGATTCAAAATCTGATGAAGGATTTTTGTTGGATACTTAACACGTAGCAAAGCCTACAGAGTATATAACAAAAGAACTTCAACAGTTGAAGAATCACTACATGTTACATTTGATGAGAACCCCTCATCTAATTCTCCCATCATTGATGATGAAGAGACTATATTACCTTTATCTAATTCTTTAGATAATATTAAACTTGATGAAATTGATGCTACTGAACCTTCTGTTGAGTCTATTTCAGATAATACAGATCTTCCCCAGGCATTTGTACAAGTTCCAAATCATCCATCAGAGTTAATCATTGGAGATATTACAGATGGAGTTAGAACTCGTCGTCAAATTGAACAAATGGCGCATTGTGCTTTCCTTTCATCCATTGAACCTAAGAACATCAAAGATGCATGTGAAGACAGTTCATGGATTATCGCTATGAAGGAAGAACTCAATTAATTTCAACGAAATGATGTTTGGGAATTATTTCCCAGACCAACAGATCATTCAATTATTGGTACCAAGTGGGTATTTAAAAATAAATTGGATGAATCTGGTCAGGTAATTAGAAACAAGGCACGATTGGTTGCACACGGTTATAATCAAGAAGAAGGTATTGATTATGATGAAACCTATGCACCAGTTGCACGTCTTGAGTCTATTAGAATGTTGTTATCATTTGCATGTTTTAAAGATTTTAAATTATTTCAAATGTATGTCAAAAGTGCTTTTCTAAATAGTTTTCTCAAGGAGGAAGTTTATGTTGAACAACCTCCTGGTTTTATTCATGAAAATTTAGAAAATCATGTTTTCAAATTGCAGAAAGCTTTATATGGTCTCAAACAAGCACCTCGTGCTTGGTATGAAAGACTTAAAAGCTATCTTTTAAATTCTGGTTATTCAATTGGTAAAATAGATTCGACGTTATTTATTAAGAACATTAAATCTGACATAATCATTATTCAAATATATGTTGATGATATTATTTTTGGTTCTACTAATGAATCTCTTTGTCAAGATTTTTCTAAGATTATGCAGAAAGAATTTGAGATGAGTCACATGGGTGAACTCAATTACTTCCTCGGTCTTCAAATCAAACAATTGAAGGAAGGGATCTTCATTCACCAAAGCAAGTACTCTAAAGAACTCATCAAGCGTTTTGGTTTAGAAAGTTCTGCAGAAAAACGTACTCCAATGAGTACATCTACTTCTCTCGACAAAGATTTAAATGGTAAGAGTGTTGATCAACGTCTTTACAGAGGTATGATTGGCTCTTTACTTTATCTAACTGCTAGTAGACCAGATATTATGTTTTCAGTATGTTTATGTGCACGTTTTCAGGCAGATCCTAAGGTTTCACATTTAACTACCGTAAAAAGGATTATTAGATATGTTAAGCACACTTCTGATTTTGGTTTATTTTATCCCAAGTCAAGCACATTTGATTTATTATCGTACAGTGATGTAGACTTTGCTGGTTGCAAATCAGATCGTAAAAGTACCAGTGTTACTTGCCACTTTTAAGGTCATGCTTTAGTATCTTGGTTTAGCAAAAAGCAAAACTCTGTTTCATTATCTACAACCGAGGCAGAATATATTGCTACCGGTTTAGCATGTGCTCAAATCTTTTGGATGAAACAAACTATTTCTGACTATGGTATTGATTGCTCTACTTGCCCTATTATGTGTGATAATACTAGTGCTATTAATCTTTCTAAAAATCCTGCGCATCATTCTTGTACAAAACATATTGATGTACGTCATCATTTTCTAGATGATCATGTTCAGAAAGGAGATATTGTTCTTAAATTTATAGCTACTAAACATCAGACTGCTGATATTTTGACCAAACCATTGAAAGGAGATACTTTTATTAAGCTTCATAGGAATTTAGGGATTATTAGTGAATTGGACTTATGCCACATTCTTATTTTTATTTTTAGAATTGTTTCAAATTTTTTCAAATTTTTTGGCTGTTTTTTAAAATTGGTCGACCAATTCACCAATATTGGTCGCCAATTGTCGAATTTTTATGTTTTTTAATTTTTTTCGGTTTCTACTTCGTCTTCCCGCTTATTTTCGTTAACAGTTCCCTCCCTTTTTCGTTCCAAAACTGAACCCATCCTTTCGTTTTTCGAAATTTGTTCAGTTTTCACAACTGCTCTGTCGATTGACAACTTTCCGTTCCCAAAACTTCCATTAACTGAATTTCTTTTCTCTATTTAATTCGTACCTAGGGACTCACATCTAAACCAAAATATCTCCCAAGCTTCTCTTCATTCTCTCTCCCGTTTCCCAACACGCCCATCTTCCCCAAAATCACGTCGGCCTCCTCCCTTCCCAAATCGACCGCCGACCACCCCAGAATCACCGACGATCTCCTGCCTTCTCACCGGCGCCTCCCTCCAAACACCAGCCCGTCGCCGATCTCCCCTTTTCTCGACCCTCCGCCACTCTCCACGGCTGCCGACTACCGTTCTCGACCCTTCGCTGATCACGGCTTCTACCGGCTTTCATTTTGAGTCTCTCCACTTCAGTGCTACTTGTCGCCACTCCGACGCCTCTCCTTCGCGGCCTGAGCCCTCCACTAGGCCTTAGCTTTTGTTTGCCGTTGATTTCCTTGGCATCGGATGGTTATTTTGGGTACTTCGGGTATTAGTATCATAGGGGTTTGGTGTTGTCCTTGTGTTGATTTCTTGGTTTGTTGGTGTTGTTCTGTAAGAACTTTGGGGGTTTTGTTGTTTTGTTGTTTTGTTGTTCCTATGTTCAGACTATATGATGTATGTTGTTTCTATGTTCTTCCCTTCGTTGGTGATGATTTCCAGCAATGTGCTTATGATGTTTTCTGCTGTCCAACTTAGTTCTGTCCACACTTTGGGTTATATTTGGTTCATCACTTCTGTTTTTAGTATGGTACTGTTTGCATTCTCTTTTGCAACCATTCTCTTGGCTTACTATTCTTATTGCTAGTTTATACGTGCTGTTTTGGTTGTCCTTGGATGTTGTCTTGGTTGTTCTGTGATTAATAGCACCTTTGCTACTTTCTAGGCTACAAAGTTGCTAATTCTTTTACAAGATATACTGATTTTTGCACCAGCCCTTTACAAAGTCCTTGGGCTCATTGCACATATACATCATTTCTACAGACAAGATTTATTTATTTTTTTTGACCTGCTCTTACTATGTGCACATTTCGGCCTGAATTCTTGGGCATATATTTTGTGGCCTTCCCACTCATTTTTTTAAAAAAATTTCTTTGCCAATTTCTTTTTTTAATGGCCTGCTCACTTATTCGGCCTCCACAAAGTATTTTCCTCCAACTATTTTCGGCCCATATGCACTCTATTAGGCCTACACCTCATTTTTCCATCACTGACCCACTTTTGTTCATTATTTTCGGCTATATACTTCTTATTTTGCCACTCATTATATTTCTCTCCCATTTTTTTAATTAACTACTCTATTCTTTGCCTCTTTTTGAGGATTCCAAAGGGGGAGAATATATTTTATCTACTTAGGGGGAGTATCCACATATTCAGGGGGAGTATATCAGATATGTTCAATTTTAACTATATATATATATTTCATGTTTGTCATCATCAAAAAGGGGGAGAATGTTGGAATTTCATAATTCCATATTTCTATTCCCATATGGTTTTGATATGACAAACACATTCAGTGCTACTAACTCTATGTATGCAGATACAAATCAATGTTGAGTTCCACACAAATCAGATATCTTCATGCGTATTCAAACGGATATATCATTCATGATGCTGGAAAGGCAAAGGCACCTAATCCACGACTTGGATATATAATCACTTGATAAGGATCTCCTGCAAAGAAGCTTCTCAGATTCAGTTACAGATGCAGTCCTATCTACGGCTTTATGTAATCAATGTCAAATTTACTTTATTAGAGTCACAAAGCCTTGTGATAATATGTCTTAGTCATCTAGGTTCCATTACTCAGAGATCTACTCTTCCCAATTTCGAAAATTCGCAACTGTGAAAATTGGCAACCAATAACCCCATTTTGGTCGACCAATTTTAAACCTTCGAATTTGACTATGGGATTACATATGCAAACTCCCATAACCGTGTAGATTCTAGAATTTTCTTCCAACGGTCAAAATTCTATCTCTATATTTTGGTCGACCAATTTGTCCTTTTGGTCGACCAATTTCAAAACTAGCCGTTTTGATCCCAAATTTTCAGGAACGGTTCTTGCCCGTTTTTCAACGTTAACTACAGTCTCCAACCGTCCCTAAGAACTATAAATAGAGGGGTATACCCTCTCTTTCTCTTCACTCACTTTCCTCTTCTTTACTCTCTTATTTGTTGAAATCAAGTATTTCATTTTCTAAAGCTTTAGGCCATTAGTTGTTCTTTTCTTATTTGTAAGAAGAAATCATTAGTTTTCTTTCTTCATTTAAGAACGGAAGAACTTGGATTTTCAACATTATTTTGGAAAGTTGTTCGTGTTCATAATTGCAAGAAGAAATCGATTGATCTCTCTCTTCTTTTATGAACCAGAGAACTTCAAGTATTGCTCTTCATTACATATCTTATACATCTTGAAGTTCATCTTCTAAACACCATCCTTGAATTATTTCTCTGAAAATTATAACAAGGCTATATGTGTTTTTCTATTTCATTATTTAACAGGTTTGAATCTCTGTTTAGAGATTGTACAAAGTTTGGGACACGGGGAGTGTCGTCATTTTTGTAAGTTTGTGCTTGTGGGGCAAGTGATTATAGTGGATTGAAAATCTCTACGGGTAGAGGACTGGAGTAGGATCAAGAGAATCTGAACCAGGATAAATCTCTGTGTTTGCGATTGATTTATTTTCAGTACTTGTCATTTTATTTCTGTGCCATCTTTGTAAATATCAGTAACGTTTTATTTGCAACATTTTTAATATATACACTATTCACCCCCCTCTAGTGTATTGATTCATACAGTCTAAAATTACATTTTACTCTCCAAATCAAATGCTCTGTGAAAGCTAACCTGTTGACGGCGTTCTTCTCTTCGTGCCTCGCAGGTTGCAGCGCTGGTCAGAAAGGTAGTGGTGGCCTTTTGATAGAGAGCAGGAGGACGAACAGTGCTGGGGCGTCCGGGGGTTGTCGGTGTTGGGTGCTCCGACGGTCGGAGGCGCTGGTGTGGGCTTCGAACGGGACTGAGTGATCGGAAGGGACCGTCGGCGTGGGTTCGGGGCGCGGGTTGCCGGCGACTGAGGTGAAGCCTGGTCATCGGGGTGAAGCCGCTGGGTTGTGGCGAGATGGAGGGACGGGAGGGGTGGTTTGAGGGGGGCCGGAGTTGAAGGAACTGAGGGGTGCTCTGCTCGAAACAGGGTGGAAGAAGGAATGAGGCACTTGGGCTTTGCGGCTTGGCGAGGTCAGAGGGCTGTGAGGCAGGACCTGAGGGTGATGGTTCACGCGTAGGTGTTGCGGCGTGGGTGACCCAGAGGTAGTGGTGTTCGCGAGAGCGCTTGGGCTGGGTTTATAGTGGCGTGAGGTGGCGGGATGCGTTCGGCTTCTAGTTTGAGTTTTAGGCCTAGCTCTTCTTGTAGGCTGAGTTGCGCTTTGAAGAGGCCTATGCCTGCTCCTTGACTTTTTGTAGAATAGGGTCGGGGAGAGGGGTGTTCACGTGGGGAGAGATCGTGGGGATATGGGGAGAGAGGTTACTGTTGTGGGGGAAGGTGAGCCCATTCACGGTGACGTGGGAAGAGAGTCAAGCAGTTATGAGCTTAAGATATGATAGCAATACAAAATAGTTTGTTTTAACAAATAACCGAGTTTAACAAAAAGTTGTTTTAACAAAATAATTCGTTTTTAAAGATTTGAATTCAAAGGATGCTTAACAGCTAATTTAAGTTAAATCACAAGTGGATTTATTAAGGACGGATTTCCTTAACCTTAGCTTTTTTTTAAAAAATCAAATTGCAGTTGCAAACATGTAAGGGAAATTGTACTAGCCATTAACCACATTAAAGTACTATCAAACGGTTATTAAATAAATTATTAGGTTAAAAGTTAAATGGCTTAAAAAAACTTAAGTCTTTATGATTTCGCCCTACGGCACGATGTCGTCCAAAAATTATAAGAAAAATACTGGGACGATCGCGCCTCCGAGAGGATCATGGATACGAGGTCCGGTCACGCGTCTGGCGAAGAAAAAAGATAATAAAGGGCCAACACAAAAAAATACACCAACGAAACAACATATGCACAAAATACCTACGACCGAAAAGTGGTCGTTACATCCTACCCACCTTAGAATAAAGTCCATCCTCAGACTTTCTAACTACAATAAAATATCTACTAGTCTTCTAGTAACTGCCCCAATCCCACTATAATTCAACCAGGTATAGTTACTCCAAGTGCTAATATTGCAGTAGATAGTCAAACATTAATACTACAAACATGTATATATTTACGCACATTCTATACTCATACTTATCTAAGACAGACAAATTCATACACATACTTCAATCATTCATATAATCACGTACATCCTTATATAGCTATTACTCACTTATCTCATAACCAAGTCACACATACTTTCATACAATTAAATAGCTCACACCAGCAAATACAATTGTAGTACTTCACGTTTAGATAACTACCTATGAACAGAACAACAAGGATACACTACTCCCTATATCTCCTAGTGTACATTCAATCTTAACAACACATGTAATCACACCATACCACATTAACTCATGTTTGCTATATCTAATATACATCCACCACTACCTTAAATTCACAGATATATATATATATATATATATATATATATATATATATATATATATATATATATATATATATATATATATATATATATATTCAAATGCACGCAAATACTTCACCATATTTTCACATCACATACAGTCCTATAACTATTATCAAGGCACACCACACATGTCATAATTACCAGTATCTATAACTAAGTACATACTAATCCGTGCATGGTGCACACACACACACACGCTAATATAACATTCCTTCATACCACTATATACTTAGCACATTCTGTTGTGCCCTGCGTAGCTATTGCACACGTACTAGAGGGGGTGAATAGTACTTTAAAATAATTAAGAGTGTTATTCCTAATTATTGTGCAAACACAAACAACAATGCGGAACAACTACAAACAACAAGAATAAAGACAATCGCAAACAAAGGATGTAACGGGTTCGGATCTACCCAAGTCTCCCCGACTTGTTCCCGGTGATCCTACGTCCCAACCACCCGGATCCCCTCCGGATATTTGAGTTAGAAACCACTAACCCAAGATTTCCACTATGAAATTCTTGTAGAAAAACCTCTACAAGACCAAATCATACACAAATGACATGTGACTCCCACAACCCGGGATCACACCCTTTCTCTCACAACCGAGAGAAACACTTGCAAACAAAGTAAATGAAACAATGAAATACTTACCAACAAAATCCTATGCCTTGAGTAAAGCTTACCAAATTAGGGCAAGAAGGATTTTGAGGAAGAAGATGTCACCAAACCGAAGCTCCACCAATATGATCAGCGATCGAAGGCAAGGATGGAGGATGGTGACTAGAATCAAGCTCTTGGCTTGAATGGCTCACAATAAAGAGAATCTCTCTTGAGGAATTTTGCTCAAAGAGTGAGGGAGAGATTCTTGGTGAGAAGAGAGAGCTTTTAAATAGAGTTGAATGGCTCCTCTTTGATTTCTCTAAACCTATAGAATGGCAGCCTTGAATACTAGGAAAGAACCCCTCCAAGTATATATAGGATAGAGGAAAGAGAGAGCAAAAATCGTGGCATTTAATGCTCCAACGACTCTATTCTGAAGCAGTCTAGTCGGTCAAAGAAGGATCACTGACCGACTAGTTTCTCAACTAGTCGGTCGGTGATTCAACATGAACCGACTAACTGGAGAACAGCCAAAAGAGAAAGTTCAGACATAAAGAACTAGTCGGTCTAAGAAGACTTGCCAACCGACTAGTTTCACAACTAGTCGGTTGGTGAGTGTTCTTTGATCGACTAAGAGTAGAAATAGTATAGTCTGAAATCAAGGAGAACTAGTCAGTTAGAGAACAAATCCTAACCGATTAGTTTCTCAACTAGTCGGTCGATGATTGTTCTTTGATCGACTAACAATAAACAGTAGCTCAGGCTGTAGAAATGAAGATATAACTAGTCGGTCCATGAAGGATTCCAAACCGACTAGTTTGACAACTAGTCGGTCGGTGAACCTTCTTGGACCGACTAATTGGTCAACAGTGAAAGAGCTGAAATGAGCAAGGAGATCTAGTCGGTTCAAGAAGAATTGCTGACCGAGTAGATTGCCATCTAGTCGGTTGGTTCTTCTTCTTGAACAAACTAAGATGCACTAGAAGCCGCGAATCAAAGCGCGAAGCTTCGGGAAAGTTTCTATGGGCTTCTATGATAATCCTAGCTCTGATAATGTAAGACCTACTCAAGGCTTAACATTCTATACGATGAAGCTAGAAGACAATAAATAAAACTTGACGAACCATCTTCAAAAGCTTCAATCCGAATCTCTTGACTTCAATGATGCTACTAGAGCTTCAACGAAGCTTCAGGCACACGATCACATGCTTTGAGAAGTCTTGAGACGTCGCTTTTGATATACGTAGAGTTTTGGCGACGATCTCCATAACTGCGCTCACAAAGAGTTAGTTCACGATATTTATGTTTGCTCATCATCAAAACCAAATCCGGGGAATCAATACTCAATACATTCTACACACCAAGTTTAGCTAACAGATATACATTTAACACGTGAGTCCTTAGCAAATAACTCTACCACAAGACCAACACCTATAACTATATTATGGTATAGCCACCCATAATCATGTGTGTAACACAACCAGACACAACCAAAACTATCACTATACATACATCATCCATTACTACATTCATAGTACTACATGCAATCCACAAACATATGTAACAATATACTTAGAGTATACCCACTCAAGCTTGATTTATACAAAACACGGTATCTATACCTATACCAATACCACTCCCATATATATATATATACATCCACCACATAACCACATACATACCATAATATCAATCAATATTCTTAGTCAAGTAAAGCCCACATAATGTAATCACTTTCACCCTATAACAACATTACAAATATCAGCACACATATAACTATAATACACTCTTTAATACATGCATTCACCGTATAGTCACATACATGTAATATATATTCACACCATAGTCATCTACCTATAATTGGTATACAACACATCTACTTATTCATACATAGTTTAAGACATACCATAATCGTGTATACTTCACGGTATACACGCGCACGCATAACATCCCATCAAAGCAAGCAATATTAACAAAACTATAATCCTATTACTATACATATATCACATATACTCATGCAGCAAATACATAACTACTTACGTCTAAGCACAATACCTATTTACGTACGAGCACACGCTCACACGTACAAACTTGTAGGTCATATATTAGGCCTACACACTTAACTATAAGTACACCTATACCATTACACTTAACATACACATGACTTACTAGTATACTATTTCAGACATTCACCACATACTCTACCAGCAGATATTTCAACACTAAATCTAATATACATAGACGTACCTAAAGTGGTATAGCTATCCACACACTTTTATATAAACATTATCATTCAAACCACTTCATATATATATCATGTAGAACACTAAGTATGTATATATCACACAAGAGGCATACATTAATATACTACAGGGGAGTACACTCATACGTGAGTGATACGCCGGGTTTCACTCATACGTGAGTGATACGCCGGCACGGGTCCACACACTTACTTACACATGCACCACAACGACATCGCAATAAAATCAGTGGGCTCACTCCTATACTAAGGTTGGCATAGGTAACGACAAGCACTAACATCTAAACAACCGAAACCAAAGACGTAACGAGCAAGATCGAAAAGAGCGAGTTCAGATAAGGTGAGGATAAGGAGATAGCTGGTAGAGTGGGACAAAATTATTGCTCTAAATAATTAAATAGGCGAAAGAGAGTCATGTGTAAAATATGATATCTAATATATCTATTCTTATGAAGATACGTAGAAATAGCGAGTAAACTGTAAAATTTGAAAACACGGAAAAGTTTTAGGCGAAGAAATAATGAGTAGGGTGAGGCAGTGATCGTGTTATAAATGGAAATATGTTTATACCAAAAAATTCTGAAGTATGAGCACGATGAATATAAATCCTGTGTATAAAGATATACTGAAGTTCTATTTACCTTAGAAAACATTCTAAAAGTAAGTATGATAAGTGAAAATTTTAATAATAAACTTAGTAGTATAGAAATGGGAGGAAAGATATATTGAAATATATTTTTTAAAATGGTAATAAAGTTTTAAAACCGAAATACGAAAGATCTAGGTCAGGGAATGATTACGAGATATTAATTAAAAATTACAACCAATAAACTTCAAAACCTACGAAATAATTTTAACTCAATCAGAAAGTAAGGAATTTAAATATATAGGAAGGAGGTTTAAAACTAAATTTAAACTGAGCGAAAACTTTTAATAAGGAAAATCGAAAATAACTTTGAGGAATCAGGATTTGCAACGGAGAAGATTCAAAAATTTAACGATAATCGTCGGGAAATGATCACGTGTATCAAGGGCGAAGAATATAATCGCGAGGTGAATATGCCTAGGTTACGATTCAGGAAAAGCTACGATGGGATTTCTACGGTCGGTAACACAGAAGTGTAATGATCAGGGAAAAGATAGAATCAGGGGTTCTAATTATCGGGTTAACTAAAGGTCAAGAGAAACTTAACACTAAGACTCTCTAAAAGACTAGACTGTAATAAAGGTCTTGGGGTGGGATCCTAAGAGTAACGATTACATTCTGTTGGGCCCGAAATTGTCGGACTCAAACGAACGGCTAAAAGAGAAGTTCTAGAAGTCTAATATGATCAGGGCTGGGTGAGAGACTGCTAAGGCAACCTAAGACGAGTACAGCTTAATCTTGGCGAAGGCTCTGACTATCAAATCTGGACATCTACCTAAGTCTTCCTACCATCTAAGACAGGGAAAATTCAGATTAGACTTAATCATGACTCGAATGTCATGAATAATTAATTGGATGTTATTTATCATTATTGTTGTTCCGATATTTTGCGGGTGCAAAGAAGACCTGCATGTGCCACCAACAAAACCTGTCACGCCCCACTTCCCTAATATGGAAGGCAAGACGCGAGGAGGTCCACTCAGACGTGGAGCTGTGAAGCTGCAGTCTGATAAGCGTAAGTAAAAATTACGAATAATAGCAGGTCCTTTGCATTGCGACGAAACAACAACAATGATAATAGTAAAGCAGATAAAAAAGAAGACATCCACCAACATCCAGAATATTATTCTAACATCTCAGAGCAGTCAGAAAAAGTACAAGTCTGAACAATAGGCCTAAAGCATGGCCGAAACAAAAGTAAAGAGAGAGTCACTGGATGAGACTAATGGTAGGACCTGAATCCTCGAACTGAACGTCAGCAACCTGACGTCCTCTGCAACTAAGTCAGGCTCAAAACCTGACATGTGACACCCAAAGAGAAAAGGGCACATGTCAGCAAAAGTCTCCCAAAGAAAGGGGAGAAACTTTGTGCAAGGATACAAATAAAATAAAGCGACTAGCAGTTCTAAATATAATGAAAAGACTTGACATTTAGAGAATGCAACAATTAAGATGACATGATGACATGCATACACGTCGTAGCAGAAGCTACGAAAAACACTGTTTCACGAGTCACGAACATTATCATTTCACAAACATTATCATTTCACGATGTGCACAGGGTTTACGCTTTACAGCTGAAGTTGCTGATCTGGCATACTTATACACTGAGTGGTCGCTTAACCCTACCCCTCCCACGTGTGTCGAGCCTTGGTTTCCCAAGTACGTGAGCTCGCTTCTGGATCACGAGTCGAGGAAGTGTTTCTCAATATGGACTGGCGCCCATCTTCTAGATCACGAGCCAGGAAGTGTTTTTGGCATAGGGTTGTGCCCGTAAAGCAGGTGCCTAGCCTCAATCATTACAATAAGTGTAGCGTGTGCTACGCAATCACGATGAAACATTAGATGCATGCAATGACATGGAAATGAGCAGATAATTTGCGTACCATTAATTGAAATTAAACATGACAGGGTAGCATGAATGTAAGCATGATGAAGGTGTCGGATCTAGCTTCGTTGTCAAGCTAGATCTAAAAGTGTCGTCTAGGCAGCTATCATTTCACTTCCTAGTCTCTTTTACGCTACTGTACAAAATGGCCTAAGACGTGGCCTAAAGAGAAATCTGGCAAGTATCACTTGCCTGAAAAACAACCAAGTCACGATCCCGTTCAATCAGTCCGAGTCTACCTATGTGCTCACAATGCAATCCAGCATACAGTCCCAAATTTATTGTTCTTGATTAGTGAGTTACAAAATGATCAGAGACTACGAGTTTTAGGTTGATTAACAGGCGGTGTGGGGGTTCTTACAGAGAGAGACTTACCTCAACACGACGCGAGAGCTACTCTGACGTCGGGTAGCGACGTCAGTGGTTGGATTTCGGTTGCGCAAACGGTACGGAACGATGGGTTATCTGTTGATAAAACACGTGTCTGAATTAGGTTTGTCCCAAAATAATTAAACAATAATTCATTCTCTTTATTAGGTTCTCTATCCTAAGGGTGTTCAAATCGTATTATTAACTAACGTTACTGATTATGCACTAACATTCTAAGACAATCTACTAACATTAACAGTGTACTCATTATTAGTAAGTATGTAAATCCATGCACTGGTAAGTTATTGATTACCTCACACTATCACCGTAATTAAGTTAATAAACAAGTTAATAACATTAAGGTAGAGAATGTATATGTTACTAACCTACTGGAAATGCTCAACTTCATAATTAACCTATGTTATAAAATAATTTACTAACTATCATTATTATAATACGCACCAACTTATCTAATAATTATTATTCTCTTAGCATTATTACGTGCTGACAGATAGGTCATAATAACATTAACATAATAGGAATAACCCTGCCATCTTTTGAAATAGAATCTAACACAAATAGGTGAGCTACACTTATCAACTTACTGGTTATTAAAACTGGCAACATCTGGGTTAACAGTCGATGGCTTATAGGAGTACTGTTGTATGTCTACCTACCACTTGCATTCAACATAATAGTTTAATGGATTTTTTTCATAGGTACGGTACAGTTGCTAACATTTACAGTTCAAGTTGGCTAAAAGCTAACATATAACAATTCCCTGGCTCACTGTTTATTGGTTTACAAGTGTACATAGGCATTATGCACATGTTTCACGGTTTAATATATAAAAGTAATATTGCTTTTACTCTCCAAATCAAATGCTCTGTGAAAGCTAACCTGTTGACGTCGTTCTTCTCTTCGTGCCTCGCAGGTTGCGGCGTTGGTCGGAAAGGCAGTGGTGGCCTTTTGACGGAGAGCGGGAGGACGAACAGCGTTGGGGCGACCGGGGGTTGTCGGCGTTGGGGGCTTCGGCGGTCGGAGGCGCTGGCGTGGGCTTCGAACGGGACTGAGTGATCGGAGGGGACCGTCGGCGTGGGTTCGGGGCGCGGGTTGCCGATTACTGATGTGGGGGAAGGTGAGCCCATTCACAGTGACGTGGGAAGAGAGTCAAGAAGTTATGAGCTTAAGATATGATAACAATACAAAATAGTTTGTTTTAACAAAGAACCCAGTTTAACAAAAAGTTGTTTTAACAAAATAATTTGTTTTTAAAGATTTGAATTCAAAGGATGCTCAACAGCTAATTTAAGTTAAATCACAAGTGGATTTATTAAGGATGGATTTCCTTAACCTTAGCTTTTTAATAAAATCAAATTGCAGTTGCAAACATGCAAGGGAAATTGTACTAGCCATTAACCACATTAAAGTAATATTAAACGGTTATTAAATAAATTATTAGGTTAAAAGTTAAATGGCTTAAAAAAACTTAAGTCTTTACGATTTCGCCCTACGGCATGATGTTGTCCAAAAATTATAAGAAAAATACTGGGACGATCGCGCCTCCGAGAGGATCATGGATACGGGGTCCGGTCACGCGTCTGGCTAAGAAAAAAGATAATAAAGGGACAACACAAAAAAAATACACCAACGAATTACAACATATGCACAAAATACCTAGGACCGGAAAGTGGTCGTTACACACTATAGGCACCAAACAGATCGGTCATGCTCTTCTTGACTTAGGGTCCAGTGTTAACATTTTGCCATATCCTGTGTTTACTCAATTGGGGCTTGGGAAATTGAAAGCCACACCTGTTATTCTCCAGTTAGCTGATAAATCTATGAAAATACCGAGGGGATGTGTTGAGGATGTACTTGTCCAAGTGCAAAATTTTTATTACCACGTGGACTTTATTGTATTGGACCTTCAGGGACCCCAGTCTGCCACTCCAACCCCAAGTATTTTAGGTCGACCATTCCTAGCTACTAGTAATGTTATTATTACTGCAGGAATGGTCAACTTAAGCTTTCTTTTGGCAACATGTCTTTGGATCTAAATAATTTTAATGCTTGCAAATTGCCAACAGGTGTAGAGGAGTATGAGGAAGTAAGTATGATTGACGCTCTTGTCGTTCATCACTTTGATGAAGAATTCGTTTCTGCTATTGATTTTGTTGATCAGTTATGCAACGGTATTGACGATAAATCTTTTTTGCAGGAAGCTGGAGAGGTGTATCGCACCACCTGGGTGCCACGCTTTGAGCTACTACCATTGGAGATGCCATGCCAAATGCCATCTGATCTTGAGCATCCACATCTGGAGCTCAAACCATTGCCATCGTATTTGAAATACGCTTATCTTGGAGACAACTGTACATTTCCTGTGGTAATATCTTCCAAACTCACTTTAGATCAGGAAAATGAATTATTAGTTGTTTTGAAGAAACATAAGGGGAAATCGGATGGACAATTGCTGATATTAAAGGTATTAGCCATCTTGTATGCACACACCATATATATTTAGAAGATGATACCAAACCTATACGTGAACCACAACGAAGGTTGAACCCAACATTAAAAGAAGTAGTTAAGAGTGAGGTCCTGAAATTGCTTGATGCATGTATCATATACCCCATTTCTGATAGTAGGTGGGTTAGTCCAACCCAAGTTGTACCAAAGAAATCTGGGTTTACTGTTGTGAAAAATGAAAATAATGAATTGGTACCCATGAGAACCGCCACTAGATGGCGTAAGTGCATAGACTTTAGGAAGCTTAACTCCAAGACACGAAAAGACCACTTCCCTCTTCCCTTCCTAGACCAAATTTTGGAGAGAGTGGCCGGACATGAGTTTTACTGCTTCCTAGATGGATACTCCGATTACTACCAAATAGAAATTTCCCCAGAGGATCAGGAGAAGACCACATTCACTTGTTCCTTTGGAACTTATGCTTTTTAGAGGATGCCATTTGGTTTGTGCAATGCCCCTGCAACTTTTCAACAGTGCATGTTAAGTATATTTGATGATATGGTTGAAAAGATTGTAGAAGTATTTATAGATGATTTTTCAGTATATGGTAACTCATTTTCTGATTGTTTGACTAACTTGGCTCGTGTGTTGAATAGATGCATCGAAAAGAACCTGCTTCTTAACTGGGAAAAATGTCACTTCATGAGCACTGAGGGCATCGTCCTTGGTCACATAGTCTCCAAGGAAAGAATACAGGTAGACAAAGCCAAGGTGGAAGTCATCGAAAAGTTACCTACTATCAAATGCATTAAGGACATTTGGTGTTTCCTTGGTCATGCCGGATTCTACAGGCGGTTCATAAAGGATTTTAGTTTGATTTCACGTCTTTTATGCACACTTCTTATGCATGACACTGAATTCATTTGGACAGAAGAGCATAAAAACTCTTTTAATACTTTAAAACAATTACTTATATATTCTCCCATTTTGCAGGTACCTGATTGGACCCTGCCGTTTGAAATCATGTGTGATGCCAACAATTTTGCAGTTGGCGCAGTTCTTGGACAACGAAAAGACAAATCTCCGGTTGTCATTTACTACGCAAGAAAAAGTTTGAATGAAGTTCAAAGGAATTACACTACCACAGAGAAGGAGTTGCTTGATGTAGTCTTTGCATTGGAAAAATTTAGGAGCTACATTTTGGGATTTTCCATTATTATTTTTATTGATCATTCCGCTTTTAAATATCTTTTGTCTAAGAAAGATGCAAAGCAAAGGCTTATATGTTGGATTTTACTTTTACAGGAGTTCCAGGTGTAGATTAAGGACAAGAAAGGAGTTGAAAATCATGTAACCGCCCATCTTTCACGACTGACCTTTGGTACAGAGTCTGCTTCCATTCTTATTGAAGACTCCTTCCCAGATGAGCACCTATTTGCTGTCTCCACACTTCCATGGTATGCAGATATTGTAAATTACTTGGTAACTGGTAAGGCCCCCCTCAACTTGGTCAATTCAGGATAAAAAACGATTTAATCACGAGGTAAAATCACTTTTCGTTGATGATCCATATTTTTATAAAGATTGCAATGACCAAATAGTGAGGAGATGTATACCAAATTAAGAAATAGACATTGTTTTACATTTTTGTCACGAGAGTGCATGTGGGGGACATTTTTCGGCTCACAAAACTGTGGCTAAAATTTTACAATGCGGATTTTATTGGCCAAGCATGTTTAAAGATACTTTTTCATTTTGTAAATCATGCTTGCCTTGCCAGCAGTTGGGGGGGATAACTAGGAGGGGTATGATGCCATTAAACCCCATATGGAAATCGAAATGTTTGATTGTTGGGGTATTGACTTTATGGGACCCTTTCCCCCTTCTTTTGGACATACTTTTATTTTACTTGCAATTGATTATGTGTCTAAATGGGTTGAAGCTATCCCTTGCAGGACAAATGATGCATCCATCATGCTGAAGTTCATGAAGGAACATATCTTTGCACGATTTGGGGTGCCAAAGGCAATGATAAGTGATGGAGGCTCCCATTTTTGCAACTGCCTTTTTGCGAGCTTGATGACAAAGTTTGGGGTGAAGCACAAAGTCTCTACACCTTACCACCCCCAAACTAATGGCCAGGCAGAGTTGGCAAACAGGGAGATAGAGAATATTCTCCAAAAGACAGTGAATCCTACTAGAAAGGATTGGATCATCCATCTTCCTGAAGCATTGTGGGCATACTGTACCGCCTACAAAACTGTATTAGGGATGTCTCCTTACCGTATTATCTACGACAAACATTGTCATTTACCCGTCGAGATTGAACATAAATCTTTTTGGGCGGTTAAACAATTCAATTTTAATGCTGATTCTTCTTCTTCTTTACGTAGGTTGCAATTAGTTGAACTTGAGGAGCTGAGGAGAGAAGCATATGACAATGCAAAATTGGCCAAATAAAGATTAAAAGTTGCACAAGATCGCACCATACAGAGGAGATAATTTGTTCCAGGCCAAAAAGTGCCTTTATACAATTCACGCTTGCATCTCTTCCCAGGAAAGCTACGCTCCAAGTGGAATGGACCTTATATTGTAAAAATGAGTTATCCACATGGAGCAGTGACCTTAGTCAACCCAAAGGATGTCAATGAGTTCAAGGTCAACGGCCAACGCTTGAAGCACTATCAAGAGCAATGGCCACAGGAGGACGACACTGTGCTACTTACAGACCCACCTTCGGGTGGTAACCGATAAGGTGTGTTCTTTCTATAACTCTTTAGTTTTAGTATATATAGTAATAAATAAATTTGCATCGTACCCTTCAAACATCGAGGACTATGTTCACTTTTAGTTAGGGGGAGGAAGTGTTTGCATTTTTTTAAAAAAGAGTTTGCATATGTTTGCATATATATATATATATATATATATATATGTATGTATGTATGTATATATGTATGTATGTATGTATGTGTATATATATATATAGAGGTGGGATCAAATGACCCCCAAAAATAACCCCCCAAAATGACCCCCTATCAAAAATCCTATGCCCCCCATTTTTGCGGAAGATCCGAACCGTTCATCTTGATCTCCACCCTCTAAATACCTTACCCACCAATTTTCAACCCGATCCCATGTGTTTTACCCGTTCATCAACCATTCGCAAAAGTTCGCATGAATAGAACTTTTGCGAATGGTTGATGAACGGGCAAAACACCTGGGATCGGGTTGAAAATTGGTGGGTAAGGTATTTAGAGGGTGGAGATCAAGATGAACGGTTCGGATCTTCCGAAAAAATGGGGGGCATAGGATTTTTGATAGGGGGTTATTTTAGGGGGTTATTTTTGGGGGTCATTTGATCCCTCCTCTATATATATATATACATATATATATATATATACATATATATATATATATATACATATATATATATATATATACATATATATATATATACATATATATATATATAAACACAAAAAAAAAGAGTGTTGTGTTTTTCACCAAAACCATCTATATGTCCATTTGAAGTGAAAATTCCATTGTATTTAATTGAACACCTATATTCATTATTGTGAAATTGACGTGCGTTTATATTTCATATATTCACGCACGTTTTCTTTTGTGTTTTCCCGTGTTTTCCGTCGTCTTTTATTCGTTTTCTTGTATTTTCTCGTTTTCTTTCACTTTTCTTTGTTTATCCATGTTTGCAGGATGTTGGCCACGTAGGGGACGTTTAATGATGATATCACAAGTCCCCGGAGCAACGGGAGAAGTCACGCGTGATCCAGGGGGTCAAACGTCGAAGAATTCATCTTTCAGCCCCTCACCCGGTCGGTTGGTCATCTCCAACCGATCGGATGATGCACGCGTGCACCACCCGGTCTCAGCCGGAGCTCACATGGAAGTCACCCGACCGGTTCGCAGACCGGTTCAGCGGGGGCCTGTTCTCTGTTTTCTCGAGCAAAATGCCAACCGATCGGGTGACTCTCACCCGATCGGTTCATCTGTAGCTGAAGATGAGGAGCTGAAGACACGGGCACCAAACCGATCGCTTCACCCGACGGCTCCAAGATCCAACCGGTCACTCAAGAACTCACCCGACCGGTTCATGTGATCGGGTGAAAGCTCGCCGTTTTCTGTTATTATTTTTTAACGGATCAACCGATCGGTTGACTTGTCAACCGATCGGTTGATGCGAGAGTCTATAAATAGAACCCATAGGGTTCCAGAAACGGGAGCTGCGAGTTTTTTACTGTTTTCTCACTTTGTGACGGCTGTAATTGTTACTCTTTTGTAAGTTGTCGGATCTTTCTCAAATTTTAGTATTGTCTTAATTACTCTATTACTTCCGCATTACAATCGTCCGATTATGATTCCAACGGTTAATTTTTATTTAGATCGCTTTTTCATGGATTTTTGTGAGTAGTTCCCAAATCTGGGATTTTGGTGGAAACCCCTTCGGGGGCTCTTCCTGATGCGTCCATAGGGTTAGGAAATCGATAGGGATTTGGAATCTAACGGTTACGCGGGGTGTTTCATTGTCATCGGTGGGAAAAAGACCGCCTTTGACCGTTGGGCCAAGGGGGAATAAACTTGGCGGTTGACTCCCTAGCCATAGCTCACGCCCATAGCGTAGACGTCGAATCCTAGCACGCGGGAGCGGCAGGATGAGACGTTGGGAGTTATCGTTGCGGGCTTAGTGCTCCCGGGATCGATCAGTGTTAATGGACACGGGAGTGCCCACTGATCGAATCCGGGAAGTCCGGTGTATCATCCTGGGCACCGACCGGAATATCGGGCCCATGGGATGCCGGTACCACTTTCAGAGGCAACGTCTCACCATTAGACCCTAATTCCGATCGCTATCCATACCCGTAGGCCGTACCGGCGAGAGTCTCTCGTCGGGTTGGAAACCAAAGTCCCGGGTTTTCTTTCTTGTTGTTCATACCCTTTATTTCTTTCCGTGACAACCATTTACCGATTCGGGCTAGCTCGCCCCTCGGGGTGATTTAGGTCCTATCTGACCCAAGCACAACCTCGCCTCCCTGAGTTCGATATTCCCGCACCCTACACTAACCGTGCACTTGCGGTAAACCGACACCGCGCCCTTACCGCAGATCGCGGGGGCGCCGGTCAAGTTTATGGCGCCGTTGCCGGGGAGGCAACGTGCTTGTTATTTTAGGATCTCTTGAACCCTCGTGTCTAGCTCTCATCCCTGCCTCGCGATAATTTTCGCATTCTCCTTTTTCTTCTTATTTTTCTTATTTTTATTTCTTATTTAATCTGTTTCTTTCCCACTTGTCGCTTCACGGGTGTTTGTTGTTTTTCATGCGCAGGAGTTCAAGAAGTCTCGACGACTTGATTCCCCTCGATCCAGAGATTAACGCCACCCTTAGGAGCTTGGCCGCTGAGAAGCGAAGAAGAGAGGATCCCGAATCCATGGAGGAGAACACCCCGCCTCACAAGTCCCTACTGGAGTACTCGATGCCTTCTATCGAGTCCACTTCCGCCATCCGTCCTCCAGCTATCACGGCCCAAAGCTTTGAGCTGAAGCCGTCTTTGGTGACATGGATCCAGCAGGATCAGTTTGCGGGTGCACCCATGGAGAGCCCGATCGAGCATCTAGACTCCTTCTTGGAGAAGTGTGACACCTTCCGGATTAATGGTGTCACGACAGAGGCTATCCGTCTGAAGTTGTTCCCCTTCTCTTTGCGAGACAAAGCCAAGCAATGGCTTAGGGGGAAGGACCCCAACACTTTCAACACCTGGGAGAAGCTCTCCAATGCTTTTCTGATGAAGTTCTTTCCTCCGGGGAAGACCATGAAGTTGAGGAGTGAGATCTCCTCCTTCTCCCAGGCCAGCCACGAGTCCTTGCATGAAGCTTGGACGAGATATAAGGAAATGCAAAGTAGATGCCCTCACCATGAGCTTCCGAAGTGGCAGATTATTAATCTGTTCGATAATGGGTTGAGGGATGACCTGAAATCTTCTATGGACGCCGCGGCTGGGGGTTCCTTCATGTCTAGGAGCGAGGAAGATGCCGGACATATTCTGGAAAATATGGCATCCAACAATGAGCGGTGGTGTGACGAGAGAGCCACACCAAGATCCGGGGGTATACACAGAGTCGAGGACGTCGACAAACTTTCAAGCAAGTTCGACTTGCTTTCGACCCAGATCTCCGCGCTAATGGTAGGAGCGGGTGGGGTCGGTACACAGCAAATTTCTGCGGTAGAGTTCGAATTCTTTGGGGAATTTGACGGTGGAAACATCTCACCACCGTTGGATCAGGCGAGCGCACTATTTTACAACCCCACGGGAAATGCGCCGTATCCGCCAAGGACCAATTCCAACCCGACCTACTCTCCAAACAACCGGAACCACCCAAACTTCAGTTACCGGCCACCATTTCAGCCCTCGCCGCCTCAGCAACCGCAGCAACAAACTTATCAGCCGGCTAGGCCACAGCAGAGTCAGGTTCAGTAGCAACCATTTCAGCAGCAACCTCAGCAACAATTTTACGCCCCCAGGAACCAGCAGCCATTCCAGCAGCAGCAGCAGTATGGCCAACAGAGGGCCGTCTCTCCGGTTGAGTCTCTCTTGACTCAATATATTACCAACCAGGAGAAGATCAACCAAAAGCTAGAAATGGGTCAGCGGACCCTCACGGACCAAGTAACCCAGCTGGGGTTACAAGTGGCGAATCTTTCAAGGTCACAAAACCAATTGCCGCCACAACCGGAGGTGAACTCGAGGGGAGCAACCCAAACATCGGCACTCGTGCACGAGCACGCAAATGTGTCCGATATCGTTCTGAGAAGCGGGACACAAATTCCTACTAGAGTGCCCCCTAGCAAACCGGAAGCACCATTGGTCGTTGAGAGACCGATCGAAAAATCAAACGACGCCGGTGCTTCGTCATCAGATCCTATGACTCCGGAGGGAGTCTCTGAAGAAGAGAAAAAGAAGAAGGAGGAAGGGAGCCCGAAATTGTTCAAACCCGTTGTGCCATTTCCACAACGGTTAGCTCAGGCCAAAATTGATGAGAAATATGGCAAGTTCTTCGCCATGGTCAAGGACCTGAGCCTGCAAATTCCCTTCCTAGAAGCAATCGAAACAATCCCCTCCTATGCAAAATTCCTGAAGGATTTGGTGACGAGAGGGTCTAGAAAAGAGAAAGTAGTGTTGACGGCGGAGTGTAGCGCTCTTATCCAGAGGGCAAGTCCGCCGAAACTTAAGGACCCGGGGAGATTCTCAATTCCTTGCACGATCGGGGCAGTAAAGATTCATCGTGCACTCGTCGATCTCGGAGCGAGTGTTAGTTTGATGCCCTTGTCGATGTATAGAAGGATAGGAATGGGTGATTTGGAGCCCACCGGTATGACCCTACAACTAGCTGACCGGTCGGTCAAATATCCGGTGGGAATTGTGGATGACCTACCCGTCAATGTGAAAGGGGTGCATGTGCCAGTGGACTTTGTAGTCATGGACATGCCTGAAGACGCACACACCCCGATCATCCTGGGACGGCCTTTCATGGCCACTGCTGACGTTTTGATAGATGTGAAGAACGGAAAACTTTCTCTAAACGTCAGCGGAGAAAAAGTTGAATTTGATCTGGGGTTATCCATGAAGTACCCCGATCCCCCAGACGACCCTCGGTGTAGTTTGCTGGAGATGGAAGAAGAAAAAGCTGTTGAAGAGAGCTCCTAGGAGATTCTCTTAAGAAACCCCCCTGATGACTTGGGGAATTCAGAGGATGGAGACAGCCCCAAGGACAAAGATGCTGCTTGGAAAACAAGTGCAGCAAGAACGACCCCTCCCGGGTTCCCCAAGGCTCCTCCTGTGAGGAGAACGGGAAAAGAGCCCATGGACCTCACTAAAGACGAGGTCAGGATCCTAAAGAAGATGGCGGGAAGCGCCAACACGAAAGAGAAACCCCCGGATCCCAAGAACAAGGAGAGGGTAGTTGAGCAAATATTTCTCCAGCCGCTGACTACTCCAAGGGCCTTCAGCTCCAATGAAGAAGAGATGCCGAACTTCGGGCATCACCCGTATCAACCACCGTGAACATCTCTTGCGGGCGTCGAGCCAATGACGTTAAACAAGTGCGCTTCATGGGAGGCAACCCATGTTCTAAACTTTTTCCCCAATTTTTAGCGTTATTTTTGACTTTATTTTATCTACTTTTATAAATAAAATCAGCCGCGAGAAGATCCGTTCAGGGACTTAGACAATCTGTTGGCTTTTGCAGGAAACAAAGCCCCAACCGATCGGTTGACAACTCACCCGATCGGTTGAGATGTATCAGATACAAGCCGAGATCTGTCCCCAGATGAACCGATCGGTTGAAGAATGAGGAGACCGGGTGACAGACCGGGTGAGCTGGGGAGAACTCTCGGAAATTTTTGGGGAATATCAACCGATCGGTTGAGTTCGTGCGCGATCGGTTGACGCGACCGGGTGAGCAGCCCTAAGTTCTCGGGAAAATGAGTGAAGCGGCCAACCGATCGGTTGACAAGTCAACCGACCGGTTCGCCTGTAGCATTTCTTCGGCAAGTATTTCGACCTAACCGTCAACCGATCGGGTGACAAGTCACCCGATCGGTTCGACTTAAAACCCTATAAACACCCCCAACCGCCCGTTCGATCCGCACTCGCCATTTTCGAATCCGGATCCTCCGTTTCACCTCTCCCTCGTGCGCCTGCCCTCTTTCTTCCCTTCAATCAACCGCAATCGCCTTTTCCCCCATCCCCCTACCCATCCACCATCGATTTCTCTCCATTCTCCTCGATTCCACCAACACACAAAACCCTAACCTCCACCCGTTTTCCCCAATTTCGAAACTTGCTGAAGAGATCGCTGCGGCTTCACAGCGTGCTCCAATCGAGTAGCATCGGGGCATCTACGAGCAACTATCTTCATCTCATTTGGGTAAACTCGCTCCTTTGCTTAATTTTAATCTTACCCCAAATATTCCATTTGCTTGTTGGTCGTATTTCGTGTTTGTGTTGAATTCATTGTACTCTTACGTACCTACGCACACGAACGACACCCACACAATGCCTCCCCGCCGTGTTAAGCCCACCGATGCCAGCTCTTCAAACCCTAGGCCCACCCGTCGTACCCGTCGCACACAGCCCACCACCTCCAACCCATCCACCACACCACGCACCACTTCCCCACCTCACGTTTACGATCCCGAATATGGGATGCAATTCCAAACCGATGACCATGCCGACCGATTCGCGGCCATGGTCCTCCTAGCTGGTCAGGGTGGTCGGATAACCGAGGAGTCCGTCGACCGAGACCTCCCGTTTCTTCAAAGCTTCATTCGCCACATCTGTGAAGACCCACCCGACGTCTCCGAGCTCCACATTCCACCCCCCACGACTCCTGGTCCTCAGCGCAGGCCCCCGTCACCTCCCCTAGAGGGTGGTGCCCCTGCTTGATTTTTCTCTCCCACTTTTGCCCCCCCATATTTGTGCCCATCTGTCTTTTCGGGGCCCTGCTTTGTCTCTGTCGGGGGGGGGGGACTATTTGCGTGTTGCTTTCTGAATTCACCTCTTTTGTTTTTGACTCCCCCTTGCATATCTCTGGATTTCATTGATCATATCATTTCGATAGCACTGTCTGGTTTAGCTTGGGGGACGTCTATTTTGGCGTGCTGTCGTGTTTTGTTTGATTTTCTCATTTTTGTGTGTGTGTGTGTGCTTGTTTTTCATTTTTTGAGTGTCGTGTCGTGTGGTTTTATTTTTATTTTCGTGTTGTTTGATTTAGATTTTGATCTTTCTTTCTTTTTCAGTTTCATCTATGTGTTTTCCTCGTTTTCATTTCTTTTTGTGTCAGTGCGTATTCCCCCCCACTTTCATTGCCCTCCCGTACTCACTCATATTGCATTGAGGGCAATGCAAACTTCAGCTTGGGGGAGTCGCACTGTGTGCGTCGTTTGAGTCCTTCTTTTTCGTTTTTTGTGTCGTTTTCATCGTGTTTTTATTTTTTTCTTTTCTTCTTTTTAGCTCTTTCTCCTGGAGATGAATCCTATGATGAATCGCCACAAAGTCACACACACCTAGCATTGCATCGATAATCACACTCACTAACCCTAGGATTTCGAGTCCTCTTGCATTTCACGCATTGTGGGTCCACTTAGCTTTCTCGTGAGTCGTGTGTCGTGCCTATCTATTTGGTGTGCTTCTGCTTTGTGATTTTACTTTATATACCTGTCCAGGAATGACCCCTAGATTATCATGCTTCGATTTGAATATGCGGTATTTGTTTCTACTATATGCATGCTATATTTATATCGTATATTTCAATTCGCATGCGTCGGGATTCCACAACTAAGGACTAGGATAACCCATTTAGCCTATGCTCTATTTAGCGAGAATAGTTTCCTTTGCCCGAGTGTTTAGATTTCGACTTCTTTTTGTTTTACTTGGTGCAAATCCCCTCGTCGTGTACCGTTCTCCCACATGGGAGAGTACACATGTGTATAGCCAAAAACCCAAAAATCCAAAAAAAAAGAGAAAAGAAAAGAAAAACCCAAAAAGAAAAGAAAAGAAAAATTTTGTATAGCCAAAAAGCCAAAAAAAATACAAATACCCAAAACCCAAAAAAAATTGCAAGTGTGAATATTTTTCCTATCTACCGAGAATAAAGGGAAGGCGAGAATTTGCACCGAGTGTTCTGTTGAGTATTAGACTCCCCGGTTTTGGTTTTGGATGATGAGCAAACATAAATATATCATGAACTAACAATTTGTGAGCGCAGTTATGGAGATCGTCGCCAAATTCACGAGAACACTCAAAGCGACATCTTAAGACTTCTCAAAGCTCGTATTCAATGACTAAAGCTTCGTTGAAGCTTTTGGACCTTTTTGGAAGTCATGAAGATTTGATCGAAGCTTTCGAAGACCGTTCCTTAAGGTTTTATTCATAGTCTTTTAGCTTCGATTTATAGAATGTTAAGCCTTGAGTAATTCTTACTTGTCTATCTTCATATCACTCATATCTTAGAGCTAGGATTATCTTAGAAGCCATTAGAAACTTTCCCGAAGCCTATCGCTTCTTCCCTCGGCTTCTAGTGCATCTTAGTTGGTTCTAGTAGAGTCACCAACCGACTAGATGACGATCTAGTCGGTCGGCAACTCTTCATGAACCGACTAGATGTCCTAACTCATTTCAGCTCTGCCATGTCGATCAATTAGTCGGTCAAAGAAGGTTCACCGACCGACTAGATGACGATCTAGTCAGTTAGGAATCCTTCTCAGACCGACTAGTTGAGCTTGCCTCTGTACTGCCTGAGTTACTGTTTACAGTTAGTCGGTCCAAGAACATTCATCGACCGACTAGTTGTGAAACTAGTCGGTCAACATTTGTTCTTAGACCGACTAGTGTAACTTGTATTCAGCTTCGTGCATTTCACTCTTAGTCGGTCAAAGAACACTCACCGACCGACTAGTTGGCAAACTAGTCGGTTGGCAAGTCTTCTTAGACCGACTAGTTCAGGTTGCCTGGAAATCACTCTTTTGGCTGTCGAGCTGTTAGTCGGTCCATGTTGAATCACCGACCGACTAGTTGATGAACTAGTCGGTCAGTGATCCTGCTTAGACCGACTAGTCTGCTTCAGATTAGAGCCGTTGGAGATTTGAAAGTGACGTTTCTCTCTCTCTTTTCCCTTGCTTCGATTTATAGAATGTTAAGCCTTGAGTAATTCTTACTTGTCTCATCCCTAGGCTTCCATTGCTGGTCATCTTCTTGAAGCTAGGGTTTGGTGACTCTTCCTCCATCAAAATCCTCTTTGCCCTAATTTGGTAAGAAATCTCAAGGCATAGGTATTTTGTTGGTAAGCATTTCATTTCAGTTATATTTGAATTGTATACTCTCGGTTGTGAGAGGTTTTGCGTGATCCTGGTTTGTGGGAGTCACGGTCATCGATTGTAGGTCGATTGCGCTTGTGAGGTTTTCGCAAGTGTTCATATTGGAAATCTTGAGTTAGGGTTTCTAACTCAAGTATCCGGAGGGGATCCGGGTGGTTGGGACGTAGGATCACCGGGAACAAGTCGGGGAGACTTGGGTGGATCCGAACCCATTAAACCATTGTGTTTGCGTTTGCATTTATTCTTCTTGATTGTAGTTATTCCGCATTGTTGTTTGTTAATTGCACGATAATTAGGAATAACACTCCTTATTATTTAAAAGTACTATTCACCCCCCCTCTAGTACATGTGCAGTGGCTTCCTAGGGCACTACAATTGGTATTAAAGCCAAGGTTCAAAGCTACACATAGCCAAGGTTCAAAGCTACACATAGCCAAAGTTCAAAGCTATGACGAACAATGACTACAACGTCTTCAAGAACCGCGATGGAGCTTCTTCAGTTATGGAAGGACTATCCTCAGTCAGGCCTCCACACTTCAACGGTACCAACTATGGGTACTGGAAATGCCGGATGCAAATTTTCCTCCGGAGCGCTTCACTATGGAGAGCCACCATGACGGAGTATGTCGAGCCTTCCGAAGAAGATTTCGCGAAGTGGACTCTCGCGGAGGTCGCCGCGGAAGTAGCCAATGCCAAGGCAATGAATGCCTTGAATTGTGCGTTGGAGCCCGAGGGCTTCAACAAGATATGCACATGTAAGAGTGCATATCAAATATGGAACCAACTCCTCATATTGCACGAAGGATCGAGTACGGTAAAAGATTCTAAACTCGTCGTTGCTAATAAAGAATTTGAGTTGTTTCATATGGAGCAGGGCGAAACCATGAAGGAATATTACGCTCGCTTCGTGGATATATCAAACGACTTGGAAGCTCTTGGGAAGGTCTATACCCAAAAGGAGAAAGTCGCGAAGATTATCGACGGTCTTCCATCATATTGGGAAAAGCGTACCTTCGCCATCGAGGAAGGTAACGACATGAATAAATATACCGTCATACAACTAATGGGTACCTTGTTGTCTTACGAGGTACGCAAGGATAGTAAGATCTGAATGAAGGAAAAGATGAAAGCGTACTTGAAGCAAGATGAGCCAAAGAAAAAGGCGATTGCCTTCAAGGCCGCTCCATCTACCGATGATGAAGAATCGGAAGACGAATTGGACATGGAATCCATTGCCCATATGGCAAGGAAGTTCGATCGATTCCTCCGAGAAGGTATATCTTTGAATAAATCTAAAGTTAGTTCGACTAATGCTTCTACTCCCGTGTGTTATAAATGCAACAAGCCAGGACACATCAAACCGGATTGTCCTCTCTACAAACACAAGGAGAAGGGGAAAGCATCGAAGTACGACAAGTCGAGAAATTACAAGAAAGGACTTGTTGGCACATTCACTGACTCCGAGGAGGATTCCTCAAGTGGAGAGTCGGATGTTGGACATGTGGAGAAAGCAAAACTTTGCTTCATGGCTAATGAGGCAAAAGATCGAAAGTCCTCATTTGATGAAAGCGAGGATGAAAGCGAGGATGGTAGCGAGGATGAAAGCGGAGAACCTACTATTGATGAAATGAGGTTAGCAAACCAAGAAATTTGGTCTAAATTTACTAAGTTAGTAGATAGATATAATAAGACCAAAGATGAACTTGTTAGCCTCCAAACCTCTCCTAAGTCTACCATCACCAACAATGACACCATTGTTGAGACTCTCGCCAATGAGAAAGCAAGTTTGCTTACTCATAATGGCTTGTTGAGAAATGAGGTGAAGTCCCTCAAATCTCAACTTGAGCATGTTCTTGTTGAGGATTCAGATGAACATGTGATAGAGGATTTGACGTCTCAAAACTCAACTTTGAGTATTGAGAATAAGAATCTCAAATCACGTGTTTATGCACTCACATCGCAAGTATCCACTTTGGATGCTTCTTTGCATTCTCTCAAAGAGAAGTATGAGTGCACGTTAGGCCGTATCAATGATTTCAATAAAGGTAAGGGCCATTTGGATAATATCCTAAATGACTTACTTCCGGCCAAACACCACATTGGCTTGGGGTATAAGATGGGAGACTCATCCAAATCGCCTACCACCTTTGTTAGGCCGATATCCGATGCCTCGACGAGTGGGAGCAAACACCCCATTGGTAGTTCTCCTACCAATAGTGCTTCCACTTCGTACACACCCCCGATTGGAAAGAAACCCACTTTGGGTAGACCTCCAAAGAGGGGTCATGCATTTTTGTACTCACATGCTATGCCACGTAGGAACACACATCCTACTCCACCGGTGCATGCAAATAATGATTTTTATGCTCCGCACCCACGAGCACGTGCAAACACTCATATGAGACACCCACATGCACGAATCATGCTCATGCACATCCTAATGCTTATGTTCACACATCTAATCCACATGTGAATGCCTTCTCTCATAATCATCCTCATGCATACACACCTCATGCATACACACCTCATGCTTATCCACGTATGTATGCTACACCACATCATGGATCTCATGCTCATCATAATGTTATTGCTAGATCTCATGCTCCTAGGCCACATGCACCACATAGAAATCAACCTTTTGTGCATGCAACCACTAGGAAGAGGATTCCCAAAATTTACACTATTTGGGGTCCCAAGAACACTAGCAATCATGATATGAATGTTTATGTGCAATCCTATATTAATGATGTTATTTTGAATGATGATTATGTTGGAAAGTCAAGTTCCTCTTGGACTTGGTTTCCGAAGGGTTAGTTCCTTTAACTCTTCAATGCTTGGTACCATGAGTTTATGATCATGTTATGGGTACCAAGGCATTTGATTATAAAATTGATTTTGATTACATTAACTCATGGGTTACAATTATTTTAATTTCATATTTCAAATTTATTGTCTAACCCATTGGATCCAAAAGGGTTTTTGGATACCAAAATGAAGTTTTCTAGGTTCAATCCACCGTGGGATACCAACCCTACCAACTCCTCGATTTGCGAAGACTTTCATTCAAACGGAGCTGATGGTGCTTAGGTAATGCACCAATGTAGGGGGAGCTTAATGTTGTAAGTATGATATTACATTTGGTATCCATAAGGGTTGAATGCATGCTTGGTTAGAATCTATTTCTTTACATTGGTATCATTTTGTTTCTCCTAGCATGATAGAATTGTGAATGCCATAAATGCTTTGAAATTCATATCTATTTTTGGCATGACATGTTTTAAAAGTTATAATGATGATTTTCGTATTACTTTTATCACATTGTCACTTCTCACCACACACTTCACTTAGTTTTGATGTGCTTTTACTTTATGTTCATTTTCGATCGATATTGTGTCATTTGATATTCTATGATGTGCACCACTCTTCTGATGGTTCATTCCTTTGTGCACAGTTTATGTATGTCTCTGATATTGATTTCGTCGCTCGACGATTAATTTTGATTCAATAGCTTTAGTTTTATGAAAACATAGAATTGTTTTCCATGCACTAAAATAGCTATAAATGTTGATATTGGAAAGTAAATTCATTTCATCAATAAGTGAATTTACATTTGATATTTTGATAATTTAAGTTTTTGATTTTCGACTATGGTCTCATTGACACGCTTTGATTTTATTCGAATTTTATTTTTGGTGTCAATATAAAACATGGTCGTATTCTTAGACTCCCATACTTAATGAATTATTTGGCCATGATTTATTGTCATTGGCTTCCTCCCGCTCTTTTTGGATTATGCCAAAGGGGAGAGATATAATAATGGCATGTGCTAAATGATAATTTACCATGAATCTAATTTGATATGTTAGATTCAGGGGGAGTTAAGATATAAAAAAATATAAAAATGGATTTCAAAGTCTAAATTTCAAATATTGGATTTGAATTTTTTACTTTCCTCGTCTGCTTGATGTATGTGCTTATTATTTCATATGGAACTAATGTGTCATCAATGCAGGGGGAGTAAGTATATTCCATTTAGTTCATTATTTTTTATTATTATTTATGTTGGTTTGTCATCACCAAAAAGGGGGAGAATGTTGAGTATTAGACTCCCCGGATTTGGTTTTGGATGATGAGCAAACATAAATATATCATGAACTAACAATTTGTGAGCGCAGTTATGGAGATCGTCGCCAAATTCACGAGAACACTCAAAGCGACATCTTAAGACTTCTCAAAGCTCGTATTCAATGCCTAAAGCTTCGTTGAAGCTTTTGGACCTTTTTGGAAGTCATGAAGATTTGATCGAAGCTTTCGAAGACCGTTCCTTAAGGTTTTATTCATAGTCTTTTAGCTTCGATTTATAGAATGTTAAGCCTTGAGTAATTCTTACTTGTCTATCTTCATATCACTCATATCTTAGAGCTAGGATTATCTTAGAAGCCATTAGAAACTTTCCCGAAGCCTATCGCTTCTTCCCTCGGCTTCTAGTGCATCTTAGTTGGTTCTAGTAGAGTCACCAACCGACTAGATGACGATCTAGTCGGTCGGCAACTCTTCATGAACCGACTAGATGTCCTAACTCATTTCAGCTCTGCCATGTCGATCAATTAGTCGGTCAAAGAAGGTTCACCGACCGACTAGATGACGATCTAGTCGGTTAGGAATCCTTCTCAGACCGACTAGTTGAGCTTGCCTCTGTACTGCCTGAGTTACTGTTTACAGTTAGTCGGTCCAAGAACATTCATCGACCGACTAGTTGTGAAACTAGTCGGTCAGCATTTGTTCTTAGACCGACTAGTGTAACTTGTATTCAGCTTCGTGCATTTCACTCTTAGTCGGTCAAAGAACACTCACCGACCGACTAGTTGGCAAACTAGTCGGTTAGCAAGTCTTCTTAGACTGACTAGTTCAGGTTGCCTGGAAATCACTCTTTTGGCTGTCGAGCTGTTAGTCGGTCCATGTTGAATCACCGACCGACTAGTTGATGAACTAGTCGGTCAGTGATCCTGCTTAGACCGACTAGTCTGCTTCAGATTAGAGCCGTTGGAGATTTGAAAGTGACGTTTCTCTCTCTCTTTTCCCTTGATCCTTTAAATACCTGGAGGGGTTATTTCATAGGATCCAAGGCTGCTATTTCTAGAGTTCTATTGATTCAAAGAGAAGCTTTCAACTCTCATCTTCAAGCTCTCCCATTCTCAAGAATCTCTCCCTCACTCTTATTCTTCAAGAGAGATTCATTGGTTGTAAGCCTTCCAAGCCAAGGGCTTGATTCTAGGTCATCCATCTCATCCCTAGGCTTCCATTGCTGGTCATCTTCTTGAAGCTAGGGTTTGGTGACTCTTCCTCCATCAAAATCCTCTTTGCCCTAATTTGGTTAGAAATCTCAAGGCATAGGTATTTTGTTGGTAAGCATTTCATTTCAGTTATATTTGAATTGTATACTCTCGGTTGTGAGAGGTTTTGCGTGATCCCGGGTTGTGGGAGTCACGGTCATCGATTGTAGGTCGATTGCGCTTGTGAGGTTTTCGCAAGTGTTCATATTGGAAATCTTGAGTTAGGGTTTCTAATTCAAGTATCCGGAGGGGATCCGGGTGGTTGGGACGTAGGATCACCGGGAACAAGTCGGGGAGACTTGGGTGGATCCGAACCCATTAAACCATTGTGTTTGCGTTTGCATTTATTCTTCTTGATTGTAGTTATTCCGCATCGTTGTTTGTTAATTGCACGATAATTAGGAATAACACTCCTTATTATTTAAAAGTACTATTCACCCCCCCTCTAGTACATGTGCAGTGGCTTCCGAGGGCACTACATGTTCTACTCCACATCATCTCAACCCCCATCGTTATCGAAAACACTTGGCTTAGGAACTTTTTAGCTAGTATCTAGGCTGTAGTGGCGTGATTTCCTTAACCCTAGTTGCGGAGTCCCCGATGCATGGTACGCTTCTATTCTTACTTTTCTCATGCATGCTTGAACTAATATTCACCGCAATTTCAAATTCGAATCGGTATTTGGGTCATTTCCTGGATTTGCGTATATGAGCTCATAGCACATTGTAGAAAGCGACACCATTTGCTAGCACACGACCGCACTCACTCGCGCTTCACCGCGTGGGCCCATGACACTTATTTGGACTCGTTTTCCTAGGTTTAGTGGTGTGATTTGGCGTTTGCTTGTTTGGTGTGTCGTTTTTGATTTTGGTGGCTCTGACGGACGATCTAGGATTTAGAGTTTTCTTTTTCTTTCTTCCTCTCTATTTTTCCCTTCCGAGCTCCTACTCTCACTCGTCTTCCTCGAGGACGAGGAAGAGTTCAGCTTGGGGGATTTTGACGTGCGTTTATATTTCATATATTCACGCACGTTTTCTTTTGTGTTTCCCCGTGTTTTCCGCCGTCTTTTATTAGTTTTCTTGTATTTTCTCGTTTTCTTTCACTTTTCTTTGTTTATCCATGTTTGCAGGATGTTGGCCACGTAAGGGACGTTTAACGATGATATCTCAAGTCCCCGGAGCAACGGGAGAAGTCACGCATGATCCAGGGGGTCAAACGTCGAAGAATTCATCTTTCAGCCCCTCACCCGGTCGGTTGGTCATCTCCAACCGATCGGGTGATGCACGCGTGCACCACCCGGTCTCAGCCGGAGCTCACATGGAAGTCACCCGACCGGTTCACAGACCGGTTCAGCGGGGGTCTGTTCTCTGTTTTCTCGAGCAAAATGCCAACCGATCGGGTGACTCTCACCCGATCGGTTCATCTGTAGCTGAAGATGAGGAGCTGAAGACACGGGCACCAAACCGATCGCTTCACCCGACGGATCCAAGATCCAACCGGTCACTCAAGAACTCACCCGACTGGTTCATGTGATCGGGTGAAAGCTCGCCGTTTTCTGTTATTATTTTGTGACGGATCAACCGATCGGTTGAATTTTCAACCGATCGGTTGATGCGAGAGTCTATAAATAGAACCCCTAGGGTTCCAGAAACGGGAGCTGCGAGTTTTTTACTGTTTTCTCACTTTGTGACGGCTGTAATTGTTACTCTTTTGTAAGTTGTCGGATCTTTCTCAAATTTTAGTATTGTCTTAATTACTCTATTACTTCCGCATTACAATCGTCCGATTATGATTCCAACGGTTAATTTTTATTTAGATCGCTTTTTCATGGATTTTTGTGAGTAGTTCCCAAATCTGGGATTTTGGTGGAAACCCCTTCGGGGGCTCTTCCCGATGCGTCCATAGGGTTAGGAAATTGATAGGGATTAGGAATCTAACGGTTACGCGGGGTGTTTCATTGTCATCGGCGGGAAAAAGACCGCCTTTGACCGTTGGGCCAAGGGGGAATAAACTTGGCGGTTGACTCCCTAGCCATAGCTCACGCCCATAGCGTAGACGTCGAATCCTAGCACGCGGGAGCGGCAGGATGAGACGTTGGGAGTTATCGTTGCGGGCTTAGTGCTCCCGGGATCGATCAGTGTTAATGGACACGGGAGTGCCCACTGATCGAATCCGGGAAGTCCGGTGTATCATCCTGGGCACCGACCGGAATATCGGGTCCATGGGATGCCGGTACCACTTTCAGAGGCAACGTCTCACCATTAGACCCTAATTCCGATCGCTATCCATACCCGTAGGCCGTACCGACGAGAGTCTCTCGTCGGGTTGGAAACCAAAGTCCCGGGTTTTCTTTCTTGTTGTTCATACCCTTTATTTCTTTCCGTGACAACCATTTACCGATTCGGGCTAGCTCGCCCCTCGGGGTGATTTAGGTCCTATCTGACCCAAGCACAACCTCGCCTCCCTGAGTTCGATATTCCCGCACCCTACACTAACCGTGCACTTGCGGTAAACCGACATCGCGCCCTTACCGCAGATCGCGGGGGCGCCGGTCAAAAATAGATTAAGAATGTTTTACCCCTGTGTAGAATTTTAAATTATCATGAATTTCATGTATATTAGTGCATGTTTCCGTAATTGTAATCTCATGAAACTATTGTTTGGTGTAGGCAAAATTCACGTCACGTATGCGTTTATGAAATGGTAATTATGTGAAGAAGGTTATAAATTCTAGGATAATGGACAACCACATACACATGCTTGCTGATTACTAAGTGATGGAGAATCTTACTCAAACATGTCTCATGTCAAAAAAAAAATAAAAAAAATAGAAAGAAAAAAAAAGTGAATAAAATGCACCGTTCTTCCAGCTTCTATTTAGTAGCCGGAAACTCGTGCCTTAGAAAGCATGATTCGTGTTGAAAAATGAAGTATAGGGAAGTGCATAATAATCTTTAGACATTCCGAGTTATTAAGTCTTAGAAACCTAATGCCCTTGGTTTGGGAGTCATTGACCTAACGCTCGTTACATGGATTGCTCTAAAAAGTTATCAAAAAAGAAGAAGAAGAAGGAAAAAACAGAGATGAGATGTTTTGAGTGAATTCAAGATCATGATCTTATGATTTGGATGTTGTGATGGCCTAATCCTATGAAATTTACAGCCTAGGACATGTGATTACCTATTTGATTAAACAATTGCATTTGTGTGATACTGAATATGTGTGGATTGAGATAAAACTGGGAATTTTTGCATTAGTCCATGAAAACACATGATAGTTATTGAACTTTGTTGGGTAATATTATTCTTAACTCATTTTATGCTTATTGAAGTGAATATGGGGTGTATGACATATTTTGGAATATTCGCTTATTTTGCTAAGAGACTAGCAAAAAGCTAGTTGGGGGTGTGATTCTGAGAGAATATTACATTTTAACCCCTCATTTAGACAGTATATTGCATATATGTAATATATATTTGATCTCTAATAAGTGTATTTTTGTAATATCATTTAATAATAGAGTATACCACTTGTTTATACACAAAATACAACTTTATGGCCTAATTTTGTCTCCATTTTATTTTTCAGGAGAAGCTAGAAATTTTCTGAATCCAACGGTTATTTTTCCATATTTTCGGAGATCGGAGCAAATTTCTGTGAATTAAAAGGCCTAATAAAGGCGTTGTAAAGAGAGAATTTTTTTTTGAAAACAGTAATGCTGACGCCAGCCTGGAGTCAGCAAATTTGATGACGCCAGGCGGCGTCAGCACCCCCCGCTTACGGGCGGGTGACGCAGCGCCCACCCGCAAGCGGACAGGAATTGCCCATGCGGGTGCCCAATGGCACCTGCATCATTTAAGCAGGCGCCAACTGGCGCTCGCCATTCTTGATTGCGGGTGGGCTCACCATTTTTTGTGGGTGCTCGCCCCCGTGGACCACGCGGGCGGCGCCTGCCTCTGTTGATTTTTACCCGGCCGCCCGCTTTGACCATGCGAGCGGCGCCCTCCTGCTTTTTTTGACCTCCCACTTTGTTGGAATTTCTGGGCGGGTTGCGGGTCTGCAACCCGCAGGCCCGTTAAGGCTAAATGGCTACATAAAGGGGGTATATGAAGCATAACTTCATCATCACAACTCCGAATTGAGAAATTCTTGAGCCAAAATTCTCTCCATCAAATTCTAGACAACATTTTGCAGCTTTGGGAGAAGTTTGGGCTCGTTTGGGCATCAAAAGTGGTGAACAGCTCCTTATTTTCTCTTGTTTTTATTAAGTTTTTATTAGTTTTGTATTAAGTTTTGTATTAAAACGAATGAAACTTGTCGTTTTTGTTACCGTGACTGGCTAAGGTACTGCGGGTGTGTTGTGTGGAAGTTAATGTTGCTAGGATCTTGTTTTCATATCTCCTTATTTTGTGAAATTATCGAAACCGTTAAAAAATGTCGATTTCTTCACTTTTTCAAATATGCACAATACGTAGAGGAATCTGCCTAGGATGACATGCCGCGAGACATCGTCTAAGTGCATCAATCCGCAGAGGAGCCTAAGGAGAGTGATGAATCGCGAGGTTCATCTTTTATATTTTATTATTCAAAGAAATCACGTGTTTTTATGATTATCTTTTTAATTGAAAATCATCATTTTTAAAGCTAAATCATCTGATCCCTATAACTTGGCATGGATGTGGGATTGAGAAAATATGGAGAATGAATAACATAACCTACTGCAGCACTAACGGAAACAGAACACACACACGCTTGTTATAAATCGTATTTTCAAGTTCACGATATTCTACTTTCGTAAATTCTCAAAACGACTTTTACCTCACATAAAACCCAAATCAAAAATCTCCTTCAAAGGGTGGTTCACCTCTCATCAAATAACTTTTCTCGCTTAACTTTAAATTGTGAAACTTGCAGGCTATTTTGTCCCTGAGGAATACGATCCTGGACTCACCAGGTTTACGACTTGACCGACGTCCTATAATTGGGATTATCAGTACATCTTTTTGGACCAGTCAATTGGCTAGTTGGAGATGACGACACATATGTCCTCTCTCCCCTCTACGTTAAGGATTAGTTTAGATATCTTTGTCCTACTGAGGTGTATAATGTACATTATTTGTTTGTTGGGTTTTTCTCCTTTTAGTCCCTTATATTATGTGTATTTTGATATTAGGATCTTAAATCTTTGTAATTTGAATTTAGTCCCTTAAATGTTTAACTTTAACCTAAATAGTCCCTTTTGATCACCAAAATAGTCCCTTAAATGTTTAACGTTTAACCTAAATAGTTCCTTTAAGGGACTAAATTCAAATTACAAAGATTTAAGGGACTAATATCAAAATACACATAATTTAAGGGACTACTATGAGAAAAACCCTTGTTTGTTTTAATGAAATTTAATTATCCATATATATATATATATGAGGAATATGGGCCTGAGCTATCAGAGCAGGAAATATTTCCTGTGCTGATAGCAATTTCAGGCCCAAAAGATTTTTTTAATTTTTTTGCAATGTGTTCTACAACTTGTTGGATACATTCCCACCAAATTTCAAGTCAATCTAACACTTTGTGAGCCTTCATCCATGCGTTTCAAAAAAGTTACGCTGACAGTTCGATTTTCTGGAGCGATTTTTTGAAACGCATAGATGGAGTCCCAAAAAGTGTTGGATTGACATGAAATTTGGTGGGGATGTAGTCAAGAAGTTGTAGAACACATTGTAAAAACAAAATTTAAAAAAAATCTTTTTTGGGTTTGAAATTGCTGTCAGCGCAGGAAGCATTTCCTGTGCTGATAGACAGGACATATATATATTAGAATAATGAGTGTCATACACCATATGAGGCACCCTCTCATATGCCCTTTCACAATAAGGTAGTAAGTACAGGCCCACATGGGTTTGTACTTGGTTGTACCCGCCCCCTTTATGTGAGATGGCATATGAGGGGGTGCCTCACATGGCATATGATACCCATTATTCCGTATTATATATATACTTGTCATTACCCGTGCCCATAGGGCACGGTTTATTTAATGGCTGAGTTTATTTCCTCCACAAATATCAAGTTCCCCCAAATTTCAAGTTTTCCCATAAAATTTCAAGTTTCCGTTCAAATTTCAGTTCTCCCCCAAAATTTAAGTCCCCGCAAAATTGTCATTGCCACCTAGGACAAACTTGCCACGTAGGACAAAGCTTTGTCCTAGTAGGATAAGATTCAAAATCTTCAAAGGTCTGGAAAAAATGGTCGGAAGGGGGGGGGTGAGAATAAAAATTGTCGGTGGGTTGTGTTGGATATTGGACTCCCTGGATTTGGTTTTGGATGATGAACAAACATAAATATATCGTGAACTAACTCTTTGTGAGCGCAATTATGGAGATCGTCGCCAAATTCATGTGAACATCCAAAGCGACGTCTCGAGACTTCTCAAAGCACGTGATCGTATGCCTAAAGCTTCGTTGAAGCTTTTGGACCATTTTAGAAGCCATGAAGATTCGGATCGAAGCTTTCGAAGACGGTTCGTCAAGTTTTATTTATAGTCTTTTAGCTTCGTTCCGTAGAATGTTAAGCCTTGAGTAGGTCTTACGTTTTAATCTTCATAACGCTCCTATCTTAGAGCTAGGAACTTGTAAGAAGTCCATACTAACTTTCCCGAAGCATCGCGCTTCGTTTCGTGACTTCTTGTGCATGTTAGTTGGTTCAAGAAGAAGAACCAACCGACTAGATGGTGATCTAGTCGGTCGGCAATGCTTCTTGGACCGACTAGTTTGCTTTCTCAATTCTAAGCTCTTTACTGTTTACAGTTAGTCGATCTACGTTGAATCACCGACCGACTAGTTGGTGAACTAGTCAGTCAGTGATCCTTCTTAGACCGACTAGTTGAGCTTTTCTTGTACATGCCTAGTTACTGTTTATCGTTAGTCGGTCTATGTTCATTTGGCGACCGACTAGTTGATGAACTAGTCGGTCAACTTTTGTTCTTGGACCGACTAAATAAATTTGTACTCAGACTATTTGTTTTATCTTTTAGTCGGTCTAAGTTCACTCACTGACCGACTAGTTGTGAAACTAGTCCGTTTGCAAGTGTTTTTTGACCGACTAGTTCTGTTAGTCTGAACTTCGACCTATTCCCTGTTCGCTAGTTAGTCGGTTCATGCTGTTTGACCGACCGACTAGTTGATGAACTATTCGGTCAGTGGTTGTTCTTTGACCGACTAGTTTGGTTCAGAATAGAGTCGTTGGAGCTTTAATTGAAACGTTTTTCTCTCTCTCTTTCCTCTAACCTATATATACTTGAAGTGCTGCATTCATTGCACTCAAGGCTGATATTAAGAGAAGTTTAGTAATCAAAGAGAAAGCATTCATTCCTCATTCAAAGCTCTTTCATTCCAATCTTGAATCTCTTCTCACTCTTATTTCAAAAGAGAGATTCATTGATTGTGAGCCTTCCAAGCCAAGTGCTTGATCCTAGGTCACCATCAACCTCATAGCTCTCCATAGCTGATCTACATCTTGGAGCTAGGGTTTGGTGCATCTTCATCTTCCCCAAAATCTATTTTGCCCTAAATCGTAAGTTTTACTCAAGGCATAGGATTTTGTCGGTAAGCAATATTGTATTTCATTTACTTTCATATTGTAAGTGTTCACTCTCGGTTGTGAGAGTGTGTTTGTGATCCCGGGTTGTGGGAGTCACAAATTCCTTTGTGTATGATTTGACTTGGTGAAGGTTCTTCACAAGTATTTCATAGTGGAAATCTTGAGTTAGGGTTTCTAACTCAAGTATCCGGAGGGGATCCGGGTGGTTGGGACGTAGGATTACCGGGAACAAGTCGGGAAGACTTGGGTGGATCCGAACCCAGTAATATTGCTTGTTTGCGTTTGTCTTATTTGTTGTCGAATATTTACTATTCCGTATTTCCGCATTAATTGGTAGAGACTGCAAGATAGTTAGGAATTATCTTCTTAATTATTTTAAAGTACTATTCACCCCCCCTCTAGTACTTGTACAGTAGCTTAGCAGGGCATTACATTTGGTATCAGAGCCAAGTCTATAGATATGTCTGCCAACGACAACAAGACCGTTCGTCCACCTTCCGACTATAGCACCTTCAAGAATCGTGAAGGAGCGTCTTCGGTGATGGAAGGACACTCCTCGACGAGGCCTCCCTTCTTCAACGGTACCAACTACGGGTACTGGAAATGCCGGATGGAAACTTTTCTCCGGAGTGCTTCACTATGGAGGGCCACGATGAAGGAGTATGTCGAGCCCGTCGAAGAAGATTTCGAGAAATGGACTCCCGCGGAGATCGCTGCGGAGGTAAGCAATGCCAAGGCAATGAACGCCTTGCAATGCGCTTTGGAGCCCGAGGATTTCAACAAGATATGCACATGTAAGAGTGCATATCAAATATGGAACTCCCTCCTCATATTGCATGAAGGAACGAGTAGGGTAAGAGACTCTAAACTCGTTGTAGTTAATAAAGATTACGAGTTGTTTCATATGCTACAGGGTGAGAAGATGAAGGAGTATTATGCTCGCTTCGTCGACATCACAAACGAGTTGGAGGCTCTCGGTTAGACCTACACCCAAAAGGAGAAAGTCTCAAAGATTATCGATGGACTTCCTTCTAGTTGGGAGAAACGTACCTTCGCCATCGAGGAAGGTAATGATATAAAAACTTGTACCGTTGTTCAACTAATGGGTACCTTGATGTCTTATGAGGTACGCAAGGATAGCAAGTTGAAGTTACAGGAAAATATGAAGTCCTACCTAAAGCAAGATGAGCCAAAGAAGAAGGCTATTGCTTTCAAGGCTGCTCCATCAACTTCCACATCGACTGATGATGAAAACTCGAAAGACGAGTTAGACTTGGAGTCCATGGCTCTCATGGCCAAGAAGTTCAACCGGTTCTTCCGGAAAGGTAACTTCAAAAACAAATCGAAGTTGAATTCTTCTAACGCCTCCTCTCCTTTGTGCTTTAAATGCAACAAGCCAGGACACATGAAAGCGGAGTGTCCTCTAAACAAGCAAAAGAAAAAGTGGAAGGCGCCAAAGTTCGACAAGTCCAAGAAGTACAAGAAAGGGTACAAAAAGGGGCTTGTCGGGACATTCACCGACTCCGATGATTCCTCTAGTGGAGAGTCAGATGATGAGCAAGTGGAGCAAGCACACATGTGCTTCATGGCTAAAGAGGAGCAAGATAAAGATGCCTCCTCCTATGATAGCGACAACGAAGGCGATGAGGTAACCATGGATGACCTTAGAAATTCTAATGAGCAATTATGGTCTAAATACACTAAGTTAGTAAATAGGTATACTAAAGTAAAAGATGATTTAGCTAGCATCCAAACCTCGCCTAAAACTATCATCACCAACAACGACACCGTTGTTGAAGAGTTGAAGAATGAGATTGTTAATTTCAAGACTCAACTTGAACATGTTAGCATTGAGGATCCGGAAGAACACAAGATAGCGGATTTGACTTCTCAAAACTCGACTTTGAGTATTGAGAATGAGAATCTCAAATCTCGTGTTTATGTGCTCACATCGCAAGTATCCACTTTGGATGCTTCTATGCGTTCTCTCACCGAGAAATATGAGAGCACATTAGGCCGAATTAACAAATTCAATAAGGGTAAGGACCATTTGGATAAAATCCTAATTGACTTACTTCCGGCCAATCACCACATTGGCTTGGGGTATACGATGGGAAGTTCATCTAAATCGGCCACTACTTTTGTTAGGCCAACTTCCGGTGACTCAACGAGTGGTAGCAAACACTCTATTGGTAGTTCATCTACCAATGGTGCTTCCACCTCGTTCACACCCTCTTTCGGAAAGAAACCCACTTTGGGTGGACCTCCAAAGAAGGGTCATGCTTATATGTACACAAATACTATGCCACGTAGGAACACACGTCCTACTCCACCGGCTCACTCATATGATGATTTTTATGTTACACGTTCACGGGCACGTGCACACCATGTGAGACATCCTCAAGCACATGTTCCTCCACATGCATATGTACACCCACATCATCGTATGAATAATTATCCACATGCACCATTTCATCATGTTCCTTATGCCTATCCACGACATGCATCACGTAGAAATCAACAACGCGTGCATGCACCCAATAGGATGAGGGCTCCCAAAATCTTCACTATTTGGAGCCCAAAGGACACAAGCATGAATGAAAAACAAGTTTACATGAATGCTTATTTTATGAATGTTGTGCATAGTAATAATTATGTGGGGAACTCTAAGTCCAATTGGACTTGGCTTCCAAAGGTCTAATCTTTTGGACCCAATGACCTTGGGTACCATGATACGATATTTTCTATCTTTAGGTACTCAAGAGAAAGAATCAGAGCAACAAATTTAAATTTAGCTCCAAGAGGAATTGGATACTCGATAGCGGGTGTTCAAAACACATGACGGGTGACGCTCAATTGCTCTCTGGAGTGGTGCCCATTGCAAATGGAAACCGCGTCGTCTTTGGAGGCAACGAGAGCGGAACCATCATAGGTGTTGGTAAAGTGGGTAATCCTTCTAAACCCATAATATTTGATGTTTACCTTGTTAAAGGATTAAACCACAATCTTATTTCAATAAGCCAACTTTGTGACAAAGGTTACAAAGTTAGCTTTGCGAAAGGAATGTGCCATATTTTAAGAAAAGATAATAATGAATTATTATTTTCCGGCACACGCAATAAGGATATATATATCCTAGATCTTCCAAGATCACATGAACAATGTCTCATTGCCAACACAAGTGAACAACACTTATGGCATCGACGTTTTGGTCATGTGAACTTTGGAACACTATTTAAGCTTTCCAAGTTAAACTCTATTAGAGGCTTCCCTAAGCTAGTCTTTCAAAAGAAAAGCTTTTGTGACTCGTGTCAACGAGGCAAGCTTCCAAAATCGTCGTTTAAACCTAAGAAAAGCATTTCTTCTAAGCGGCCTCTAGAGCTATTACATCTAGATTTATTTGGGCCAACTAGAGTTGCTTCAGTAGGAAATGCACGATATGGACTTGTCATCGTTGATGACTTTTCTAGGTTTACTTGGGTATTTTCATTGTGTAATAAAAATGATGCTTTTGAAAACTTCACAATTTTTGTTAAGAAAGTACAAAATCTCATTGGAACCACCATTGTCACTATTCGTAGTGATCATGGAGGAGAATTTGAGAATGAGTCTTTCTCAACTTTTTGTGATGAAGTTGGTATTACACACACCTTTTCATTCCCTCGCGCACCTCCTCAAAATGGTGTTGTTGAGAGAAAGAATAGGACGCTAGTGGAGTGTGCTCGCACTATGCTTGATGATAGCCAACTTGGCCATCAATTTTGGGCGGAAGCGGTACATACCGCTTGCTATGTGTTTAATAGGATACTTTTGAGGCCCGGCACTAAACAAACTTGTTATGAATTGTTGTTTGGTAGGTTGCCTCAAGTTAAACATTTTCGTGTTTTCGGTTCGAAATGTTTTATTAAAAACACGTATGGTAGTTTGGACAAATTCGATCCAAGATCCGATGAGGGGATTTTTGTTGGGTATTCCTCACGTAGCAAAGCCTACCGGATATACAACAAACGAACCTCAACGATCGAGAAATCACTTCATGTTTCATTTAATGAAGGATTTGTTCCAACTAGAATTACTAATGATGATGACTCCATGGATGTCTTATGTGATTCAATTGGTAATTCTAATTCTATTGATTCTATTGATACTAACCCGACTAATGAAGTTTTTGAGAATGTTCTTAGTGAACAGGGAATTCCCAAACGGCTTCATACCGTTCGTGACCATCCTCATGAGCAAGTCATTGGCAATATCCATGATAGTGTCAAGACGAGATCTCAAGTCAACCACTTCGCTCATTGTGCCTTTGCCTCCTCGATAGAGCCAAAGAATGTTAATGAAGCATGCGAAGATAGCGCTTGGATCCTTGCCATGGAAGAGGAACTCATTCAATTCGAGAGGAATGAGGTTTGGGAGCTTGTTCCATTGCCATCGAAGAACCACACCGTCATAGGGACAAAGTGAATCTTCAAGAACAAGACCGACGAAAACCAAATCGTCGTCCGGAACAAAGCTCGGTTTGTAGCTCAAGGCTATCGGCAAGAGGAAGGTATCGATTTCGAAGAATCCTTTGCTCCGGTAGCTAGATTAGAATCAATTAGACTATTGTTATCTTTTGCATGCCATAAAGATTTTAAACTTTTTCAAATGGATGTTAAAAGTGCGTTTTTAAACAGAAATGTTGTTGAGGAAGTTTATGTTTCTCAACCGCCGGGTTTTATAAATGAAAAATTCCCAAACCATGTTTTCAAACTTAAGAAAGCACTTTACGGTTTGAGACAAGCTCCTCGAGCTTGGTATGACTGTTTAAAGAATTTTCTTTTGGATTTAGGTTTTAAAATGGGAGAAGTTGATTCCACATTATTTGTTAAGTATTCGAATAATGATATAATTTTAGTTCAAATTTATGTTGATGATATCATTTTCGGTGCTACTAACTTTGCTCTTTGCGAAGAGTTTTCTAATGTGATGAAGGATCAATTTGAGATGAGCCACATGGGTGAGCTCAAATATTTCTTAGGTCTCCAAATTCGCCAAATGAACGATGCAATCTTCATCCACCAAACGAAGTACACGGTGGAGTTGCTAAAGCGATTTGGAATGGAGAATGCCTCCGGGAAGAAGACTCCAATGAGCACGACTACGCATCTTGATAAGGATACAGGCGGTAAAGATGTAGACATTCGTCTATATCGAGGTATGATAGGTAGTTTACTATATCTTACCGCAAGTAGTCCCGATATTATGTTTGCCGTATGTGTATGTGCTCGTTATCAGTCCCAACCTAAGGTATCTCACTTAGTAGCGGTAAAACGTATTTTCCGTTATCTAAGTTACACACTTGATTTTGGATTACTTTATCCAAAATCTAGCATGTATGAGTTAATCTCATATAGTGACGCAGATTATGCGGGATGCAAATTCGATAGGAAAAGTACGAGTGGCACTTGCCATTTTATAGGAAATTCTCTTGTCTCTTGGTTTTCCAAGAAGCAGAATTCCGTATCACTTTCAACCACCGAGGCGGAATATATTGCCGCCGGTGCCGCGTGTGCTCAAGTTCTTTGGATGCGACACACACTTAAAGACTTTGGTATAAACTGTGATACTTGCCCTATCCTGGTGGACAACCAAAGTGCAATATGTCTCTCTAAGAACCCGGTACACCATTCCTGTTCGAAACGCATAGATGTCCGACACCATTTCTTAGATGATCATGTTGCTAAAAAGGACATCATTTTAGTGTACGTTGAAACCCAGAAGCAAATCGCCGATATTTTCACGAAACCCCTAAAGGAAGACTCCTTTGTGCGGTTACGTCGAGAATTGGGGATTATGGGTGAATCCGAGATTTAGGATTCATTTTTATTCAATAATCTTGCATGCTATTCAATTTCATTATATTTGCACATGCTAGATTTATTGGAATTTTCTGGATTTTAGTTGAATTTTCGGAATTTTCGCTCGATTTGTTCATAAACGTCAAATTTCAGATTTTCGATGTTTAATGGGGTAGTATAATGATTAATGAGAGTATTTCGATGTTTCGTCCAAGTGCGATTAGGAGAGAAATCAAAATTTCAAATTCTAAAATTTTTGGACTCTCTTAGTCGGTCCAAGTTCATTGGCCGACCGACTAGATTCAGTTCTAGTTGGTCAGTGAATGAGCTTAGTCCGACTAATTCTTGTCAGGATTTTTGGCTTCAGTTACTGTTTACAATTCAAGCTCATTGACTGACCGACTAGATCGTGATCTAGTCGGTCAGTGCTTGAACTGTGACCGACTAATTGTGACGGGGACAGTTGCGTCTTTTGAGCTTCCGATCGACTTAAAACTCCATCTCGACCGACTTAATCCTATTCTAGTCGGTTCTCTCCCCTCTCTTAGCCAAAACCCCCGTGCCGTTTGGTCTTCCTCCTCCCTCTCCGTTGATTCCGGCCATCTCTCCGACCATCTTGACCTATTCCGGCAGTCGACCCCTCTCCTCCTCCTAGGTAACCCTCTTTTCTAGCTCTCTAGGGTTAGATTTCAGCTCTCTACGGTTTGATTTCGAGTTAGGGTTTCAGTTAGGGCTTGCTTAGGGTTTGTATTTAGGGTTATATCATTTGATTGCCTTGCCTCGTCGCGCTTATGGCGAAGACAAGAATTCCGATCAATCCCTCTGGTCCATCGCCTATGACTGTCGATTCGCCACCCTCGGACCCCCCGCAACCCAAACGAACCCCACCCAAACGCCGATCGAAGACCACCCAACCTTCTTTGTCTTCGCCTCCTCTTAAGCGTAAGAGGACGGCGATAGCGAAGCCCCGATCTCAGCCCAAGCCCAAGCCTGTGTCTTTCCGTGCTCCCACTCCACCCAGTGCTTCGGATTCCGACACCGAGTACATACCCGAGACCAAGACCCATAGGGATCCCTCACCCCCTCCTAGGGAACCTGCATCTAGCTCCCGACCCCGTACTTCCACACGTCAGCCTAAGGGAAAGGGTCCGATGCCAGTTGGCGGTGTCGATATCTCATTATGTCGCGACGACCCGTTGTGTCTTGCAGCATATAACCGTATCGAACACTGCCCGCTGCTTCTGGAGCATTTCATACAGTTTTCTGACTTCCCAGGCCTAGCGGATCTTCTGTCGTCTTCCGGTCTTATCGATTATCTTCGATATGACCCTAAGGCGAACCCACACCCTTACCCCCGTCTGGTCAAACTTTTCTACGCCAACCGTGTCCAGGGTCAGTACGACGCGACCCACTCGATTGAGACTACTGTCTTGGGGACACCGATTGTCCTCACGGCAGAAATCTTAGGAGAGTTGATTGGTTGCTCGTCGTCTGGCCTCCTCCCTTCAGATATTTCCGTCGATGAAATCTCTTCCCTCGATCAGGTCATCCTTTCTGAGATCTTCCACGAGATTCCTCCTGCCATGATTGGCGTCCCCTCGAAGTCATTCAAGCCCAATGGCTGGGTCCTTAACCTGATTCTGAAGTCGTGCTTACTTCCTAAGTACGGCTCGTCTTCTTTGCCTTCCCAGCCATTCCTGAAGTTGATCTATGCCATCTTCATGGGGAGCGAGATTAACTGGGCTCGGATCATACTCGATAAGATGGATTCTTTCGAGTGTATCCGGAAGTCCACGAAGTCTGCGCATATCCTATATCCGTGCTTGTTGACACTTGTTTTTCGCCACTTCCGTGTCACACTTCCACCTGATGATGAGCGTCCTCTCGGTCCCCCTCTAAATGCGACGGCCGTCAAGAAGTCTCTTGCGGCGCTCCGTCACGTTCAGAGGACGACCCCCTCAGCGTCTGCCTCTGCCTCTGCCTCAGCTGCTCCCTCTACCACTCTTGATGAGCTCGCACGTTTAGTGAGACGTATGGAGTCTCGTTATGCTCGGACTGAGGAGATACGTGCTCGTATCGCCTCTCGTTTGGGTATTGAGATCCCTCCGTCAGTCTCTAACGAGGAGGAGTTGGACGAGGAGGAGATTGAGGAGCTTGTTCGTGTTTCTACTCGTGCTCCCGAGGGCACTTTTGGAGCTGCTGCCTCTTCTGCTGGTGACCCCAAGAGTACTCCTGTTGCCACCATACCTACGGTTGATACTACTTCTGGTGCTCCCGAGGCCACTACCGTCGCTCTTATGGACACTTCAGCTGATCCGGTGACCACCTCCACTCCTGCAGAGCCTGCTGCTGCTGCAGATCCTCCCGCTGCCTCTTGAGCTTCTCTGAGGACTCTCCGATGCACTTTGGATGATAGATCTTATAGTGAGAGAGTTTGGGTAGGATAGAGTGTGGTTATATTTTTGGGATCATTTTGATGTATTTTGATGTATTTTGGATGGATGTCGGTATGTTTTATGACACTCTTATATATGTGTGATATGATGTGTATTTTGTGACCCGATCGTTGGATCGATGTTATGTATGTCGACGATGTATCTTTTTGATGTACTCATGCTTCATTTATATATATATACATCGATGTTGACATTTCATTATGTTGTGCACATTTAATATTTTATATGTCTCTGATGTTTGATTTCGTCACTCGACGATAATAATTGGTTAAATAGAATTTATTTTATGAAAACATAGAATTGTTTTCCATGCACTAAATTAACCAAGAATGTTGATATTGGAGAGTATATTCCATAACTCAATTCGTAAAATTAATTTGAGTTTTGATGATTTTATTTATCGATTATCGACTTTGGTCTCATTGACACGCTTTGATTTAATTCGTATTTCCCTTTGGTGTCATTTAGACCGTAGTCGTATTCTATGACTCCCATGCTTTTGTTTGAAGCCATTGTTGTTGTCGGTGATCTCCTCCCACTCTTTTTGCTAATGCCAAAGGGGGAGAGATATAATAATGACATATGCTAAATGATAATTTAAGCATTTTTCCAAGAATCTAATTTGATATGTTAGATTCAGGGGGAGTTAAGATATAAAAATTGGATTTCAAATCCGATATTTCAGTAATGGATTCTCATTTTTATACTTTACTCGTCTGCTTGATGCGTATTATTATTATTCTTTTTGGAATTAACGTGTCATCAATGGAGGGGGAGTAAGTAAATTACATTTGAATCATTATTTTTTATTATTATTTATGACGGTTTGTCATCACCAAAAAGGGGGAGAATGTTGGATATTGGACTCCCCGGATTTGGTTTTGGATGATGAACAAACATAAATATATCGTGAACTAACTCTTTGTGAGCGCAGTTATGGAGATCGTCGCCAAATTCATGTGAACATCCAAAGCGACGTCTCGAGACTTCTCAAAGCACGTGATCGTATGCCTAAAGCTTCGTTGAAGCTTTTGGACCATTTTAGAAGCCATGAAGATTCGGATCGAAGCTTTCGAAGACGGTTCGTCAAGTTTTATTTATAGTCTTTTAGCTTCGTTCCGTAGAATGTTAAGCCTTGAGTAGGTCTTACGTTTTAATCTTCATAACGCTCCTATCTTAGAGCTAGGAACTTGTAAGAAGTCCATACTAAATTTCCCGAAGCATCGCGCTTCGTTTCGCGACTTCTTGTGCATGTTAGTTGGTTCAAGAAGAAGAACCAACCAACTAGATGGTGATCTAGTCGGTCGGCAATGCTTCTTGGACCGACTAGTTTGCTTTCTCAATTCTAAGCTCTTTACTGTTTACAGTTAGTCGGTCTACGTTGAATCACCGACCGACTAGTTGGTGAACTAGTCGGTCATTGATCCTTCTTAGACCGACTAGTTGAGCTTTCCATGTACATGCCTAGTTACTGTTTATCGTTAGTCGGTCTAAGTTCATTTGGCGACCGACTAGTTGATGAACTAGTCGGTCAACTTTTGTTCTTGGACCGACTAAATCAATTTGTACTCAGACTATTTGTTTTATCTCTTAGTCGGTCTAAGTTCACTCACCGACCGACTAGTTGTGAAACTAGTCGGTTTGCAAGTGTTCTTTGACCGACTAGTTCTATTAGTCTGAACTTTGACCTATTCCATGTTCACCAGTTAGTCGGTTTATGCTGTTTGACCGACCGACTAGTTGATGAACTAGTCGGTCAGTGGTTGTTCTTTGACCGACTAGTTTGGTTCAGAATAGAGCCGTTGGAGCTTTAATTGAAACGTTTTTCTCTCTCTCTTTCCTCTAACCTATATATACTTGGAGTGCTGCATTCATTGCACTCAAGGCTGATATTAAGAGAAGTTTAGTGATCAAAGAGAAAGCATTCATTCCTCATTCAAAGCTCTTTCATTCCAATCTTGAATCTCTTCTCACTCTTATTTCAAAAGAGAGATTCATTGATTTGAGCCTTCCAAGCCAAGTGCTTGATCCTAGGTCACCATCAACCTCGTAGCTCTCCATAGCTGATCTACATCTTGGAGCTAGGGTTTGGTGCCTCTTCATCTTCCCCAAAATCCGTTTTGCCCTCAATCGTAAGTTTTACTCAAGGCATAGGATTTTGTCGGTAAGCAATTTCGTATTTCATTTACTTTCATATTGTAAGTGTTCTCTCTCGGTTATGAGAGTGTGTTTGTGATCCCGGGTTGTGGGAGTCACAAATTCCTTTGTGTATGATTTGACTTGGTGAAGGTTCTTCACAAGTATTTCATAGTGGAAATCTTGAGTTAGGGTTTCTAACTCAAGTATCCGGAGGGGATCCGGGTGGTTGGGACGTAGGATTATCGGGAACAAGTCGGGAAGACTTGGGTGGATCCGAACCCAGTAATATTGCTTGTTTGCGTTTGTCTTATTTGTTGTCGATTATTTACTATTCCGCATTTCCGCATTAATTGGTAGAGATTGCAAGATAGTTAGGAATTATCTTCTTAATTATTTTAAAGTACTATTCACCCCTTCTCTAGTACTTGTGCAGTAGCTTAGCAGGGCATTACAGGTTGTGTGGAGGGTCCAAGGGCAAAAATGCAAAAACCGGGGTTGTATGTGCAAAATTCCACACCTGCTCTCTTATCCGTCAAAATCTCATCTCTTATATTTTCTCTTATCCATTTTTCCTATTTTATATAATAGATATACAAAGTAGGATAAGATTCAAAATCTTCAAAGGACTGGAAAAAATGGTCGGAAGGGGGGAGAATAAAAAGTGTGTGTGTGTGTGTGTAGAGGGTCCAGGTGAAAAAAATTGAAAAAACCGGGGTTGTGCAAAATTCCACACCTCCTCTCTTATCCCTCAAAATCTCATCTGTTATATATTCTCTTATCCAATTTCCCTCTTTTATATAATAGATATCCAAATTCTCTTATCCAATTTCTCTTGTCCAAATTCTCTGATCCAATTTCTCTTGTTAACATCCCTCTTTTATATAATACATATCCAAATTCTCTTATCCAATTTCTCATGTCCAAATTCTCTTATCCAATTTCTTCCCTATTTTATAGAATAGATGTATATACTCTTGTCCAAATTCTCGTATCCTGATCGGTCCATATTTTACACCTTTTTTCTGCATATTTACATGCCATTTCGATCACCCATATCACGCTTTTCACGATTATTCGACGATATTGCGTTACTTTTCACTAATTCTTGTTTTTTGTCGGATTTTAGGAAATATGGAGCGATCGAGAACAAAAATGAGATTAAGGGACTTGCACCCACTCCGGAGCATCACCCAAGGCTCTTCTGAGGGCTATTCGGTGATGGGAGATGTGTGGAAGAAGAAGGAACTCCGTAGGAGCGACGAGGAGGAGAAACGGAGAAGATTGGGCATTTTCAGCATGCCACTCGGCCGAGTGAAGGAGTCACTCGGTCGAGCAAAGAAGCTCGCTCGGCCGGCCAGATCGGACACGTAGTAGATTGAGTATCAGCGTGCACTCGGCCGAGCATCGCCATCCCACTCGGCCGAGCATGGAGACACCACTCACCCGAGTGGCATCACGACGACGGTAAGCAAAAATCCCAGACTTACTGGAATCCGTCAGGCGATTGAGGGTTCCGACTCGGCAGAGTACCGAATGCCCCTCGGCCGAGTGAGTAAAGCCACTCGGCCGAGTCACCTCCGAAGACCGGGCCCCAAGACCCCTGACTTACTGGAAATTTACAGGGTCTATCACTCGGCCGAGTAGAGAAGCCCACTCGACCGAGTAGAGAAGTCAACTCGGCCGAGTGATGCCGAGGACACGCAGCGCCCAGATTTTCAGATAGCCTCTCACTCTTTTGAAATCTTCTATCATTCCAGAAATCAAAGTATTTTTCTCATATTTTTTATGGATAGTAGACTTCATGACGGTTCCAACGCCGCCAAGAACGCGCAAATCGGAGGTCGGATGAAATCTGGGGAATTTCTGCAAGTTGATGCTGCAGTGCTGGAATTTCCACTCGGCCGGGTCACATATTCCACTCGGCCGAGTGCGGCCTGGGCCCAGATTTTAAGTTGCGGTTTGGGTTGTTTTTGGGCACGAATTTGAGGGGTTTTCTAGGGTTATTTGCTAGGGTTTTGGGAGAGTATTTAAGGGGTTTGTATCCACCATTAGAGGGAGATCCCCATTATGTTTTCTTAGCCCCCATATGTTTTTCTTAGGATTATTTTAGAGGTTAGGCCATGCCCTAGGCCCCCTCTTGGATCTAAAAGCTTGTATTTTGGATTGAAGATATTCATCAAGCTAAGTATTTTCTTCTTTTTATTTGAATCTTTGTTTTTCTATCTTTTTGTATGCAAGCAATGATTTCTATTGATTCATATATCCTTGTTGCTATGCTAGGGTAGATTTGTTGTTCTAGGGTTTGGGGATGAACCCTATGGATCTAATTTCATAATTGTGATGAATGAATTTCTAAATTGCTAGAATTGCTAGGAGGTTAGGTTGTGATTGATTTACTACGGATAGCTAGGGATTTCCATCGACTTGGGATTTGCAAGAGATTGGATTCTAATCGATGGGAAGGTCTAGATATTCGATTTAGGTTTACAATTGGGTTTCTCTAGACTTGGTTTGCAAGAGATTGGACCAAAGCTAGGATTTTTAATTATAAATCTATACCAATATTCGTTTGCAAGAGATTGGACGAATACGAACTATCACAACCTAGATCGTGACTCAAGTTTGCACGAGAGTGGGCTCGATGAGCGATTGGACGATGATGTCAATCTTCATGCTAGCGGCTTAGGTTAGGGTTTGCAAGAGATTGGGCCCTAATCTAGGTTGCTATAGACCGGCAATAGCGCGAGAGCGTGAGCTTGGTTCTCTATTCAGTTACGACTAGTTCACCTCAACACAAGTCTAGTAATATTGAGATTCACTATTTACAATGATGTATGACGATCCGTAGTGGGAATTCCCTAGCCCTAGACTTTTTTATTTGATTTTATATCCCCATACTTTGCCCGACGATTGTGACAGGATTGCCGCAAGGCAAATTCCCCCTTTTATTATATTGTATTTGAATCGATATTTGACCGATTTCTTTATCACCGACACCGACATCCACCACCATTTCCATTATATCATACCATAACCATCTCCACTAATAAAACATTCGTAGTCAAACCAACCTAGGATAGATTGGAGCCAACACCACCTCCTCGTGTTCGATACACGCTCGCCACTTTGCCGTGCGCTTGCGGTAAAACTACAATCGTTCTCCGGGTGTATATCCGGGGCCGACCAAGTTTTTGACTAGGTTGTGCTCTTGGGTTGCATTATGGAGCGATGAAGTTTTTGGCGCCGTTGCCGGGGAGGTGTTTCCCGTTGGGTGCCAATTTGTCACAATTAGGTTGATTAGACTACATTAAAAAAATCAAAAAAAACATTGAGAGAGATTTTTTCCCACTACCTGTTATTATTATCTTTATCTCTCCTTGTGCCACTGACGTCTTTTCCAGGTTGTTTACTTTGATTGATCAGGTACAGTTGTTGCAGCGATGGGGCTTCCAAAGAAAATGCGAGCGGGTTCTATACAATCCTACATATATCTCGCTGCATTCTATCAGGCTGATGGAGAATCCTTTGGGGAAGCCTTGTCTAGGTTTGAAGGAATGTTAGAAATGTTCCAGACGGAGTCAGACCATGAGTGGAATGACTCTACGCTATTTGATAACTTCACTAGAAGGCTAAAGGGACCCTCACGTGAGTTTTTGAAGAGGATGCAAGTGGGGAAGTTTAGTGATCTACAGTTGGCAGCAGCCTTGGAGCAAATGATAGATGATGCTCGATCTACCGGTTCACTAACCATTACTGTAAGTATACCTTACGACCAAGTATTCATCGATTTTGTTATGGCTAATGTCTCTAGCGCAGGTACTATCATAGATGGAGTGTATGCTTCACTTGAAGGTGATCATATCCACCTTTACACCATCAACACTCCACAAATAGAGACATCTGAACCGTCAAAGGAGGACACATATAAGGACCTATTGAGAAACATTGTTGAAGTAGTTCGAGATTCCGGTCCATTGACAATAACGGCAGGTGATCCTTTTGAGCTTGAATTTCAAAACTTTATTATTCATTGTATCTCTTCCACAGGCACAATTGATGATGGAGTCTATGCTCTAGTTGAGGGGCACAAGACCCACTTTTATACCGCGGTCAAGATACATGAGCCCATAGAGCCACTTGCACCTACTATTGAGAAGGCCCAGCCATGCAATCGGGTGCCTCGAGCTCCAGGACAGAAACAAAGAAGGAGGCATGAAAAGGAGATGATGATGTTTACATTGCCTTCTATACCTGAGGAGCCTGAGGAGGATGTCCAAGTTCATCTTGGGGGAGAGTCAGCTTGTGCCATCATCGCTCCCCCTTGTCTCCCACATGAGCCAGAGCTTGCTTTTGAGGAGGCCTTACATGAGGAGCCAGAGCTTGTCACCGAGGAGGCCGTGCATTGGGACGAGGACACATCCATTCATGAGGATCTCGAGCATTACCCTCCTCCTTTCGAGCTACCGCAGCCACCTCTACTTTCTATAGAGGCTGAGCATCCCTCAGAGGACCACCCTTCCACTGACGTCGAGGACAATCCCACAGAGCTTATGGCTCCCCTTCAGGGAGATCTCTTTACTCCCTCATCTCCTACATTTGATTCTCCTCCCGTGTATGATGTTTTTTATAATTCAGATTTTGACGACTCATCGTGCCTTTTGCAGGATTTATGTACATACGATCAAGAGGTACGATGGGACGTATACGAGGAGGAGAGCGAGGAGTTAGCACCCATGGACACTATTGAATATGATCAGGAGTGCGATGGGATAGGTCTGACGATGATGAGGAGCTGCCAGATGAGACCTACGCTTATATGCCCAAGCTACCTGAACAACCTGAGGCGAACAATGAGGAGTTGATCGACGTGGTATACGAGAGTGGAGATTTATTTCCAGGGAAGTGTTGTCACCCATCTTTAATTTTAAATACTTATGTTGATGACCCTCTTTGGAATACATTTATTTTGGGGAAGAATTATCCACATCAGATTAATGCGGCTTATCTCTTGCAGGGTACAGGTGGAGTCCTTGGAGAGGTGCTGGGAGCCGCATTGCTGGAGTCTGATGGAGTCCGTGGACGCATGCACCTGGCGGAGCCACGGAAAGAGCAGTTGGAGCAGTTGCCTGTACCGGCAAAGATACTGGATCCGCCTTTTGCTATAGGTGATATCAATCCAGTAGTGTAGAAATTTTTATGCTTTGAATAAACACGATTTCTCTCGACAGCGAGAGGACCGTATAGATTTGCTTGAATAAACATCACCTCATATGATGGCAACAAAAATCTTTTACACCCCAAACCCATTATATATATTAATTCCCCTCTCCATATTTTGATACGCCACATCCTTTTGCTCACCACCATCGAGCTTTTCTTTCAAGTGAATACTCACTTTCTTATTCATTTGACTTGATCATGCTTTGTAAAGCCATGACATTTTTGATTGAGTCACTTGAATATGATTGTTTGGTATAAGCTTGGGGGGAAAGCGCTCTCATGCATCATTGTATGTGCATGTAGTTGCATTAGGATTTCATGTCATTCATTTCATCATTTTTCATTCACCTCCCTCATATTTATCGTTGTTCCTCATATTCTTTCATTATGATCACATTGAGGACAATGTGAAGTTTAAGCTTGGGGGAGTGCATTTCCATGCCATTTAGATGCATTAGTTGCATTTTTACTTTATTTTAGGATTTTTAAAATTTTTCAAAATTTTTTGCATCATCTTTTCGAATTTTCCATCTTATTTTCCTTTTATGTGTGTTCATGCATCATATTGTGTGCTTGATTTTCTTTTCTTTCCTCTCTTTTATTTTCTATTTCTTTATTTTCTTTTCCTCATTTTGCTAGATTTGTTCCTTATGATGATATATCTTATTGCTTTAGTAGCCATCACGATGCTTATTATTCCGTGCCATGCTACTTAGAGTATTCCATAGTCTTGCTATTCACATATGCTTGCAAATCTATTTCTTTTGATGATTCCTCTACATGAATGCATGATATTAATTGAAGCTGAATGTATTGATTAGTGTTTGGTATGCTTTTGTTGGAAGTGCACCAAGATTCACGCATCATTAGTATATCTGAAGCATCAGTTTTATTGTCTTATTCACCTTCTGTTGCATGCTTGATATGATTGTGCGCTTTACCGCTTGACTTCACTTTTTATTGAGATGATTGAGAATATCCATGCTTACATATGAGTTTTAGTTGAAGTATTATTTTATTGAACCGTTCGTGCACATCTTAGAGTGAACCGAGTGTTACATTATTTTCTTCTCCACATATATCTTTTTATTCTTTACATGTCGCTTGAGTTCACCTCCTAATGCCACTTATATCGCATCTATTTCCCAAAAATCCCCACAAAAGAAAAAGTTAGCTCCAAAAGTCCAAAAAGCCAAAAAGGAGACAAAATCCAAAAAAATACAAATCAAATTGCTCCTACAAAAATCCAAGAAGAAAAATGAGAAACAAAGTCCAAAAAATATATATATATATTTCTCTATCTCATTATTGGAGCCACAAAATACTTGGGAAAACCAAGGCAAAAATCCCATTTTCCACTATTATATTCCTTTGGATGCGACGCCTCAAGCTAAGCTTGGGGGGGGGGGTGAATTCATTTGACCATATGAGTGAGTATGACATTAGGGTGGAGACGTGCATGAATGGGAATATTCGATAATGCTTAGACTTTGCAAAATATATTAGATATGGAGATTTTTCATGATTTGAAATAAATATGTGAATGTCATGACTCTTATTCTATTCTCTATTGCATGCTTGGTGTGTATCTTGTATGCTTCATTTATAACTTTTGATTGAAAAGTGCATCGCCAATGAATTTTATATTAAATTCTATGAAATGCGTGATGTGGATATGAATTGATTGTATGAATTTAGAGAATCCCTTTTGTTGTTCTTAAAAGCTTGCAAGTACCATGTTTATGTAAGATATGAAATCCTTATAGCATGCGATTTGTATTTTCCAAGTCATCGTGATGTGTAGCTTATGGCTTGAGATCTGAGAGTATAATCTAGCGACCCCTTCCACTTCGTATTCTTTTATTTCATTTCCCTTATTTTTCATCTCCCGAGTTCTTCTTTTTACTTATCTTCCTCGAGGACGAGTAAGAGGTAAGCTTGGGGGATTTTGATCGGTCCATATTTTACACCTTTTTTCTGCATATTTACATGCCATTTCGATCACCCATATCACGCTTTTCACGATTATTCGACGATATTGCGTTACTTTTCACTATTTCTTGTTTTTGTCGGATTTTAGGAAATATGGAGCGATCGGGAGCAAAAATGAGCTTAAGGGACTTGCACCCACTCCGGAGCATCACCCAAGGCTCTTTTGAGGGCTATTCGGTGATGGGAGATGTGTGGAAGAAGAAGGAACTCCTAGGAGCGACGAGGAGGAGAAACGGAGAAGATTGGGCATTTTCAGCATGCCACTCGGCCGAGTGAAGGAGTCACTCGGTCGAGCAAAGAAGCCCGCTCGGCCGGCCAGATCGGACACGCAGTAGATTGAGTATCAGCCTGCACTAGGCCGAGCATCACCATCCCACTCGGCCGAGCATGGAGACACCACTCGCCCGAGTGGCATCACGATGACGGCAAGCAAAAATCCCAGACTTACTGGAATTCGTCAGGCGATTGAGGGTTCCGACTCGGCCGAGTACCGAATGCCCCTCGGCCGAGTGAGTAAAGCCACTCGACCGAGTCACCTCCGAAGACCGGGCCCCAAGACCCCTGACTTACTGGAAATTTACAGGGTCTATCACTCGGCCGAGTAGAGAAGCCCACTCGACCGAGTAGAGAAGTCAACTCGGCCGAGTCATGCCGAGGACACGCAGCGCCCAGATTTTCAGATAGCCTCTCACTCTTTTGAAATCTTCTATCATTCTAGAAATCAAAGTATTTTTCTCATATTTTTTATGGATAGTAGACTTCATGACGGTTCCAACCCCGCCAAGAACGTGCAAATCGGAGGTCGGATGAAATCTGGGGAATTTCTGCAAGTTGATGCTGCAGTGCTGGAATTTCCACTCGGCCGGGTCACATATTCCACTCGGCCGAGTGCGGCCTGGGCCCAGATTTTAAGTTGCGGTTTGGGCTTTTTTTGGGCACGAATTTGAGGGGTTTTCTAGGGTTATTTGCTAGGGTTTTGGGAGAGTATTTAAGGGGTTTGTATCCACCATTAGAGGGAGATCCCCATTATGTTTTCTTAGCCCCCATATGTTTTTCTTAGGATTATTTTAGAGGTTAGGCCATGCCCTAGGCCCCCTCTTGGATCTAAAAGCTTGTATTTTGGATTGAAGATATTCATCAAGCTAAGTATTTTCTTCTTTTTATTTGAATCTTTGTTTTTCTATCTTTTTGTATGCAAGCAATGATTTCTATTGATTCATATATCCTTGTTGCTATGCTAGGGTAGATTTGTTGTTCTAGGGTTTGGGGATGAACCCTATGGATCTAATTTCATAATTGTCATGAATGAATTTCTAAATTGCTAGAATTGCTAGGAGGTTAGGTTGTGATTGATTTACTACGGATAGCTAGGGATTTCCATCGACTTGGGATTTGCAAGAGATTGGATTCTAATCGATGGGAAGGTCTAGATATTCGATTTAGGTTTACAATTGGGTTTCTCTAGACTTGGTTTGCAAGAGATTGGACCAAAGCTAGGATTTTTAATTATAAATCTATACCAATATTCGTTTGCAAGAGATTGGACGAATACGAACTATCACAACCTAGATCGTGACTCGAGTTTGCACGAGAGTGGGCTCGAGGAGCGATTGGACGATGATGTCAATCTTCATGCTAGCGGCTTAGGTTAGGGTTTGCAAGAGATTGGGCCCTAATCTAGGTTGCTATAGACCGGCAATAGCGCGAGAGCGTGAGCTTGGTTCTCTATTCAGTTACGACTAGTTCACCTCAACACAAGTCTAGTAATATTGAGATTCACTATTTATAATGATGTATGACGATCCGTAGTGGGAATTCCCTAGCCCTAGACTTCTTTATTTGATTTTATATCCCCATACTTTGCCCGACGATTGTGACAGGATCGCCGCAAGGCAAATTCCCTCTTTTATTATATTGTATTTGAATCGATATTTGACCGATTTCTTTATCACCGACACCGACATCCACCACCATTTCCATTATATCATACCATAACCATCTCCACCAATAAAACATTCGTAGTCAAACCAACCTAGGATAGATTGGAGCTAACACCACCTCCTCGTGTTCGATACCCGCTCGCCACTTTGCCGTGCGCTTGCGGTAAAACTACAATCGTTCTCCGGGTGTATATCCGGGGCCGACCAAGTTTTTGACTAGGTTGTGCTCTTGGGTTGCATTATGGAGCGATCAAGTTTTTGGCGCCGTTGTCGGGGAGGTGTTTCCCGTTGGGTGCCAATTTGTCACAATTAGGTTGATTAGACTACATTAAAAAAAATCAAAAAAAAACATTGAGAGAGATTTTTTCCCACCACCTGTTATTATTATCTTTATCTCTCCTTGTGCCACTGACGTCTTTTCCAGGTTGTTTACTTTGATTAATCAGGTACAGTTGTTGCAGTGATGGGGCTTCCAAAGAAAATGCGAGCGGGTTCTATACAATCCTACATATATCTCGTTGCATTCTATCAGGCTGATGGAGAATCCTTTGGGGAAGCCTTGTCTAGGTTTGAAGGAATGTTAGAAATGTTCCAGACGGAGTCAGACCATGAGTGGAATGACTCCACGCTATTTGATATCTTCACTAGAAGGCTAAAGGGACCCTCACGTGAGTTTTTGAAGAGGATGCAAGTGGGGAAGTTTAGTGATCTACAGTTGGCAGCAGCCTTGGAGCAAATGATAGATGATGCTCGATCTACCGGTTCACTAACCATTACTGTAAGTATACCTTACGACCAAGTATTCATCGATTTTGTTATGGCTAATGTCTCTAGCGCAGGTACTATCATAGATGGAGTGTATGCTTCACTTGAAGGTGATCATATCCACCTTTACACCATCAACACTCCACAAATAGAAACATCTGAACCGTCAAAGGAGGACACATATAAGGACCTATTGAGAAACATTGTTGAAGTAGTTCGAGATTCCGGTCCATTGACAATAACGGCAGGTGATCCTTTTGAGCTTGAATTTCAAAACTTTATTACTCATTGTATCTCTTCCACAGGCACAATTGATGATGGAGTCTATGCTCTAGTTGAGGGGCACAAGACCCACTTTTATACCGCGGTCAAGATACATGAGCCCATAGAGCCACTTGCACCTACTATTGAGAAGGCCCAGCCATGCAATCGGGTGCCTCGAGCTCCAGGACAGAAACAAAGAAGGAGGCATGAAAAGGAGATGATAATGTTTACATTGCCTTCTATACCTGAGGAGCCTGAGGAGGATGTCCAAGTTCATCTTGGGGGAGAGTCAGCTTGTGCCATCATCGCTCCACCTTGTCTCCCACATGAGCCAGAGCTTGCTTTTGAGGAGGCCTTACATGAGGAGCCAGAGCTTGTCACCGAGGAGGCCGTGCATTGGGACGAGGACACATCCATTCATGAGGATCTCGAGCATTACCCTCCTCCTTTCGAGCTACCGCAGCCACCTCTACTTTCTATAGAGGCTGAGCATCCCTCAGAGGACCACCCTTCCACTGACGTCGAGGACAATCCCACAGAGCTTATGGCTCCCCTTCAGGGAGATCTCTTTACTCCCTCATCTCCTACATTTGATTCTCCTCCCGTGTATGATGTTTTTTATAATTCAGATTTTGACGACTCATCGTGCCTTTTGCAGGATTTATGTACATACGATCAAGAGGTACGATGGGACGTATACGAGGAGGAGAGCGAGGAGTTAGCACCCATGGACACTATTGAATATGATCAGGAGGTGCGATGGGATAGGTCTGACGATGATGAGGAGCTACCTGATGAGACCTACGCTTATATGCCCAAGCTACCTGAACAACCTGAGGCGAACAATGAGGAGTTGATCGACGTGGTATACGAGAGTGGAGATTTATTTCCAGGGAAGTGTTGTCACCCATCTTTAATTTTAAATACTTATGTTGATGACCCTCTTTGGAATACATTTATTTTGGGGAAGAATTATCCACATCAGATTGATGCGGCTTATCTCTTGCAGGGTACAGGTGGAGTCCTTGGAGAGGTGCTGGGAGCCGCATTGCTGGAGTCTGATGGAGTCCATGGACGCATGCACCTGGCGGAGCCACGGAAAGAGCAGTTGGAGCAGTTGCCTGTACCGGCAAAGATACTGGATCCGCCTTTTGCTATAGGTGATATCAATCCAGTAGTGTAGAAATTTTTATGCTTTGAATAAAACGAATTCTCTCGACAGCGAGAGGACCGTATAGATTTGCTTGAATAAATATCACCTCATATGATGGCAACAAAAATCTTTTACACCCCAAACCCATTATATATATTAATTCCCCTCTCCATATTTTGATACGCCACATCCTTTTGCTCACCACCATCGAGCTTTTCTTTCAAGTGAATACTCACTTTCTTATTCATTTGACTTGATCACGCTTTGCAAAGCCATGACATTTTTGATTGAGTCACTTGAATATGATTGTTTGGTATAAGCTTGGGGGGAAAGCGCTCTCATGCATCATTGTATGTGCACGTAGTTGCATTAGGATTTCATGTCATTCATTTCATCATTTTTCATTCACCTCCCTCATATTTATCGTTGTTCCTCATATTCTTTCATTATGATCACATTGAGGACAATGTGAAGTTTAAGCTTGGGGGAGTGCATTTCCATGCCATTTAGATGCATTAGTTGCATTTTTACTTTATTTTAGGATTTTTAAAATTTTTCAAAATTTTTTGCATCATCTTTTCGAATTTTCCATCTTATTTTCCTTTTATGTGTGTTCATGCATCATATTGTGTGCTTGATTTTCTTTTCTTTCCTCTCTTTTATTTTCTATTTCTTTATTTTCTTTTCCTCATTTTGCTAGATTTGTTCCTTATGATGATATATCTTATTGCTTTAGTAGCCATCACGATGCTTATTATTCCTTGCCATGCTACTTAGAGTATTCCATAGTCTTGCTATTCACATATGCTTGCAAATCTATTTCTTTTGATGATTCCTCTACATGAATGCATGATATTAATTGAAGCTGAATGTATTGATTAGTGTTTGGTATGCTTTTGTTGGAAGTGCACCAAGATTCACGCATCATTAGTATATCTGAAGCATCAGTTTTATTGTCTTATTCACCTTCTGTTGCATGCTTGATATGATTGTGCGCTTTACCGCTTGACTTCACTTTTTATTGAGATGATTGAGAATATCCATGCTTACATATGAGTTTTAGTTGAAGTATTATTTTATTGAACCGTTCGTGCACATCTTAGAGTGAACCGAGTGTTACATTATTTCCTTCTCCACATATATCTTTTTATTCTCTACATGTCGCTTGAGTTCACCTCCTAAAGCCACTTATATCGCATCTATTTCCCAAAAATCCCCACAAAAGAAAAAGTTAGCTCCAAAAGTCCAAAAAGCCAAAAAGGAGCCAAAATCCAAAAAAAAATACAAATCAAATTGCTCCTACAAAAATCCAAGAAGAAAAATGAGAAACAAAGTCCAAAAGAAAAAATATATATATTTCTCTATCTCATTATTGGAGCCAAAAAATACTTGGGAAAACCAAGGCAAAAATCCCATTTTCCACTATTATATTCCTTTGGATGCGACGCCTCAAGCTAAGCTTGGGGGGGTGAATTCATTTGACCATATGAGTGAGTATGACATTAGAGTGGAGACATGCATGAATGGGAATATTCGATAATGCTTAGACTTTGCAAAATATATTAGATATGGAGATTTTTCATGATTTGAAATAAATATGTGAATGTCATGACTCTTATTCTATTCTCTATTGCATGCTTGGTGTGTATCTTGTATGCTTCATTTATAACTTTTGATTGAAAAGTGCATCGCCAATGAATTTTATATTAAATTCTATGAAATGCGTGATGTGGATATGAATTGATTGTATGAATTTAGAGAATCCCTTTTGTTGTTCTTAAAAGCTTGCAAGTACCATGTTTATGTAAGATATGAAATCCTTATAGCATGCGATTTGTATTTTCCAAGTCATCGTGATGTGTAGCTTATGGCTTGAGATCTGAGAGTATAATCTAGCGACCCCTTCCACTTCGTATTCTTTTATTTCATTTCCCTTATTTTTCATCTCCCGAGTTCGTCTTTTTACTTATCTTCCTCGAGGACGAGTAAGAGGTAAGCTTGGGGGATTTTGATCGGTCCATATTTTACACCTTTTTTCTGCATATTTACATGCCATTTCGATCACCCATATCACGCTTTTCACGATTATTCGACGATATTGCGTTACTTTTCACTATTTCTTGTTTTTGTCGGATTTTAGGAAATATGGAGCGATCGGGAGCAAAAATGAGCTTAAGGGACTTGCACCCACTCCGGAGCATCACCCAAGGCTCTTTTGAGGGCTATTCGGTGATGGGAGATGTGTGGAAGAAGAAGGAACTCCGTAGGAGCGACGAGGAGGAGAAACGGAGAAGATTGGGCATTTTCAGCATGCCACTCGGCTGAGTGAAGGAGTCACTCGGTCGAGCAAAGAAACCCGCTCGGCCGGCCAGATCGGACACGCAGTAGATTGAGTATCAGCCTGCACTCGGCCGAGCATCGCCATCCCACTCGGCCGAGCATGGAGACACCACTCGCCCGAGTGGCATCACGATGACGGCAAGCAAAAAACCCAGACTTACTGGAATCCGTCAGGCGATTGAGGGTTCCGACTCGGCCGAGTACCGAATGCCCCTCGGCCGAGTGAGTAAAGCCACTCGGCCGAGTCACCTCCGAAGACAGGCCCCCAAGACCCCTGACTTACTGGAAATTTACAGGGTCTATCACTCGGCCGAGTAGAGAAGCCCACTCGACCGAGTAGAGAAGTCAACTCGGCCGAGTGATGCCGAGGACACGCAGCGCCCAGATTTTCAGACAGCCTCTCACTCTTTTGAAATCTTCTATCATTCCAGAAATCAAAGTATTTTTCTCATATTTTTTATGGATATTAGACTTCATGACGGTTCCAACGCCGCCAAGAACGCACAAATCGGAGGTCGGATGAAATCTGGGGAATTTCTGCAAGTTGATGCTGCAGTGCTGGAATTTCCACTCGGCCGGGTCACATATTCCACTCGGCCGAGTGCGGCCTGGGCCCAGATTTTAAGTTGCGGTTTGGGCTGTTTTTGGGCATGAATTTGAGGGGTTTTCTAGGGTTATTTGCTAGGGTTTTGGGAGAGTATTTAAGGGGTTTGTAGCCACCATTAGAGGGAGATCCCCATTATGTTTTCTTAGCCCCCATATGTTTTTCTTAGGATTATTTTAGAGGTTAGGCCATGCCCTAGGCCCCCTCTTGGATCTAAAAGCTTGTATTTTGGATTGAAGATATTCATCAAGCTAAGTATTTTCTTCTTTTTATTTGAATCTTTGTTTTTCTATCTTTTTGTATGCAAGCAATGATTTCTATTGATTCATATATCCTTGTTGCTATGCTAGGGTAGATTTGTTGTTCTAGGGTTTGGGGATGAACCCTATGGATCTAATTTCATAATTGTGATGAATGAATTTCTAAATTGCTAGAATTGCTAGGAGGTTAGGTTGTGATTGATTTACTATGGATAGCTAGGGATTTCCATCGACTTGGGATTTGCAAGAGATTGGATTCTAATCGATGGGAAGGCCTAGATATTCGATTTAGGTTTACAATTGGGTTTCTCTAGACTTGGTTTGCAAGAGATTGGACCAAAGCTAGGATTTTTTATTATAAATCTATACCAATATTCGTTTGCAAGAGATTGGACGAATACGAACTATCACAACCTAGATCGTGACTCGAGTTTGCACGAGAGTGGGCTCGAGGAGCGATTGGACGATGATGTCAATCTTCATGCTAGCGGCTTAGGTTAGGGTTTGCAAGAGATTGGGCCCTAATCTAGGTTGCTATAGACCGGCAATAGCGCGAGAGCGTGAGCTTGGTTCTCTATTCAGTTACGACTAGTTCACCTCAACACAAGTCTAGTAATATTGAGATTCACTATTTACAATGATGTATGACGATCCGTAGTGGGAATTCCCTAGCCCTAGACTTCTTTATTTGATTTTATATCCCCATACTTTGCCCGACGATTGTGACAGGATCGCCGCAAGGCAAATTCCCTCTTTTATTATATTGTATTTGAATCGATATTTGACCGATTTCTTTATCACCGACACCGACATCCACCACCATTTCCATTATATCATACCATAACCATCTCCACTAATAAAACATTCGTAGTCAAACCAACCTAGGATAGATTGGAGCCAACACCACCTCCTCGTGTTCGATACACGCTCGCCACTTTGCCGTGCGTTTGCGGTAAAACTACAATCATTCTCCGGGTGTATATCCGGGGCCGACCAAGTTTTTGACTAGGTTGTGCTCTTGGGTTGCATTATGGAGCGATCAAGTTTTTGGCGCCGTTGCCGGGGAGGTGTTTCCCGTTGGGTGCCAATTTGTCACAATTAGGTTGATTAGACTACATTTAAAAAAAATCAAAAAAACATTGAGAGAGATTTTTTCCAACCACCTGTTATTATTATCTTTATCTCTCCTTGTGCCACTGACGTCTTTTCCAGGTTGTTTACTTTGATTGATCAGGTACAGTTGTTGCAGCGATGGGGCTTCCAAAGAAAATGCGAGCGGGTTCTATACAATCCTACATATATCTCGCTGCATTCTATCAGGCTGATGGAGAATCCTTTGGGGAAGCCTTGTCTAGGTTTGAAGGAATGTTAGAAATGTTCCAGACGGAGTCAGACCATGAGTGGAATGACTCCACGCTATTTGATATCTTCACTAGAAGGCTAAAGGGACCCTCACGTGAGTTTTTGAAGAGGATGCAAGTGGGGAAGTTTAGTGATCTACAGTTGGCAGCAGCCTTGGAGCAAATGATAGATGATGCTCGATCTACCGGTTCACTAACCATTACTGTAAGTATACCTTACGACCAAGTATTCATCGATTTTGTTATGGCTAATGTCTCTAGCGCAGGTACTATCATAGATGGAGTGTATGCTTCACTTGAAGGTGATCATATCCACCTTTACACCATCAACACTCCACAAATAGAGACATCTGAACCGTCAAAGGAGGACACATATAAGGACCTATTGAGAAACATTGTTGAAGTAGTTCGAGATTCCGGTCCATTGACAATAACGGCAGGTGATCCTTTTGAGCTTGAATTTCAAAACTTTATTACTCATTGTATCTCTTCCACAGGCACAATTGATGATGGAGTCTATGCTCTAGTTGAGGGGCACAAGACCCACTTTTATACCGCGGTCAAGATACATGAGCCCATAGAGCCACTTGCACCTACTATTGAGAAGGCCCAGCCATGCAATCGGGTGCCTCGAGCTCCAGGACAGAAACAAAGAAGGAGGCATGAAAAGGAGATGATGATGTTTACATTGCCTTCTATACCTGAGGAGCCTGAGGAGGATGTCCAAGTTCAGCTTGGGGGAGAGTCAGCTTGAGCCATCATCGCTCCCCTTTGTCTCCCACATGAGCCAGAGCTTGCTTTTGAGGAGGCCTTACATGAGGAGCCAGAGCTTGTCACCGAGGAGGCCGTGCATTGGGACGAGGACACATCCATTCATGAGGATCTCGAGCATTACCCTCCTCCTTTCGAGCTACCGCGGCCACCTCTACTTTCTATAGAGACTGAGCATCCCTCAGAGGACCACCCTTCCACTGACGTCGAGGACAATCCCACAGAGCTTATGGCTCCCCTTCAGGGAGATCTCTTTACTCCCTCATCTCCTACATTTGATTCTCCTCCCGTGTATGATGTTTTTTATAATTCAGATTTTGACGACTCATCGTGCCTTTTGCAGGATTTATGTACATACGATCAAGAGGTACGATGGGACGTATACGAGGAGGAGAGCGAGGAGTTAGCACCCATGGACACTATTGAATATGATCAGGAGGTGCGATGGGATAGGTCTGACGGTGATGAGGAGCTGCCTGATGAGACCTACGCTTATATGCCCAAGCTACCCGAACAACCTGAGGCGAACAATGAGGAGTTGATCGACGTGGTATATGAGAGTGGAGATTTATTTCTAGGGAAGTGTTGTCACCCATCTTTAATTTTAAATACTTATGTTGATGACCCTCTTTGGAATACATTTATTTTGGGGAAGAATTATCCACATCAGATTGATGCGGCTTATCTCTTGCAGGGTACATGTGGAGTCCTTGGAGAGGTGCTGGGAGCCGCATTGCTGGAGTCTGATGGAGTCCGTGGACGCATGCACCTGGCGGAGCCACGGAAAGAGCAGTTGGATCAGTTTCCTGTACCGGTAAAGATACTGGATCCGCCTTTTGCTATAGGTGATATCAATCCAGTAGTGTAGAAATTTTTATGCTTTGAATAAACACGAATTCTCTCGACAGCGAGAGGACCGTATAGATTTGCTTGAATAAATATCACCTCATAAGATGGCAACAAAAATCTTTTACACCCCAAACCCATTATATATATTAATTCCCCTCTCCATATTTTGATACGCCACATCCTTTTGCTCACCACCATCGAGCTTTTCTTTCAAGTGAATACTCACTTTCTTATTCATTTGACTTGATCACGCTTTGCAAAGCCATGACTTTTTTGATTGATGCATTTGAATATGATTGTTTGGTATAAGCTTGGGGGAAAGCGCTCTCATGCATCATTGTATGAGCATGTAGTTGCATTAGGATTTCATGTCATTCATTTCATCATTTTTCATTCACCTCCCTCATATTTATCGTTGTTCCTCATATTCTTTCATTATGATCACATTGAGGACAATGTGAAGTTTAAGCTTGGGGGAGTGCATTTCTATGCCATTTAGATGCATTAGTTGCATTTTTACTTTATTTTAGGATTTTTAAAATTTTTCAAAATTTTTTGCATCATCTTTTCGAATTTTCCATCTTATTTTCCTTTTATGTGTGTTCATGCATCATATTGTGTGCTTGATTTTCTTTTCTTTCCTCTCTTTTATTTTCTATTTCTTTATTTTCTTTTCCTCATTTTGCTAGATTTGTTCCTTATGATGATATATCTTATTGCTTTAGTAGCCATCACGATGCTTATTATTCCTTGCCATGCTACTTAGAGTATTCCATAGTCTTGCTATTCACATATGCTTGCAAATCTATTTCTTTTGATGATTCCTCTACATGAATGCATGATATTAATTGAAGCTGAATGTATTGATTAGTGTTTGGTATGCTTTTGTTGGAAGTGCACCAAGATTCACGCATCATTAGTATATCTGAAGCATCAGTTTTATTGTCTTATTCACCTTCTGTTGCATGCTTGATATGATTGTGCGCTTTACCGCTTGACTTCACTTTTTATTGAGATGATTGAGAATATCCATGCTTACATATGAGTTTTAGTTGAAGTATTATTTTATTGAACCGTTCGTGCACATCTTAGAGTGAACCGAGTGTTACATTATTTCCTTCTCCACATATATCTTTTTATTCTCTACATGTCGCTTGAGTTCACCTCCTAAAGCCACTTATATCACATCTATTTACCAAAAATCCCCACAAAAGAAAAAGTTTGCTCCAAAAGTCCAAAAAGCCAAAAAGGAGCCAAAATCCAAAAAAAAAATACAAATCAAATTGCTCCTACAAAAATCCAAGAAGAAAAATGAGAAACAAAGTCCAAAAGAAAAAATATATATATTTCTCTATCTCATTATTGGAGCCACAAAATACTTGGGAAAACCAAGGCAAAAATCCCATTTTCCACTATTATATTCCTTTAGATGCGACGCCTCAAGCTAAGCTTGGGGGGGTGAATTCATTTGACCATATGAGTGAGTATGACATTAGAGTGGAGACGTGCATGAATGGGAATATTCGATAATGCTTAGACTTTGCAAAATATATTAGATATGGAGATTTTTCATGATTTGAAATAAATATGTGAATGTCATGACTCTTATTCTATTCTCTATTGCATGCTTGGTGTGTATCTTGTATGCTTCATTTATAACTTTTGATTGAAAAGTGCATCGCCAATGAATTTTATATTAAATTCTATGAAATGCGTGATGTGGATATGAATTAATTGTATGAATTTAGAGAATCCCTTTTGTTGTTCTTAAAAGCTTGCAAGTACCATGTTTATGTAAGATATGAAATCCTTATAGCATGCGATTTGTATTTTCCAAGTCATCGTGATGTGAAGCTTATGGCTTGAGATCTGAGAGTATAATCTAGCGACCCCTTCCACTTCGTATTCTTTTATTTCATTTCCCTTATTTTTCATCTCCCGTGTTCGTCTTTTTACTTATCTTCCCCGAGGACGAGTAAGAGGTAAGCTTGGGGGATTTTGATCGGTCCATATTTTACACCTTTTTTCTGCATATTTACATGCCATTTCGATCACCCATATCACGCTTTTCATGATTATTCGACGATATTGCGTTACTTTTCACTATTTCTTATTTTTGTCGGATTTTAAGAAATATGGAGCGATCGGGAGCAAAAATGAGCTTAAGGGACTTGCACCCACTCCGGAGCATCACCCAAGGCTCTTTTGAGGGCTATTCGGTGATGGGAGATGTGTGGAAGAAGAAGGAACTCCGTAAGACCGACGAGGAGGAGAAACGGAGAAGATTGGGCATTTTCAGCATGCCACTCGGCTGAGTGAAGGAGTCACTCGGTCGAGCAAAGAAGCCCGCTCGGCCGGCCAGATCGGACACGCAGTAGATTGAGTATCAGCCTGCACTCGGCCGAGCATCGCCATCCCACTCGGCCGAGCATGGAGACACCACTCGCCCGAGTGGCATCACGATGACGGCAAGCAAAAATCCCAGACTTACTGGAATTCGTCAGGCGATTGAGGGTTCCGACTCGGCCGAGTACCGAATGCCCCTCGGCCGAGTGAGTAAAGCCACTCGGCCGAGTCACCTCCGAAGACAGGGCCCCAAGACCCCTGACTTACTGGAAATTTACAGGGTCTATCACTCGGCCGAGTAGAGAAGCCCACTCGACCGAGTAGAGAAGTCAACTCGGCCGAGTGATGCCGAGGACACGCAGCGCCCAGATTTTCAGATAGCCTCTCACTCTTTTGAAATCTTCTATCATTTCAGAAATCAAAGTATTTTTCTCATATTTTTTATGGATAGTAGACTTCATGACGGTTCCAACGCCGCCAAGAACGCGCAAATCGGAGGTCGGATGAAATCTGGGGAATTTCTGCAAGTTGATGCTGCAGTGCTGGAATTTCCACTCGGCCGGGTCACATATTCCACTCGGCTGAGTGCGGCCTGGGCCCAGATTTTAAGTTGCGGTTTGGGCTGTTTTGGGCACGAATTTGAGGGGTTTTCTAGGGTTATTTGCTAGGGTTTTGGGAGAGTATTTAAGGGGTTTGTAGCCACCATTAGAGGGAGATCCCCATTATGTTTTCTTAGCCCCCATATGTTTTTCTTAGGATTATTTTAGAGGTTAGGCCATGCCCTAGGCCCCCTCTTGGATCTAAAAGCTTGTATTTTGGATTGAAGATATTCATCAAGCTAAGTATTTTCTTCTTTTTATTTGAATCTTTGTTTTTCTATCTTTTTGTATGCAAGCAATGATTTCTATTGATTCATATATCCTTGTTGCTATGCTAGGGTAGATTTGTTGTTCTAGGGTTTGGGGATGAACCCTATGGATCTAATTTCATAATTGTGATGAATGAATTTCTAAATTGCTAGAATTGCTAGGAGGTTAGGTTGTGATTGATTTACTACGGATAGCTAGGGATTTCCATCGACTTGGGATTTGCAAGAGATTGGATTCTAATCGATGGGAAGGCCTAGATATTCGATTTAGGTTTACAATTGGGTTTCTCTAGACTTGGTTTGCAAGAGATTGGACCAAAGCTAGGATTTTTAATTATAAATCTATACCAATATTCGTTTGCAAGAGATTGGACGAATACGAACTATCACAACCTAGATCGTGACTCGAGTTTGCACGAGAGTGGGCTCGAGGAGCGATTGGACGATGATGTCAATCTTCATGCTAGCGGCTTAGGTTAGGGTTTGCAAGAGATTGGGCCCTAATCTAGGTTGCTATAGACCGGCAATAGCGCGAGAGCGTGAGCTTGGTTCTCTATTCAGTTACGACTAGTTCACCTCAACACAAGTCTAGTAATATTGAGATTCACTATTTACAATTATGTATGACGATCCGTAGTGGGAATTCCCTAGCCCTAGACTTCTTTATTTGATTTTATATCCCCATACTTTGCCCGATGATTGTGACAGGATCGCCACAAGGCAAATTCCCTCTTTTATTATATTGTATTTGAATCGATATTTGACCGATTTCTTTATCACCGACACCGACATCCACCACCATTTCCATTATATCATACCATAACCATCTCCACCAATAAAACATTCGTAGTCAAACCAACCTAGGATAGATTGGAGCCAACACCACCTCCTCGTGTTCGATACCCGCTCGCCACTTTGCCGTGCGCTTGCGGTAAAACTACAATCGTTCTCCGGGTGTATATCCGGGGCCGACCATATCCAATTTCTCTCGTCCAAATACTCTTATCCAATTTCTATTGATAACATCCCTTTTTTATATAATAGATGTATATACTCTAATCCACATTCGCTTATCCAATTTATCTTGTCCAATTTCTCTTGATAACAACCCTATTTTATAGTGTGTGTGTGTGTGTGTGTGTGTGTGTGTGTGTGTGTGTGTGTGTGTGTGTGTGTGTGTGTAATACGGAATAATGGGTATCATACGCCATTTGAGACACCCCCTCATATGCGCACACGCGCGCGCGCACACACACAAGAATAATGGTTTTCATATGCCATATGAGAGCATCTCTCATACTCCCTCTCACATAAAACACCCAAGTATAAGCCCACATGGGCTTGTACTTGATTGTACTTGGGTGATTTATGTGAGAGGGCGTATGAGAGAGGCTCTCATATGGCGTATGATTGCCATTATTCTATATATATAATATGAAATAATGGGTATCATGCGCCATGTGAGGCACCCCGTCATATGCCCTCTCACATAAAGGGGGCAAGTACAAGCATGTGTACTTGCCCCCTTTATGTGAGAGGGCATTGGGGTGCCTTATATGGCGTAAGATATCCATTATTCACACACACGCATATAATATTATATATATATACATACACACGGTAAAATGCACCAGCACTTGACCTCAGGCGTGATTCCTGAACGCGACCGCCTCCCTACAATCCGATTCGATCCACCGGCTGTTGTTAAAAGTGGAGGCTGATTGTAACGACTGGTTTTCATGTATTTGGATTATCTATATTATATTATATGTTTTGGTGGATTTTCTCCTTATGCGTGGTTTTCATCTCCGTAGCTTTCACATACGATCGTTTCGTCGTGATTTTCTAGCTTCTTCCTTAGAATCGTCGATTTTGGAGTAAGTCATTCGTGACGGGCTTCATATCGGTCATATCTTATTGTTAGATCAAGCCTAGGAGTCTTAGGAATCGATCCCGGAGCTTCGCGCTCCATTTCGGAACTTTTTGTGCACGTTAGCCGGTACAAGAAGGGGAACCGACCGACTAGATGACGATTTAGTCGTTCGGCAAACGTTCATTGACCGACTAGTGGACTTTGTTAATTTCTCAGGAGTTACTGTTTATCGTTAGTCGGTCTAAGAACATTGGTCGACCGACTAGGTTGCAAACTAGTCGGTCAGCAATCGTTCTTTAACCGACTAGCTCTATGATCATTTTTGATACCAAGTACTATTCATTCTTAGTCGGTCTAAGAAACTAGTCGGTCAGTAGTTGTTCTTTGACCGACTAAATCTAAATCCTATTTTTGTACAGGAGTTACTGTTTGGACTTAGTCGGTCTGCGTTGGTCAACCGACCGACTAGTTCCCAAACTAGTCGGTCAGTGGTTGCTCTTTGACCGACTAATCAGTGTCGAACCCCTAATTTCTGGGCAGCCGCCAGCACTCCCTATTTAAACCCCACCCATGATTTCTTTCATCCGTCTTTCATTCTTCTGAGCCATTTTCTTCCCCAAATCACCCGACAACGAGGCTAGCTCCGACATTTATCATGTTGCACAACTACCATGTCATGTTTAATTTCCATTAACGGTACGCGAATTAATTGTCATGTCATTGCATTCTTTAAGTGTTCCCGTGATTGCGTAGCTCTGCTACACCTTGTGCAATGATTGAGGCTAGGTGAACCCCAATGCCAAATGAAATACGCTCCTGGGTCGTGATCCAGGAAACGAGCTCTTGTGCGGGGCAACCCTGGCTCATTTACTGAGCTCGTGTACAGGGACCCTGGCTCGTTTACATGTGGGAGGGGTAAGGGTTAAGCGGTCATTCAACTGGGAGTCTGCCCGATCAGCAACTTCAGTTGTAAGGCGTAAACTCTGGGTTCTGGGGTAGTGTTAAGCGGCCAATCCGTGTGAATGTCCAACAGTTCAGCTGTAAGGCGTACACATCTACAAACAACGTGAATCGTGACTAGTGAAAAGATTGAGATTGTTAGTAGCTTGGCTACTCTTGACATGCCCTGATAAATTGTTCTCTTGTACTTATTGTTTCACCATGTCTTACTTGTGCACTCATACCATAACTGCCATGTCATGCATACTATAACTGCTAGGCTGCTAGTTTACCTTACTTTCAGTTTCCTTGCCCAAGTCTTTTAGACTTGCTGACATGTGCCCCTTTACTCTTTTGGGTGACACATGTTAGATCCTAAGCCTGAGTTCATTGTTGGGGACGAGGTGTTTGCTGACGCTGAGCCCGAGCCTGTGTTTGGTGAGGAGTACGTGGACACTGGGGACAGTCCTAGTGTCTTCGTTGAGCTTTTCCCTTTTGTTTTAGACTGTTTTTTCATCGGTGCGTAGCACCTATACTTTGTTATGCTGTCCCTTTTGTTGGCCTTGTTCTGGGCCTTTAGACGCTTTCTTTTAACCTGGTGGCTTTTCTGGATGTTGAACTTACTTTTAATGTTGGACAAATTCTGAGATTTGAGATTTTATTTCTGTCTCTCCTTGTATTATTATTGTTGTTCCGTTTGTGGTTACAGGAACCTGCTTATGTTTTATTGACGCTTATCGGGTTCGGGGCTTCACAGCTCCACTCCCGTGCGGACCTTTTCACGTCTCGCCTCCATTTTAGGGAAGCGGGGCATGACAGGTTTTGTTGGTGGCTCATGCAAGTCCTTCTGTAACTGCGATTATCGGAATGACGATAATAATATTAGAATGTCCAATAAACTAAGTTCGACGTCCGAGTCATAAGCTATGAGTCTAATCTGCTTCGTTTTCTATGTCATTAGATGGCAGGAAGGCGATTCACCCGTGGTGGAGGTAGTGGTGCGCCCCCTCATGACGAGGAGCCTGAGCGGGAACCCACCAATGGAGAGATGATGCGGATGATGCTTCAGATGATGCAGGTGCAGTAGGGCGTGCTCCTGCAAGTCCAGAATGCTCCAGTTGTTCGAGCTGGTCGGGCAATCCAGGATGCCCCTCGCTCCGAGCCGGGAGCGAAGCAATTTCGGGAGCTGGGTCCCGCATATTTTGATGGGTCTGAGGATCCTCTGGCTGCTAATGAGTGGATTCGGAACATTGAGGATAACTTGAAGATGGCCAAGATCACCCCGGCTGGATGGGTTGATTTGGCGAAGAGGCAACTCAAGGATAATGCTCGGAACTGGTGGGATGCGGAAGAGAAGATGCTGGTGGAGACGATAGCTTGGGCTACCTTTAAGTCCAGGTTTGATGAGGAGTTCTTCCCGAAGGCTGCTAGGAAGGAGATGCTGCAGCGCTTTATTGATCTGAAGCAAGGGAGCTTGACGGTGGACCTGTACCACCAAGAGTTCACTAGGCTGAGTCGGTTCGCACCGAAGATGGTACATGATGCTGATGAGAGGGCTCAGAGGTTCCTACAGGGGCTTGCTTTGGAGCTCCAAAGTTTTGTGTCTTCCTCTGATCTGGACTCTTATCAGAAGGTTCTGGTCGCTGCGAGGAGGCAGGAGCTGAACCTGAGTCAGAGGAGAGGACATGTTTCTGGTGCTGGGAAGAGGCCTATGGAGCAGGCCAGGGCGGTGGTTAGGCCTGGTTTCAAGCCTAATCATCTGGTGTAGTTCAAGAGGCCAGGAGGGCCTATTCAGAAGACTTGCCATTTCTGCGGCAAGCCTGGCCACATCAAGGATCAGTGTAGGAAGTTTCTGGGCCAGTGTTTGTTTTGTGGTGATGCTTCTCATGTCGCGAAGGATTGTCGGCATGCGAATCAGTTGCGGAGGGCACCTGTTGCAGCACAGCCGTTGCAGCAGAGAGTGCATGTTCCTACCGGTCGTGGAGCGGCTCTTGTCCCTCAGAGGCAGGCCTTTCAGCAGGCTTTTCCGCCGAGGAGGCGGGCTTTTCTGATGACCGGTGTGGAGAGCGAGGCTGTGGATGAGGTTATCGCAGGTAATCCTCAATCTAGCTGTTGCTTTCCTAGCTAGTTTTGATTGTTAGATTATGTTGTTTGCTTGAACATGATTGGTTGTTAGACTAGGGCTTGATTGTTAGACTGTTTATAGGTGTGATTTTGGTGTGCACATTTCCTGCACGAGCTCTCTTTGACTCTGGTGCATCGATGTGCATTATTTCTTGGAGCTTCGTGGAGAAGCATTCCTTGTCGACGTCCCCTCTTTCCAAGAGTTGGAATATCGTTACAGGGAATGGCGTAGTCTCGGTACATCTTGGTTGCAATTCTTGCCTGTTGGTGGTTTGTGGACATGAGCTTTACGCTGATTTCATTGTCCACGACATCATCAACTATGATGCGGTCCTTGGGATGGATTGGCTTGCGAGCTTCTATGATACGATCGACTGTCGGAGGAAGAAGGTGGTGTTCGAGATTCCCGGACATCCAGTATTTGAGTTCAGCCGAGGTAGAAGTTTGCTTGGTCCTGTCAGGTTTCGGGCCAGGCCGGTGGAGTTTGTGGCTATGCAGATGGAGCTGGAGAGGCCAGCGATTGTGCGGGATTTTGATGACGTCTTCCCCGAGGAGATGTCTGGATTGCCACCTGATCGAGCTCTGGAATTTTCTATTGATCTTGTCCCAGGAGCGCAGCCGATTTCGAAGGCGCCTTATCATATGGCACCCGCTGAGTTGGAGGAATTGCGGAAGCAGCTGGATGAGGTTTTACAGAAGGGTTATGTCAATCCTAGTGTGTCTCCGTGGGGAGCACCGGTGCTGCTGGTGAAGAAGAAGGATGGTTCACTTCGCATGTGCATGGACTATCGGAAGTTGAATGCGGTAACCATTAAGAATAAATACATGTTGCCTCGCATCGATGATATTTTTGATCAGCTTGGAGGTTCGAGGGTGTTTTCGAAGTTGGATTTGAGGAGTGGTTACCATCAGTTGAAGGTGAAGAAGGATGATGTTCTGAAGACAGCGTTCAGGACGAAGTATGGACACTACGAGTTTGTGGTTATGCCTTTCGGTGTAACCAATGCACCCGCAGTTTTCATGAATCTGATGAACCTGATCTTCTATGACTTTTTAGATAAGTTTGTCGTTATCTTTATTGACGACATTCTGATCTATTCTAAGTCGGAGGAGGAGCATGCATCGCACTTAAGGACAGTGTTGGAGATTTTGAGGAAGCATCGGTTGTATGCTAAGTTTTCGAAGTGCGAGTTTTGGCTGGACAGAGTTGCTTTTCTCGGGCATGTGGTGACTGGAGATGGTATTTCAGTGGATCCCGAGAAGATCAGGGCCATCAGAGAGTGGCCTGTTCCGCAGTCAGCGTCTGAGATTCGGAGTTTCCTTGGACTTGCTGGTTATTATCGGTGCTTCATTAAGGACTTTTCCCGTATTGCTGAGCCGATGACCAGATTGACGCGGAAGGATGTGCCTTTCGTTTGGTCGGATGATTGTGAGTATGCTTTTGGTGTTCTGAGGGAGAGATTGACGACTGCCCCTATTCTTGTTGTGCCTGATTGCAGCGGTGGATTTGAGATCTTTTGCGATGCTTCTGGCAAGGTTCTCGGTTGTGTTTTGCATCAGCATGGACATGTAGTGGCTTATGCATCTCGTCAGCTCAAGGCTCATGAGAAGAATTACCCGACGCATGATTTGGAGTTGGCTGCTGTTGTGTTTGCTCTTAAGATTTGGAGGCACTTCTTGCTGAGTGAGAAAGTGAAGATTTTCACCGATCACAAAAGCTTGAAGTATATTTTTACTCAGAAGGAGCTCAACATGCGACATCGTCGATGGTTGGAGCTCATGGCAGATTATGAGATTGATTTGCAGTATCACCCTGGCAAGGTGAATGTGGTTCCTGATGCGCTGAGTAGGCTTCCAGCGGTGATGATTTTGACCTCGCAGTGGAGATTGCAGCATGATTTTTGCGAGTCTGGTGTGAAGATTGTTCTTCCTGGAGAGGCTTCTTCGTTGATGTGTATGCAGATACAGTCGACGATCGTGGATCGGATCAAGGCTGGCCTGGCCGGAGATCCGAAGCTGGTGAAGATTCGGGAGCAGGTGGAAGCCGGTCTGCGGACTGACTTTTTGATTCATGAGGATGGCTCGCTGAGGTTTGGAGCTAGGTTGTGTGTGCCAGCTGGGGATATTAGAGAGGAGTTGATGGTGGAGGCACATAGTTCACCGTATTCTATGCATCCTGGTGGGACCAAGATGTACAAGGATCTTCGTCTAAACTTTTGGTGGCATGGCATGAAGAGGAGTGTGGCTCGGAGTGTAGCCAAGTGTTTAGTTTGCCAGCAAGTGAAGGCGAAGCATCAGCGTACGGCAGGGTTGCTACAACCGCTTCCGATTCTGGAGTGGAAGTGGCAGCACATCACTATGGATTTCGTGACTGGACTACCTCGGAGTCCGAAGCAGAATGACGCGATTTGGGTGATCGTAGATCGTTTGACCAAATCCACGCACTTTATTCCATTCCGAGTGGGACATACCACTGAGACGCTAGCGATGAGATACATGGAGGTAAATTCTTTTACTCTCCGTTTTTATTTCCTTTTCCTAGTTTAGATAGTGATGTAACGTGAATCGTGCAGGAGGTCGTATGACTTCACGGAGTCCCTGTGAGCATCGTGTCGGACAGAGACACGAGGTTCACATCTCAGTTCTGGCAGAATTTGCAGAAGAGTTTGGGTACGCGTCTGAGTTTCAGCACGGCGTACCATCCACAGACGGATGGCCAGTCCGAGAGGACGATTCAGATCTTAGAGGACATGCTGAGGGCGTGCATGTTGGATTTCAAGGGTTCATGGGAGGACCATCTACATCTGGTAGAGTTTTCTTACAACAACAGCTTCCAGGCGAGTATTGGCATGGCGCCTTTCGCCGCTCTTTATGGGAGAAAATGTCGATCGCCATTGTGTTGGGATGACGTTGGTGATCGTGAGCTGTTGGGACCTGAGATGATTGTGGAGGCCGTGGATATTGTCAGGAACATTCAGGAGAGGTTGAGGATTGCTCAGGACCGTTTTAAGCATTGGGCGGATGCTAAACGTCGTCCTTTGGAGTTTCAGCCGGGCGACCATGCGTTTCTGAGGATTTCCCCAAATCGTGGTGTGATTCGCTTTGGGAAGCGGGGGAAGTTGAGCCCGCGATACGTTGGACCGTTTGACATTCTGGAGAGAGTTGTCGAGGTAGCCTACCGCTTGGCCTTGCCGCCGTCTTTGGAAGGAGTTCACAATGTTTTCCATGTGTCGCAGCTTCGTCGATACATTAGCGATCCATCTCATGCTGTGGATTTCTCGGAGATTACCGTTCGCCCTGATATGACGTATGACCAGCAGCCAGTGCTGATTCTGGACAGGCGTCAGAAGTCACTTCGGAACAAGGTTGTCAATCTTGTGAGGGTGATGTGGTGACACGGCTCGCCAGGAGAGTCTACTTGGGAGAACGAGGATGAGATGCGAGAGCGTTACCCACTTTTGTTTCCGGACACGTGAGTGTTGGGAAATTCCGAGGACGAAATTTTTCTTAAGTTGGGGAGGATGTAACGACTGGTTTTCATGTATTTGGATTATCTATATTATATTATATGTTTTGGTGGATTTTCTCCTTATGCGTGGTTTTCGTCTCCGTAGCTTTCACTTTCGATCGTTTCGTCATGATTTTCTAGCTTCTTCCTTAGAATCGTCGATTTCGGAGTAAGTCATTCGTGACGGGCTTCATATCGGTCATATCTTATTGTTAGATCAAGCCTAGGAGTCTTAGGAATCGATCCTGGAGCTTCGCGCTCTATTTCGGAACTTTTTGTGCACGTTAGCCGGTACAAGAAGGGGAACCGACCGACTAGATGACGATTTAGTCGGTCGGCAAACGTTCATGGACCGACTAGTGGGCTTTGTTAATTTCTCAGGAGTTACTGTTTATCGTTAGTCGGTCTAAGAACATTGGTCGACTGACTAGGTTGCAAACTAGTCGGTCAGCAATCGTTCTTTAACCGACTAGCTCTATGATCATTTTTGATACCAAGTACTATTCATTCTTAGTCGGTCTAAGAACGTTCATCGACCGACTAGATGAGAAACTAGTCTGTCAGTAGTTATTCTTTGACCGACTAAATCTAAATCCTATTTTTGTACAGGAGTTACTGTTTGGAATTAGTCGGTCTGTGTTGGTCAACCGACCGACTAGTTCCCAAACTAGTCGGTCAGTGGTTGCTCTTTGACCAACTAATCAGTGTCGAAACCCTAATTTCTGGGCAGCCGCCAGCACTCCCTATTTAAACCCCACCCACGATTTCTTTCATCCCTCTTTCTTTCTTCTGAGCCATTTTCTTCCCCAAATCAGCCTCCAACATTTCCCCAAGCCATTCCTTCCTCCCTTGGAGTTTCCCTCTCCATTTTGGCCTACCACCATGCCCTAGGCCATCTCCAACCCCCAAAAATCCCCAAAACCCCATTTCTCCAGATTTTCCCCATGCATTCCAGATCTGAACCCTAGGTTCCCTGGATCATTTCTTCCGTTGCTGTGCTTGCTCGGCATCGTTCTTCCGCCTCCGATACGGTAATAAATCTATCTCTTAATGTTTTCAGAACCCATCGTGTTTTTGTGAAACCCTAATAAAACTAGGTTGGATGTTGTTCTACTATTGTTTTGCCATGGCAGCGATCTCATCTCCGTAGTTAGCATTTGTGTGACGGCCTCGTTGATCGTCATCCTCGGTGCTAGGCAAGTGAAACTTGCCACTTAGGGTTTTGGGCCATGTCTTAGGCCATTTGCTCGTTGTAGGCGTAAAAGAGACTAGGCGATGAAATGATACTCGCCTAGGCGCAATTTTAGGAACTAGCTCTGTGCGGGGTGCACCCCTATGCCAAATGAAATACGCTCCTGGGTCGTGATCCAGGAAACGAGCTCTTGAGCAGGGCAACCCTGGCTCATTTACTGAGCTCGTGTACAGGGACCCTGGCTCGTTTACATGTGGGAGGGGTAAGGGTTAAGCGGCCATTCAACTGGGAGTCTGCCCGATCAGCAACTTCAGTTGTAAGGCGTAAACTCTGGGTTCTGTGGTAGTGTTAAGCGGCCAATCCGTGTGAATGTCCAACAGTTCAGCTGTAAGGCGTACACATCTACAAACAACGTGAATCGTGACTAGTGAAAAGATTGAGATTGTTAGTAGCTTGGCTACTCTTGACATGCCCTCATAAATTGTTCTCTTGTACTTTTTGTTTCAACATGTCTTACTAGTGCACTCATACCGTAACTGCCATGTCATGCATACTATAACTGCTAGGTTGCTAGTTTACCCTACTTTCAGTTTCCTTGCCCAAGTATTTTAGACTTGCTGACATGTGCCCCTTTACTCTTTTGGGTGACACATGTTAGATCCTGAGCCTGAGTTCATTGTTGGGGACGAGGTGTTTGCTGACGCCGAGCCCGAGCCTGTGTTTGGTGAGGAGTACGTGGACACTGGGGACCAGTCCTAGTGTCTTCGTTGAGCTTTTCCCTTTTGTTTTAGACTGTTTTGTCGTCGGTGCGTAGCACCTATACTTTGTTATGTTGTCCCTTTTGTTGGCCTTGTTCTGGGCCTTTAGACTCTTTCTTTTAGCCTGGTGGCTTTTCTGGATGTTGAACTTACTTTTAATGTTGGACAAATTCTGAGATTTGAGATTTTATTTCTGTCTCTCCTTGTATTATTATTGTTGTTCCGTTTGTGGTTACAGGGACCTGCTTATGTTTTATTGATGCTTATCGGGTTCGGGGCTTCACAGCTCCACTCCCGTGCGGACATTTTCACGTCTCGCCTCCATTTTAGGGAAGCGGGGCGTGACATTGATAAAATTGGGGCTGTTAAAAGCAGAAATATTGGTGCAATTATGATCGCGCCCGTTAAATTAGCTTTGAACGCATATATGAACTAAATTACGATCAATGCCACATCTTGTGCTCTCTCGATCTCAAATCACAGAAGCTGGAGTCGATCCCCCATTTTGCGCTAGGTCTTTGATGTCAACATCCCCCGCATGATCTCCCCCCAAATTCCTGCCATCCCAAGCTCATTGATTCCCCCCTCATCTCCTCAATCAATGTAAGGCTGGTCAGCCCTAATTACTGATCGGCACCCCGTTTACGGTATGGGCGCGGTGTCGTTTTACCGCAAGTGCATGGTTAGTGTAGGGTGCGGGTTTATCGAACTCAGGGAGGTGGATGGCTTGAATGGCTACTAGCCTCACCTAGGTTGTGTGCTAGCTACGTGGATAATAGGGTGGAAGTGTAGAAATAAAGAGAAGAAATAAAAAGACACGAAATGAATCCCCGCTAACACGGGCTAGAGCACTCATGACACTTGGCATTTGAATTGACCCAGGGTGAGACATTGCCCCAAAAGGTGGTACCTAGCGTCCATGGCCCGATATTCCGGTCGGTGCCTAGTACGCTAGGCCTACCCGATTTCGGACGGTGGGCATTCCCATGTCCATTAACACCTTCCGCAACCGGGAGCATTAAGGCCACAATGATAACTCCCAACATTTCGTCCAAGCCGTTCCCACGCACGAGGACTCGATGTCTACGCTAGGGGTGTGAGCTGTGGCTAGGGAGTCAACCGCCAAGTTTATTCCCCCTTAGCCCGACGGTCAGAGGCGGTCTTTCTCGCGCCAACGACAATGAAACGCCCCCGCGTAGCCCTAATGGCCAAATAGGTCGAATGTGATCTCTAGCAATACATCAAAGCGGATCTTGACTGGACAAGACACCGGACCCCAATCCCCAACACACCTAGTGTGTCGCCATACGAATTGGACTCAGATTGCTAGAAATCCCCATTGACACATTTCATCGAACACATACCATGCAATCAAGTCAAATGTAGTTTTCCAGGCATCAATCCTACCCTAACCCGTATTAGGGTTCATCAACACTACTCGATGGTGAAGAACATGAAAACAAGCAACAGAAAAGACATACAAACGTTCACCATCAAGGAAAATAAACACAATACAAAACAATGGAAACAAGAGAAAGAAATACTTATCTTGAGTTTGAATCTTCAATCCATTACAAGATTTATTGGAAGATAAAACCTAATCTAATCTAACCTAAAACTCCCAAGAAATGGGAGGGAAGATGCTGAAAAAATAGTGGAAGAAGCTACCCAAGTCGTGCCCCAAACTCAAATATATAACCCCTCCAAAACCCTTAACAGTTCGGGTCCGAAACCCACTCAAAACTGCTAAAACAGGCCCACCTGATCGGGTGGAAGTTCACCCGATCGGGTGGAATAAACAGAGAGCTCAAAACCGCAGAAAATGATCTCACCCTGTCGGGTGGAAGTTCACCCGATTGGGTGAAGTTCAATTCCAGACAGCACCCAATTTCAGCACATAGCCGCGCTCAAAAAATTCCAGAAAAATGTAGAAAAATCGGATTTGGGCATGTGATCTATCGTTGGAAAGCTAACGACGATGCAGACGCAGAAAAAATAAGAGATCACCCAAAATCCCTCTGGAATGATAGCAGATCTTCAATGAATGCATCAGCAGCGCACGAAAGGTGAAGAAAAGACCACCCGATCGGTTGAAACATCAACCGATCGGGTGAGCTGCTTGTCGCATCGGCCATCGGGCTTCAGAAGCTTCAACCAGTCGCTGAGGAGAACGGATGGCGTGATCGGGTCGTCGTTTGGGAAACTTCAGCTTCAGATGAACCGATCAGGTGAGATATCACCCGATCGTTTGGAATTAAGCTCCAAATTCCCGAGAACTCTGTTGGTATGAACTGGTCGGCGAACCGGTCGGTTGACCTTGCACTTCACTCCAGCTTCAGTCCGGGTCAGACACACGTGCATCACCCGATCGGTTGGCTGTGTCCAACCGATCGGGTGGGGGCTGAAAAGTGGCAATCTTGGTCGTTTGACCCCCTGGATCACGCGTGACTCCTCCTGTTGCTCTGGGGACTCATGATATCGTCCTTTTATGTCCCCTACGCCAGCAAACTCCTGCAAACATACAAAAACACGGAAGAGTGAAAGAAAACAAGAAAATACGAGAAAACGGATACGAGACAGGAAAATAACAGAAAAACACAAAAGAAAACGTGCGTGAATATATGAAATATAAACGCACGTCAAAATCCCCAAGCTGAACCCTTCCTCGTCCTCGAGGAAGACGAGTGAGAGTAGGAGCTCGGAGGGAGAAAATAGAGAGAAAGAGAGAAAAAGAGAACTCTAAATCCTAAATCGCCCGTAAGGGCCAACAATATCAAACACGCCACACTAAGCAAGCATACGACAAAACACAACACTAAACCCAGGAATGTGAGTCCAAACAAGTGTCGTGGGCCCACGCAGTGAAGAGTGAGTGAGTGTGGTCGTGTGCTAGCAGACGGTGTCGCTATCTACGTTGTGCAATAAGGCTCCATATACACATACCCAAAGAAAGACCCAAATATCGATTCATTTTGAAATTGCGGTAAATATTAGCTCAAGCATGCATGAGAAGAGTATAAGAATAGAAGCGTATCATACATCAGGGATTCCACAGCTAGGGACAAGGAAATCACCACACTATAGCCTAGATAATCGCTAGAAGGTCTCTATGCCAAGTGTTTTCGAATACGATGGAGGTTGAGAAGGTGTGGAGTAGAACACTCGGTGCAAATTCTCGCCTTTCCTTTATTCTCGGTAGATAGGAAAAATATTCACAGTGGAAATTTTTGGGTTTTGGGTATTTGTATTTTTTTGAATTTTTGGCTATACATATTTTTTTCTTTTCTCTTTTCTTTTCTTTTTTGGGTTATTCTTTTCTCTCTTTTTTTGGATTTTTGGATATTGGGATATATACATGTGTACTCTCCTAAGTGGGAGAACAGTACGCGACGAGGGGATTTGCACCAAGTAAAATAAAAAAGAAATCGGATTCTAAACACTTGGGCAAAGGAGATATTTCTCGCTAATCAGAGCATAGGCTAAATGGGTTATCTTAGTCCTTGTGTGTGGAATCCCGGCACATGCGAATTGAAACATACGATATAAACATATAACATGCATATAGAAGCAGACAGTAGAAGAAAATACCGCATATTCAAATCGAAGCATGATAATCTAGGGGTCAACCAAGGATAGGTATATAAATCAACATCACAAAGTAGAAGCATACAATAAGCTAGTCACGACACACGACTCACATAGAAGCATAGTGAACCCACGAAGCATGAAATGCAATAGGACTCGGCTTCCTAGGGTTAGTGAATGTGATCATCGTAGCTATGCTAAGTGTGTGTGTGTGTTTCAATGGCAATTCATCATATGGGGTCATCTCTAGGATAGAGAGAACAAAAGATGAGAAGAAAAAGAAAAACACGATGGAAAACGACTCAAAAACGAAGAAAACGACACAAATGATGCACGAAGTGTGACTCCCCCAAGCTGAAACTTGCATTGCCCTCAATGCAATAATAGTTTATACGGGAGGGCAAAGAAAATGGGGGGTGCGCACCGACACAAAAAGTGAAAAACATGAAAACACAAGAACGAAACTAAAAAATAAAGAAAAAGAAACACTCAAATAAAAGATATAAAACACGACGAAAGAACACATAGACACAGACACACAACAACGACACGCGAAAACATACACACAAATCGATTCCCCCCAAGCTGAACATGACAATACTAGCGAAATGATATGATCAATGTGATGCAGAAATATGCAAGGGGATGATCGGAAAAGAAAAGAAAGAAATCAAAATGTAGGAGAGACGGTGTGCTCATTCTCCTCGGAAGAGGATGGGGGTGAAATGATAGAAGGGCACGACATGAAGGGTTATTATGATGCAAAAGCAAATCCTAGATATGCTCCCCTCGCTAATGAGAGGAGACGAGATTATTCAAATCTAAACTAGAAAGCGGTAAAATTTTACACTACTAGATTAGGATACACCTGAGCATAGGGGGGATCCAAGATCTGAAGTGGGACAGGTAGCTGCTCTAACTACTCCTTCTGTGGCTCCGCCAGAAGCGTTGTGCCACGTGTGCCAATGGACCCAAGCAATGCACCTCCAAGCATCCCTCGTAGGTGTCCACCTGTGACCTGCAAAGGACGAGGTGCATTAGTCCATGGCAAGAAATTATTTCCCAAAATAAATGTATCCCAGAGATAGTCGCCGGTAAATGATGGTAAAATATATGAAATGTGGCGAACACTCCCTAGAAATGGTATGCTATCCTCTGTGCTAGCGACGATCAAATCCCCGCTCTCCATGTGAAGTTGCTCTCCAGGTGGTGACACACCACAGCATACCTCAAGGGAAGTCGATCCTGTGTCCTGCGAGAGATATGGTGTGTCAAAAATATATAAGTCTAAAGGAATAGGATGTGAAAATCGAGACTTAAATGTGGAGTGAGAGTGAGTATGAAAATATCCCTGAATAGGGGCAATATGCTCAAGTAGATGCTCAGCCGCAGAAGAAGTGGAGCGTGACGGTAGAGGTAGATGTGGCTCGGGCTCCATGAAGTGGACGATCGTATCCAAGCCCTCATGCACATCCTCCTCGACGGTATGCATAAGCTCTGTAGTCTCCTCGGTGCTCTCGTAGGACTCATGTGGGGTATCCAAATCAAGAAAAGAAGTCTCTCCCACAGATCCTAGAGAAGTCTCCCTATCCTCACTATCATCATCAAAAAATGCTTCGTCATCCAAGTGGTAGTGATGGAAAAATGGGGTGTCGGCATGAGATGTGTCTATGGTGGCTGATGGCATGGTGGTCTCAACCATGAAAGTGGGTATATCATCTCCTTCATCCCCCCTCCTTGGTGTAGGCTTGGTGATTGGTGCCATCAAGTTTTGTAAGAATTGGCCTTGGTTAAACATGGCACATTCAAGGAGAGACACAACGCTTGATTCTTCTTGCATTGGTGGAGGGATATAAGGTTGAGGAAATGGATGGGAGGTGTTTGGGCTAAGGTTGTGTGAAAATGTTTGGCCATGGTGTAGGGGGAGGCTCTCAAGCGTAAATGGGCAATCAAAATACATGTGCCCAACCATCCCACAAGTCTCACAAACCACAACTGAATAAGGATCGTATCCTCCCATCTGAGCATCGAAATTTGATGTCCACATGGTTACACCAAAGATACCTGGACAACAAAAATAAGAAAACTAGAGAGGAGCGTCAATAGTACAAGAAAATAACAAAAAGACAATATAATGGTGGGGGAAACATTTCTTGGTTTTTGAATATTTTTTTAAATTTTTTTTTGTGTTTTTATGCATAGTCTAACGAACCCAAGCTAAGCTAATATCAAAACGAACGCCTCCCCGGCAACGGCGCCAAAAACTTGACCGGCGCCCCGTTTACGGTATGGCCGCGGTGTCGTTTTACCGCAAGTGCACGGTTAGTGTAGGGTGCAGGTTTATCGAACTCAGGGAGGTGGATGGCTTGAATGGCTATTAGCCTCGCCTAGGTTGTGTGCTAGCTACGCGGATAATATGGGTGGAAGTGTAGAAATAAAGAGAAGAAATAAAAAGACACGAAATGAATCCCCGCTAACACGGGCTAGAGCACTCATGACACTTGGCATTTGACTTGACCCAGGGTGAGACATTGCCCCAAAAGGTGGTACCTAGCGTCCATGGCCCGATATTCCGGTCGGTGCCTAGTACGCTAGGCCTACCCGGTTTCGGACGGTGGGCATTCCCATGTCCATTAACACCTTCCGCAACCGGGAGCATTAAGGCCACAATGATAACTCCCAACATTTCGTCCAAGCCGTTCCCACGCGCGAGGACTCGATGTCTACGCTAGGGATGTGAGCTGTGGCTAGGGAGTCAACCGCTAAGTTTATTCCCCCTTAGCCCGACGGTCAGAGGCGGTCTTTCTCGCGCCAATGACAATGAAACGCCCCCGCGTAGCCCTAATGGCCAAATAGGTCGAATGTGATTTCTAGCAATACATCAAAGCGGATCTTGACTGGACAAGACACCGAACCCCAATCCCCAACACACCTAGTGTGTCGCCATACGAATTGGACTCAGATTGCTAGAAATCCCCATTGACACATTTCATCGAACACATACCATGCAATCAAGTCAAATGTAGTTTTCCAAGCATCAATCCTACCCTAACCCGTATTAGGGTTCATCAACACTACTCGATGGTGAAGAACATGAAAACAAGCAACAGAAAAGACATACAAACGTTCACCATCAAGCAAAATAAACACAATACAAAACAATGGAAACATGAGAAAGAAATACTTATCTTGAGTTTGAATCTTCAATCCATTACAAGATTTATTGGAAGATAAAACCTAATCTAAGCTAACCTAAAACTCCCAAGAAATGGGAGGGAAGATACTGAAAAAATAGTGGAAGAAGCTGCCCAAGTCGTGCCCCAAACTCAAATATATAACCCCTCCAAAACCCTTAACAGTTCGGGTCCGAAACCCACTCAAAACTGCTAAAACAGGCCCACCCGATCGGGTGGAAGTTCACCCGATCGGGTGGAATAAACAGAGAGCTCAAAACCGCAGAAAATGATCTCACCCGGTCGGGTGGAAGTTCACCCGATCAGGTGAAGTTCAATTCCAGACAGCACCCAATTTCAGCACATAGCCGCGCTCAGAAAATTCCAGAAAAATGTAAAAAAATCAGATTTGGGCATGCAACCTATCGTTGGAAATCTAACGATGATGCCGATGCTAGAAAAATAAGAGATCACTCAAAATCTCTCTGGAATGATAGCAGATCTTCAATGAATGCATCAGCAGCGTGCGAAAGGTGAAGAAAAGGCCACCCGATCGGTTGAAACATCAACCGATCGGGTGAGCTGCTTGTCGCATCAGCCATCGGGCTTCAGAAGCTTCAACTGGTCGCTGAGGAGAATGGGTGACGTGACCGGGTCATCGTTTGGGAAACTTCAGCTTCAGATGAACCGATCGGGTGAGATATCACCCGATCGGTTGGAATTAAGCTCCAAATTCCTGAGAACTCTGTTGGGATGAATCGGTCGGCGAACCGGTCGGTTGACCTTGCACTTCGCTCCAGCTTCAGTCTGGGTCAGACATGCGTGCATCACCCGATCGGTTGGCTGTGTCCAACCGATCGGGTGGGGGCTGAAAAGTGGCAATCTTGGTCGTTTGACCCCTGGATCACGCGTGACTCCTCCCGTTGCTCCAGGGACTCATGATATCATCGTTTTATGTCCCCTACACCAGCAAACTCCTGCAAACATACAAAAACACGGAAGAGTGAAAGAAAACAAGAAAATATGAGAAAACAGCTACGAGACGGCGGAAAATAACGGAAAAACACAAAAGAAAACGTGCGTGAATATATGAAATATAAACGCACGTCAATTATGCCCATACTTATTTCAAGAATGCATGAACTTAACCTCTATCATACGCTGAGATATTGCACCACATTCGCTAGGTTTGCGCGGTGAGTAATTTTTTATGGACATCCCATATTTCTCAACGAGCACAATGGGCTACATTTTTGAATATGTTTGCGCGGTGAGTTATTTCCAACTTTTGTCCGTTTTGCGCTGGAAATTACAGAATTTTATGCGTTTTTCATCGAGAGTAATTTTCTTATTTGCAGGAAATTTGCTCAAGGTTCACAACGGTACAGTTAACTCGTTTTGAGCGGTGAGTAATTTCCTCTTTTTCTGCACATGGTAAAATACTTGGTATTACAAGATTTTCACGTTGAGTAAGGCACTATTGATTCCCGAGACCCCCTGTATTAATGCAGGATCACAGACTTATTCTACTCTTCAATTTGATTGGTCAGCATGCACGAACTCAACCAATGTAAGGATGGTCAGCCCTAATTTTGCCCATACATATTTCAAGCACGCACAAACTTCACCATGATCATACGTTGAGATATTGCAATACATTTGCTAGGTTTGCGCGGTGAATAATTTTTGATGGAATTACAGAATTCTACGCTTTTTTCACGGAGAGTAATTTTCATATTTGCAAGAAATTTGCTTAAAGTGCACAACGGTACAGTCAACTCGTTTTGAGGGGCGAGTAATTTATCTCTTTTTTTGCACAGGTTAAAATACTTGGGAATACGCGATTTTCACGTTGAATAAGTAATAGTTGATTCCCAAGATCCCTTGCATTAATGCAAGATCACGGACTAATTCTTCTCTTCAATTTGATTGGTCCAATTCTGCTATAAATGGCTGACAATGTGCCCTCATCTTCTTACAACTTACTCTACTTTGTTCTCATCTTCATATGGAAATAATATAGGTCTTCCTGTTTTGCTCATTGAGCAATATGAGAGCAAAAGATGTGGTAGAGATAGTAATTTAGTACAAAGTTGCGTTTAAAAGGGCATAAAGAGCGGGGGATGTTGAAATCGTAACTTTTAGTGCAATTACCATCGCGACTTTATGCCCTTTTAAATGAAAATTTATACTAAATTACGATCGCTACCACATCTTTTGCTCTCTCACTCTCTAATCGCATATGCTGTAGGCGATCCCCGTGTCTTCGATTTCAACATCCCCCGCTTGATCTCCCCCCACAAATTCCTGCCATCATAAGCTCGTTGATTCCCCTCCTCCTCTCTTCCTTCGAGGTAATGATGGTAATCCCTAATTTTGCCCATACTTATTTCAAGCACGCATGAACTTAACCTCTATCATACGCTGAGAAATTGCACTACATTCGCTAGGTTTTTGCGGTGAATAATTGTTGATGGGCATCTTATATTTCTCAACGAGCACAACGTGCTAAATTTTTGAATGGGTTTGTGCGGTGAGTAATTCCCAACTTTTGGCCATTTTGCACTAGAAATTACAGGATTTTATGTGTTTTTCACGGAGAGTAATTTTCCTATTTGCAGGAAAATTGCTCAAGGCACGCAATGGTACAGTTAACTCGTTTTGAGCGGTAAGTAATTTACCTCTTTTTCTGCACATGATAAAATACTTAGGAATACGCGATTTTGCATTGAGTAAGTAACTGTTGATTCCCAAGATCCCTTGCATTAATGTAGGATCACAGACTTATTCTACTCTTAAATTTGATTGGTCCAATTCTGCTATAAATGGATGACAATGAGCCATCATCTTCTCACAACTTACTCTACTTTCTTCTCATCTTCGTATAGAAACAATATAGTTCTGCTTCTGTTTGAACATGCTTGAGATATAAATAGACAATAGAATTCATGCATTTGTTTTTTTAGGTAAAGCTAAATGATTAATGTTGTAAACTTACGCAACGTCGGTAATAACTGCAATGAAGGTCGGTTGACTAATGAACTCGCAGAATGTCGCAGTTTTATGAAATCGGAGGAGTGCAAGCTGATGATGTCATTTCCCAAGCTTGCTCCTTTCCATGGTATGCGAAGAGAAGAATGGCCCCTCTGGCATTGGGCCCTGGGTGGCTGCCCTGGGTGCCCTAGGTCTGGGCTGTGCATATCTACTGTCTCTCTGAGATACAAACACTCCCTCCCGTATTTTTCGATCTCTTGGCTGGCAGCAACTTGGCTAAATCTGACTGTGGTTGAAGCAGCTCGTACACGTCCCTTTCCTCCTACATATTTCACCAAGTTGGCTGTCGAAAAGTATAAGAGGGAAAGGTTGTGCCTCAGAGAGACAATAGCCATATTCTATGATGACAATCACATTCCACAGATCATGGCAAAAAATCGGCAACAACGGTAATAAACGTAATGGATCTGCTGAGCTCATCACCAGTCTCGTACATTGCCTAAGTGGAATCGGCATTCATAGCAAAAACAAGATGAATTTGTGTCAATATGCATGTTGTATATGTAGCAATTTGAATGTATAAATATAGAAGGCAAATGTATCAATTTGAATGGTATAGTATGAATGTGGTGTTTGTATGAGTAACATTTTGTATCAGTATGGATCTGTATTGGTTTCTACATGAATATATTTGAACGGTTTATTTCATCAGAATGAATATGTATCAGATTGAATGTAAAAGTTTGAATGTAGGCAATTTATACACCTCATTAAAGTATGATGCAAATTGGAATGAGATTGATTGAATCTTGGGGTGCGCGTTGAGCAAAATTGATAGTGTAGTGCTTAATAATTCACCAACATCAAATTCGCTTAAGGCGAAAAACAAGCATATATGTGGACCGTTATGCGAGGTGAGCAATTTTGTTTTCCCAGTCAAAAATTGCTCAACGCATAAACCGGGCATAACTGTTGACAGATGTGTGCGGTGATCAATATTGTCTTTACAGCTAAATATTGCTCAACGCACACAACGGGCCACAAATAGGCCCATTGCACGCGGTGAGCAATTTTGTTATACTGTAGATTTATTGCGCAATGCGCACAACAGTCCAAATATGCGACAGTTGTGAGCCTTAAGCAATTTTGTTATACGGTAAAAAAAGTTCTCACCGTGCACAACGGTTCAAAGATACGCCCGTTGAGCACGTTAGGCAGTTTTGTTGCGTGGTAACAAAAGTTCTCACCGTGCACAGCTGTTTAAATATAAGCCAGTTGTTCGAGTTAAGCAATTCTGACGTGGCTCGCTTCTGTAGCATCACGAGCAATCTACTGTACACTCACGGGCTCACGTCTGTAGAATCACATGCACTCTTCTGTATACTCAAGGACACAACCCCCTGCTTCCATGTCCAATTCTTCTATAAATAGCTGCCCACGAGCCCTCCTCAATGCACAACTCAATCTACTCTTCTTATGCCAAATGCTAACCAATATTTATGCCACATTCTTTGTCCCATTATTAGGGAACATCTAGAATCCATATTTCGCTTCTTCTATCATGTGTGGTTACATGGTAGGATTTTGATTGTGAAGATTGAAATCGAGATATGCATTCCGAAAGTCCATGATAATGTAGGCACACATGGCCATGGTGGTTTACAGGGGAACATTCGCAAGGTTCTCTCGTGACCCACATCATGAACAGATCTCTTGAACTTCGCCGCATCCTTCAGGCACTTCTCCACGGACACCATAGCATGAAGCTGTCATCATGAATGTACAAAAGCGTTGAGAAGTTAGGCAATGGTGGAATTTGCATTTAAGGTCCTCAAATGATGAAGATTAAATTCATGCTGTGAAGTCAATCATTTGAAAGTTTTCTGTTGCATGTATTTGTTTGTAGCAGTTCAGTAAATATTTAGTATGAATCAATATTTAGTAGAAATTATTAACGTACCATGGTTTTTACTCGACATGCACAAAGGTTCAAAGCTGGAGTAATTTTACATGTCGTTGTCAACTGGAGGAAATTTACTCTGCTGTAACCGTTTTAACTCGACATGCACAACGGGGTATAATTTTACCCATTGTGCACGCTGATTAATATTAGTTCAACTTGAACTCTTTTACCACACGTGCACAACGAGTTGTGCATGCTCAGTAATAACCCTCCTCTCAAATCTTTTTTAATACCACGCACAACGAGTTATTATTTAGCATGTTGTTCGCGCTGAGTAAATTTTTAAGGTAGCATGGTGTTTACTTCAACTTGAACTCTTTTACCCCAAGTGCACAACCAGTTGTGTGTGCTGAGTTATAATTCTTCTCTCTAACTTTTTTAATACGGTGCACAACACGTTATAAGTTAGCTCGTTGTACGCGCTGAGTAAATTTTTCACTAAATATTGTTTTTACTCGATGCGCACAATAGGGTATAATTTTACACGTTGTGCGCGCTGATTAATATTACTTCACCTTGAACTCTTTTATCCCAAGTGCACAACCAGTTGTGCGTGCTGAGTAATAATTCTCCTCTCTAACCTTTTTAATACCGCGCACAACCAGTTGTGCGTGTTGAGTAATAATTCTCCTCTCTCTCCTTTTTTAATACCGTGCACAACAAGTTATAAGTTAGCCCGTTGTACGTGTTGAGTAAATTTTTCACGCATCATGGTTTTTTACTCGACGCGCATACTATTCAAATATGGAGTAATTTTACATGTTGTTGTGCCTGTGGAGTAATTTTACCACACTAATCGTTGTTACTCGACGCGCACAACAGAGTATAATTTTAGTCGTTGTGCACGCTGATTAATCATGAGCATATCTAACTTTTTTTAATGCCACGCACAATACGTTATAATTTAGCCAGTTTTGCGCGCCGAGTAAATTTTTCACTTAATATTATTTTTACTCGACGCGCACAAAGGTTCAAAGCTGAAGTAATTTTATGGGCTGTTGTGCGTGTGAATTAATTTTACCCCATTATAACTATTGTTACTCGACACACAACAGGGTATAATTTTACCTGTTTTGTGCACTGATTAATATTACTTCAACTTGAACTCTTTTACCCCACATGCACAACGAGTTGTGCGTGCTTAGTAATAACCCTCCCCTCTAACCTTTTTTAATACCGCGCACAACGCGTTATTATTTAGCCTGTTGTTTGCGCTGAGTAAATTTTTAAGGTATCATGGTGTTTACTTTAACTTGAACTCTTTTACCCCAAGTGCACAACCATTGTGCGTGCTGAGTAATAATTCTCCTCTCTAACTTTTTTTAATACCGTGCACAACGCGTTATAAGTTAGCCCGTTGTACACGATGAGTAAATTGTTCACGTATCATGGTTTTTAATCGACGCTCATACGGTTCAAATATGGAGTAATTTTACATGCCATTGTGCGTGTGGAGTAATTTTATCCCACTAAGTGTTGTTACTCGACGTGCACAACTGGGTATAATTTTAGCCATTGTGCATGCTAATTAATAATAAGACAATCTAACCTTTTTTAATTACATGCACAACACGTTATAATTTAGTCAGTTTTGCGCGCTGAGTAAATTTTTCATTAAATATTGTTTTTACTCGACGTGCACAAGGTTCCAATATGGAGCAATTTTACATGCCGTTTTGCGCCTAGAGCAATTTTACCCCACTATAACCGTTTTTACTCGACGTGCACAAAGGGGTATAATTTTACCCGTTGTGTGCGCTGATTAATATTACTTCATCTTACACTCTTTTATCCCAAGCGCAGAACCAGTTGTGCGTGCTGAGTAATAAGTCTCCTCTCTAACCTTTTTTAATACTGTGCACAACTAGTTATGCATGCTGAGTAATAATTCTACTCTCTCACCTTTTTTAGTACCGCATACAACGCGTTGTAAGTTAGCCCATTGTATGCGCTGAGTAAATTTTTCACATACATTTTTTTACTCGATGCGCATATGGTTCAAATATGGAGTAATTTTACACGTCATTGTGCCCGTGGAGTAATTTTAACCCACTAAGAGTTGTTACTCGACATGCACAACGTGGTATAATTTTAGCCGTTGTGCGTGCTGTTTAATAGTAGGCATATCTAACCTTTTTTAATGACATGCACAACACATTATAATTTAGCCAGTTTTGCGCGCTGAGTAAATTTTTCAGTTAATATTGTTTTTACTCAACACGCACATGGTTCCAATATGGAGTAATTTTACATGTCGTTGTGCGCGTGGTGTAATTTTACCCTATTGTAACCGTTTTAACTCGACGCACACAACGGGTTATAATTTTACCTATTGTGCACATTGATTAATATTATTTCAACTTTAACTCTTTTACCACACGCGCACAACGAGTTGTGCATGCTCAGTAATAACCCTCCACTCTAACCTTTTTTAATATCATGCACAACGCGTTATTATTTAACATGTTGTTCGCGCTGAGTAAATTTTTAAGGTAGCATGGTTTTGAATCGATGCGCATATGGTTAAAATCTGGAGTAAGTTTACATGTAGTTGTGCACGTGGAGTAATTTTACCCCATTGTAACCATTTTTACTCGACACGGACAACGAGGTATAATTTTAGCCGTTGTGCATGCTGATTAATATTACTTCAAACAAAACTATTTTACACCACGCTCACAACCAGTCGTGTGTGCTGAGTAATAATAGTCATCTAACCATTTTTAATACCACACACAACGTGTTATAATTTAGCCGTTGTGCACGCTGGGTAAATTTTGATACTGGCTCTACTCTGTAGAATCACGAGAACTCTACTGTATACACACGGGCTCACTTCTGTAGACTCACATGCATTCTTCTATCCAATTCAGCTATAAATGGCTGCCCACGAGCTCTCCTCAACTTGCAACTCAATCTACTCTTCTTGTGCCAACTGCTAACCCAATATTTATGCCACATTATGTGGTCCATTATCAGGGAACATCAGGTATCCATATCTCGCTTCTTCTCAGCAATTTGACCATTATCAGGAAACATCCACTAGGTTCCCTATTAAAGCTGCTCAAAATGGCATCATGTTTGTACAAGCAAATATTTAGTTCTCGAAGAACCGCGGCTTCCTGCTGCAGGAACAAACGGTTGAAAATTGCTCCCCTGAAGAGAAAGGCGCCAAGTAAAAACCTGCCTTCTCTTCTTTTGGGCAGAGAGAAAATACTCATTTTGTGCAGTCATGTCTTATTTTGTTCGATTTGTAATTTGTACTAGGCTTGCTGACATGTTTGTAAATATGTGAATTATAACTGGAAGCCTCATTTCGCTTGCACTGAAAAAAGACGGATATGTTCCTCAGTGGTTCCATCTCTTAAGTTTATTTTCTTCTTGCTTTTAGATGTTTAGATTTCTTAACGAATTAATGTTTGAATGCTGAGGATTATTGAGCAATTTTGTCAAACAATAACATATCTGATACACTCTGCTTCACTATTGTACATTTGACTATCTGATAGAATAACAATGATACATTCACATCACTGAACAATTTGGGGCTTTGCTTATTGTTATAGAAAATTACACAGAGCGCAAAACGGGCACTAATATTGTCCAATTTGCGCGTTGAGCAATTTTGTCTGTATAGACATATTTACTCAACGCGCAAAACAGGCAATATTATAGCTGTTTTGCGCTCTGAGTAATTTGTATGATACAACATCAAGCCATACCGATAATAACATGTGCACATTTCGACAGAGATGATAAAATGTCATGCTACCAAGTAGTCAAAATGATACAAAAGGTCATATTACATTGATACAAAGTTATATCTTACAATTAATCTAAAATTTCAATTGTTGCAATTTCATCCTGACCAACCATATCCTTGAATACCTTCATCCTCTCCGCATAAGCAATCGGCCAGCCGTCTACTACATCATAATGCCATCTTTTCCACATACTGGCAGTCGGAGGGACATGACCATCTAGGAAAAGTTTAACAATAACAAAGTGATTATTGTTCACATGTCCCAACGTTATGTGTCGTCGGGAGGATAGGGGTTCTGAAGCAGTTCTTAAAGGGAAAAATGACAAACACCAATGAGCGCCAAAAGAATGTAATATGCAGTTTAAGTATGATGCAATGACATGTCCCATTTATGGTAGCTGTAACCACCTTTTGCTCCTTGGACATTCTTTCAAATATGCCACTGCCCCTACCATCTTTTTAAATTCATCTTCACCCATAACGTGCCGGTACAAATCACAGTGTGTGTTCATCTATCCTAGCAACTCAATTCTGACCTGCTTCCAGTTGTCCTCACCCATGCCCAATTGAGATGCCACTGCCCTATACCCACAGTTCCCATCTGCTTTCATATCTACGACGTCCACAATAAGGGGTCGTATACAATCTGGAAAATCCACCAAACATGGTATTCAGAATATGGCAGGCAAGTCATCATCATCAGCTGGGGGAATTGAAGATTTCACCTTCCTGATAGCACATTTCACACGCCTAACACATCCCTTAACATTCTTCCTCTTTAATAGCATTTTCTCCGTCTCCTCCTCATGCTGCACAGTAATCGCCCGAACCAGTGGAGCAATCTACTGAATCAGGTCAACAAAAAGCTCCTCCACCTCCATATCAACATACGTAGCCACTGCCTTCTTCTGCTCCTTCATCTCAGCAGCCTACTCCTCAACATTATACTCCACCTCCTCCTCCTCCACCTTCACAGTCTCCACTGTATGCCCCTCCTCCACCAAAGACGTTGCCACTGCCTTCTCCTCCTCCAACTTCTTGACCACCTCCTCCACATTTTGCTCCAACTTCTCCACCACCTCCTCCAACTCCACATTATGCTCCTTCACATTCAACTCAGCATCCACTGCCTTCTCCTCCTCCTCCTCCACAACCTTCTCATCATCCATAGTAGGCTCCACCTCCACTTTCTCATCCTCCACAGTATGCTCCTCCTCCTCCTCATCAACATCCTTCTCATGATCATCACCTACAATTTTCTCCATGTATGCTAACTCCTTCAACTTTATAACAATATCAACCTTCTTCCCCTTTTTAACTGGTTTCGTGCATTATAAATAGTTTTGATTGAGGTTGCACTGAAGTTTTGATTTTCCTTAAGGACTTTCAAAATTTTAGCTGGCCTCACCTTGCTATTTGAAATGTCTCTTACGGTTTCCATCTCCCTTTCCTGCAACATCCCATCATCCAAATGGCCCGAAACATATTTAGCTGCTAGATGGTTGTGCAGGCCACACATGACGGTTAAATTCCACTCATCAATGCCCACCATATTAGCATGCAATGAGAACGGACATTGACACTTCTTGGTTTGAATTGGCCTGTCGCTCTTTTTCTCTTTTCGGTGTCCCCTATACCCCGCTTCTTTCACATGCAAAGTAAATAGCAGGAACTCTATTGGACGATTTACTCAAACTCGTCGCACGAGTAACAATCACATGCCCATGTGATAGCCCGACGTTCTTTATCCACTGAACCATATCGTTTCTACTTTAAAAATTTGCATGGTTGTAAATTCGTGTGTAAAATCCATATTATCATGTATCAAACAATACAGACAATTAGTTGGAACTGTAATAAAATTTTACTTTCATAATATGCCGAAAAGAGAAATCAATATTACCTGTGATTTTTGTACCTTCTCCATCAATCTCAACTGTATCTGCATGCATGTAAAATTAAATAATTTCTAGATCATTTTTTACCCTTTAGAATAAGAATTTCAACTAAAATGAACTTTAAAGTATATACTTACCAACTGTATAGAAAACAGAAATGTTGATATGAGCTTCCAATGTCGATTTCGACAGAATTAGGTCAAAACCCCCTAATTTTGACCACTTTGTTTGATATGAACTGTTGCTCTCGCTTCACCACTTTGTTTGATCGATCCCGTTGTCCCTGTGATTAATCTTTTGAGCCAAGAAATAAAAATCAAAGCTTTGAAAATTTGGTCTGTGCGCCTTGAGCAATCTTTGAAAACCTTGCAGTTTGCTATTCCGCCTTGAGCAATCTGTGGAAGTTTATTACATTGCGCTTGGAGCAGTCTTTCACACTGGGTAATAATATCGGGTCCCATCGGGTCCTAATTATGACCCGTTATGCGCGTGGAGTAAAACAGTTTAGTCTGCAATAACATTGCATAGCGTGCACAACGAGTTATAATTTTACATGCTTTGAACCGTTGTGCGCACTGAGTAATTTTACTTAAACTAAATCTTTTTACTCAACGCGTGCAAACTGTTATGCGCGCTGAGTAATATTACTCATATCTAACCTTTTTTACCTACCACGCACAACACGTTAAAATTTTACTCCACTGTAAAAGTATTTACTCGACGGGCACAACAGGGTATAAATTTAATCATTGTGCACGATGAGTAATATAACTTGAAAGAAACTCTTTTACCCTACGTGCACAATGGGATATAGAATCATGAGCACTCAACTGTACACACACGTGCATACTTCTATAGACGCATATGCACTCTTCTGTATACTCACAAGACATTTTCCCAGCTTCCATGTTCAATTTGTCTATAAATGGCCGCCCACGAGCCCTCCTCAACTCACAACCCAATCTACTCTTCTTATGCCAACTGCTAACACAATATTTATGCCACATTCTTTGTCACATTATCAGGGAACGCTAGGAATCCATATTTAGCTTCTTCTCACAAATATCGTTTATCATGTGTGGTTACATGGTAGGAGTTTGATTGTGAAGATTGAAATCGAGATATGCATTCCCGGTGTCCATGATAATGTAGGCAAACATGGCCACGGTGGTTTACAGGGGAACATCACCTAGGTTCCCTCATGAAGCCGTGCAGAATCAGCATCATACTTGTATAATAGCGTTGAGAAGTTAGGTAATGGTGAAATTTGTGTTTAAGGTCATCAAATGATGAAGCTTAACTTCTTGCTTTGAACACTGTTATAGAAAGTTTCATGTTGCATGTATCCGGTTCTACCAGTTCACCAAATATTTAGTACGAATTAATATTTAGTATAAATTTTACTCGTAGCATTGTTTTTGCTCGATGAGCACAACGTTTCAAATCTGGGGTAATTTTACTCGCCTTTGTACGCGTGGAGTAATTTTACTCTAAAATAACCGTTTTTACTCGACGCGCACAATAGTGTATAATTTTAGGCATTGTGCGTGCAGATTAATATTACTTCAAACAAATCTATTTTTCCCCACGCACGCAACCAGTTGTACGCGCTGAGTACTAACCATCCCCTCTTAGATTTTTTAATACCACGCATAATGCATTATAATTTAGCCTGTTGTGCACGCTGATAAATTTTTATCGTAGCTTGGTTGTTACTAGATGCGCACAACGGTTCAAAACGGGATTACTTTTACTTGCCATTGCGGCTTGAGTAATTTTACTCCAATGTAACCATTTTTAATCGACGCGCACAACAGGGCAGAATTTTACCCATTGGGCATGCATGTTAATATTACTTCAAACAAATCTCTTTTACCCCTATCGCACAACCAGTTGTGCGCGCTGAGTTATAGTAATATCCCCTAACCTCTTTTATTACCCGCGCACAACATGTAATAATTTAGCCAGTTGTACGCACTTAGTAATTTTATTCCCGTAGCATGGTTATTACTCGATGCGCGCAACGTTTCAATACTGGAGATATTAAATGTGCCGTTGTGCACGTGAATTAATTTTACTCCACTGTAACTGTTTATACTCGACATGCACAACGGGGTATAATTTTACGCGTTGTGCACGCAGATTAATGTTACTTCAAACAAATATCTTTAACCCCAAGTGCACAACCAGTTAGGCGCGCTGAGTAATAGTACTCTCCCCTAACCTTTTTATTACATGCGCACAACGCGAAATAATTTAGTCAGTTGTGCACGCTTAGTAATTTTTTTCATGTAGCGTGTTTATTATTCGACGTGCACGGCGTAACCGTATTTGTCCGTAAAATTTTCCCTTAGCGTAATTTTACTCCACTGTAACCATATATACTTGACGCGCACAACGGGGTATAAATTTAATTGTTGTGCGTGATGAGTAATATTACTAGAAAGAAACTCTTTTACTCTACGCGCACAACGGGCTGTAGAATCACGAGCACTCAACTGTGCACACACGGGCTCATGCTAGTGTATACTCACGAGCCATTTCCCCAGCGTCCAAGTCCAATTCGGCTTTAAATGGCTGCCTACGAGCCCTCCTCAACTCACAACTCAATCTACTCTTCTTATGACAAATGCTAACCCAATATTTCTGCCACATTCTTTGTCCCATTATCAAGGAACATCAGGTATCCATATCTCTCTTCTTCTCAGAAAATATAGGTTTTCATGTGTGGTTTCATGGTAGGAGTTTGATTGTGATGATTGATAGCGAGATATGCATTCCTGGTGGCCATGATAATGTGGTCACGCATGGTTACGGTGGTTTACAGTGGAACATCTGCCAGGTTCCCTTATGAAGCTCCTCAGAAATGGCATCATGCGTGTACACTAGCATGTAGAAGTTAGGTATTGCTGTAGTTAGCATTTAAGGTCCTCAAATGATGAAGATTAACTTCATGCTGTGAACTCAGTTATAGAAAGTTTCATGTTGCATGTATCCGTTTGTACCAGTTCAATACTTCACGATAATTCTTTTACCCCACGCGCACAACCTGTTGTGCGCGTTGAGTAATAATACTCCCATCTATACTTTTTTAATACCGTGCACATCGCGTTATAATTTAGCACGTTGTGCATTGTTATCAAATTTTTTTGTTGCATGGTTATTACTCGCACGCACAACGTTTCAAATATGGAATAATTTTACATGCCTTTGTCTGTGTGGAGTAATTTTACTCTATTGTAACCGTTTTAGACGGTACGCAGACGGTGCGCACAACGACGTATAATTTTACCCGTTGTGCGTGCAGCTTAATATTACTTCAAACAAATCTATTTTACTTCATGCGCACAACTCGTTGTGCACGCTAAGTAATTATATTTCCAATTAAACTTTTATAATACCGTGCACAACGTGTTATAATTTAGAACGTTGTGTGTGCTTAGTAAATTTTTCTCGTAGCATGATTATTACTTTTGTGCACAACGTTTCAATTCTGGATTAATTTTACAAGCCTTTATGCACGTGGAGTAATTTTACTCAACTGCGAACGTTTTTACTCGTCGCGTACAACTGGGTATAATTTTACGCGATGTGCGCGCGGAATAATATTACTTCAATCAAAGCTCTTTTACCACAAGCGCACAACCCAATTTGCTCGCTAAATAATAATACTCACATAACCTTTTTTTTATTACTACACACAACGCAAATAATTTAGCCCGTTGGGCGCACTTAGTAATTTTTTCTCGTCCCGTGTTTATTACTCGATGCGCACAACGTTTCAAATCTGGAGATATTAAACGTGACGTTGTGCACGTGAAGTAATTTTACTGTATCTGTTTATACTCGACGCACACAACAGGGTATAATTTTACACTTTTTGCACGTTGATCGGCTCAGAATTAACTTCGAAACGACGTCGTTTACCGCAAGCGAACGATATAGCGACGAGCGGGTATCGAACACGGGGAAGCGATGTTATACTACCTATCTACTCCTAGGTTGAGTTAGATTTGTGGATTTATTGGTGGATGTGGATTGTGGAGTGTCGTAATGGTGATGGATCCGAAAGTCGTGTCACTCGAAGTCGCAAACAAAAGACTCCACACAAAGAAAGAAAGAAAAGACTAGTGTTTTAGGACTCACCACTAAGATCGTCAAATGTTGATGCTAGATTAAGACTCTTACGTTGCATTGGTTTTATAGGGATTGTCGCATCCAAGATGTGGAATTCATAGTTCTAAGCACCATAAATCTAACGTATCACATTAACCCGTAGGCACGCACGACACGTGCATTAAGAATCGACAATATTCACGCCACTCTCGTGGACGGAATGATCTCGACTCACGCCACTCTTGTGGGTTAGAGTTTCAATGTATTTTGGTGGCTCTCATTGACGCAGTGGCAGTAGCCGTCAATTAGTAATATAGTTCGTCGGTGGATCCCATAAAGGTACGAGCCGGGCATGGTCACGAGCCTTGGTTGAATCCATTAACTTCCTAATTAAATCCATAAGATACTCCTTAAGCTAATAGATTCCACCGACCGTGGGCACGATCCCAGTACGAGTTCTGCTAGGGATTTTGCTAGATCAACCAAAATACTCCCCTTTTATACCAACGCACCATAAAAATCCCAAATTTACATCTAAATCCTAAAATCCTAGGGTTAATCCATTAGCCATAGAAAAGACTACTCAAGCATAGCAAACATTATGAAAACAATAGAGATCATAGCTAGCATCATAGAAAAACAATAAGAAGAACTAAAATAGAATTAAAGAGAAGAATACATAGCTTCATACAAGAGGAGGGGCCTATGGCATGGCCTAACTCCTAAAAATCTCCAAGAACTCCTAAGAAAATAAGATCCAACCTCCAAAAACTCTCCAAGGTCCCCCTCTAATGACTGCTACAATTCACATATATAGTCCCATCAAAACCCTAGCAAATAACCCAAGAAACCCTCTGAAATTCGTGCCCAAAACCAATTCTGGCCGCAACTTAAGTTCTGGGCAATGCTGACTCGGTTGAGTAGCACATGCTGCTCAGTCGAGTAGCGATTTCAGCACTGCAGTGACAACATGCAAAAATTCTCCATATTTCATACGACATCCGATTGGCAAGTTTTTACACCGTTGGAACTGTCATGAAGTCTACTATCCATAAAAATATGAGAAAAATACGTTGCCAACTGGAATGATAGCAGATCTCAAAAGAGGGAGAGGCTGTCTGAAAATCTGGGCACTTGCCTTACTCGACCGAGTAGCCTTCGTGCTCGGTCGAGTAGCCCGCCTGCTCGATCGAGTCGTCAGTGGATCTGAGCTTCTCCTCAAACTGTCGTTCTGTCTGCTCGGGTCAAGTAGATCCTACTTGGTCGAGCCGTCAGGAAGACTGGATTCGTCGTCCAAAACCTTGATCTGCCTGCTCGGGTGTAGTTGGTACTGCTCGATCGAGTCAGATGTCTGATGGTGGAAGCTCGAAGTTGGATTGACTCAGGTCGAGTCACCTCTCTGCTCGATCGAGTGGCTCGTGCACATCTCCTGGCTGAATCTGCGTGTCAGCTCGACCGAGTAGCAGAATGCTGATCGGGTCGAGTCGCCTGGGAATATGGCTTGGGCCTTGGCTGTTGCTCCTTTCTCTCGCTCGCTCCTCTAGTCTTCTTCTTTGGCTAATCAAGCATGTCATCATGAGTCTTCTTGGTGCTCTCATGTCGTCGATCGTCCTATTGACTCTAAATTGCTCCAATATCGCTCCAAATCCCTGAAATAGACATGAACGCTCCGAAAGTCATATTGATCCAAATAATAGTGTAAAAGCGTATAAAATGGGGATTTGAGGGTGAAATATGTCATGAAAATATGCAATAAGACATGTAAAATAGGAGCATATCAAAATCCTCCAAGCTTACCTCTTAATTGTCCTCGAGGAAGATGAATACAAAGCTCACTAGGATGTAAAAATAAGAAAACGAAAAACAATACGAAGTGGAAGGGGCCGCTAGATTATTTCTCAGTTCTCACGACATTCACCACATAACACAACGACTCAAAAAGTGAATCACACACTACCACAGAGATTTCATATCATATATAAACGAAGTACTTGAGAGTCAAGAATGAATGAAAGGAGTCTCTCTAGTATTCATACATTTAGTCTATATCAACATCCTATGTTTCATAGCATCGAATATGCGTAAGATTTGCGACACACTTTTCAATCAAAAGATATAACTGAAGCGTGGAAATTCACACAAGGCATGCAATAAAGAATAGAATAAAAATCAAGACATACACATCCTCATATCAAATCATAAGAAATCCCCATAACTAAATTGTTTCGTTAAGTTTCAGCATTATTAAACTTTCCCGTTCATGTACAACTCTACTCTAATGTCATGCTCACTCATGTGGTCAAAAGATTTTCCCCCTAAGCTTGAATTGAGGCGTCGCATCCAAAGAAGTATTTGTAGATTTGGAATTTTGTTTTGGTTTTCCCAATAGTATGTGTATTGCTCCGAGTAATGAAAATTGAGCTCTTCTTTAAATTTTAAGCTTTTTTCTTTTTTTTTCTTTTTGGATTCTTGTAGGAGCAATAGTATTTGTATTTTTGGTTTTTTGGCCCCTCTTTGGCTTTTTGGGCTTTTTGGACTTTTTTGGAGCAAGCTATTATTTTGTAGGGAATTTTTTGGGAATGGATGCGGTAGAAATTGCTTTGGGGAGTGAAATCGAGTGACATGTAGAGAATATAAGATATTTGTGTAGAAGGAATAGATATAACGCTCGGTTCACTCAAAAGTGTGCACAAACTGTTCTGTAAAATAATACATCAACTAAACTCATATAATGGCACGAGTATCCTTAATCATATCAATGAGTAGTGAAGTAAAGCAGTAATATTTTCAATTATATCAAGCGTGCAATAAGAATGCGAATAATAGATGAAAGAAAGGCTTCAGATATACTAGTGATGCCTGAATCTTGGTATATTTCCAATGAAAGCATACTAAATATTACTCCACATATTCAGTTTCAATAAGCTTCATGCATTCGCACTAAAGAGATCATCAAAAGAATATTTTCAAGTACTTATAAGGATTAGGATTATGAAATTCTTTAAATAACATGGCATGAAAAATAAGCGTTGTGAGAGAGGTGAAAGCATAAGATAAAACATCACAGGGAATTCAACTAGCAAAAGAAAGAAATAAAATAAAGAAATAACAATAGAAGAAAGAAATAAAAGAAAAACAAGCACACAATATGATGCATGAACGCACATAAAAGGAAAATAAGATGGAAAAATTGAAAAGATGATGAAAAATTTGAAAAATTATAAGAATCCTAAAATAAAAGTAAAATATGCAACTAAATGTCATGGAAATGCCCTAATATGCAACTAAATGGCATGGAAATGCACTCCCCCAAACTTAAACTTCACATTGTCCTCAATGTGATCATAGAAGGAAAAATATGAGGAACAACGATAAATATGAGGGGGTGTAAATGAAAAATGATGACGTGAATGACATGAAATCCTAATGCAACTACATGCACATGCAATGATGCATGAGAGCGACTTCCCCGAAGCTTATACCAAACAATCCTATTCAAATGACTTAATCAAAAAATGTCATGGCTTTGCTAAGCGAGATCAAGTCAAGCGAATAAGAAAGTAAGGTTTTACTTGAAAGAAATGCTCGATGGTAGTGAGCAAAATGGTGGGACATATCAAAATGTGAAGAGGGCAATTAATAAATATAATGTGTTTGGGGTGTAAAAGATTATTGTTGCAATCATATGAGGTGATATTTATTCTAGACAAACTAATCAAGCAAATCTATATGTTCCTCTCGCTGTCGAGAGGATTCGTGTTTATTAAAAACATAAAATACTACACTACTGGATTGATATCATCTATAGCAAAAGACGGATCCAGTATATTTACCGGTGCAGGCAACTGCTCCAACTGCTCCTTCCGTGGCTCCGCTAGGCACGTGTGTCCACGGACTCATCAGATTCCAGCAATGCGGCTTCCAGCATCTCTCCAAGGACTCCACATGTACCCTGCAACAGATAAGCCGCATCAATCTGATGTGGATAATTCTTCCCCAAAATAAATGTATTCCAAAGAGGGTCATCAACATAAGTATTTAAAATTAAAGATGGTTGACAACACTTCCCTGGAAATAAATCTCTACTCGTGTGCACCACATCGATCAACTCCTCGTTGTTTTCCTCTGGTTCCTCAGGTGACTCTGGCATAATAGTGTGGGTCTCGTCAGGATGCTCCCCATTATCGTCAGACTCATCTCAGCGAACCTCTTGGTCATATTCATATGCGTCCATGGGTACTAACTCCTCGTTCTCCTCCTCATATACGTCCCATTGTACCTTTTGTTCATATGTATGTGTATCCTGCAAAAGGCACGAGGAGTCGTCAAAATATGAATCATAAAAAACACCATACACGGGAGGGGAATCAAATGTAGGAGATGAGGGGCGAACAGATCTCCCTGAAGGGGCGCAGTAAGCTCTGGTGGGTGGTCCTTAGAATCGGTGGAAGGATGAGGTGGCCGCGGAAGCTCTGAAGGAGGAGGGTGATGCTCGGGATCCTCATGAATGGCTGTGACCTTGTCCCAACGCACGACCTCCTCGGTGAAATTCTCTGGCTCCGCGTGTAATATGTAAAATAAATATAGCTTGGCCTCCTCGCGATGCACTGCTTCGGACTCCGCCTCGGGTTCCTCTAGTATAGTAGGCAACATGAATTTCATATTCTCCTTTTTATGCCTATGTCTTTGTTTTCGTCCTGGAACTCGAGGCACCGGATGGTGTGTCTTGACCCTTTCCATGGTAGGTGCAGGTGACACTGTGGGCTCAGGCATCTCCTCCATGGTATACAAATATATCTTGTCCCCCTCAACTCGAGCATGGACACTATCGTCAATTGTGCATGTGGAAAAGATACGGTGAGTAATAAAGTTTTGAAATCCAAGCTCAAAAGGATCACCTGTCGTTATTATTAATGGATCAGTGTATCGAACTGCGTCCACGATGCTTATTAATAGGTCCATGTATGTGCCCTCCTCTGGCAGCTCAGATGTCTCTATTTGTGGAGTGTTAATGGTGTAAAGGTGGATACGATCACCTTCAAGTGAAACATGCACCCCGTCTACAATAGTACCTGCATCAGAGACATTAGTCATAACGAAATCGATGAATACTTGGTCGGATGGTTTACCTGCCATAACGATTAGCAAACCGGTAGATCGAGCATCATCTATCATTTGCTCCAAGGTTGCTGCCAACTGTAGATCACTGAATTTCCCACTTGCATCCTCTTCATAAACTCACATGAAGGTCACTTTAGCCTTCTAGTGAAGATATCAAACAGCTTGGAACCATCCCACTCATGGTCTGACTCCATATGGAACATTCCTAACATTCTTTCGAACTTGCACAATGCTTCTCTGAAGGACTCTCCATCAGCCTGATAGAATGTAGCGAGATATATATAGGATCGTATAGAACCCGGCCGTATCTTTGGAAGCACCATCGCTGCATCAACTGTACCTGATCAAGCAAAGTAGACAACCTAGAAAAGACATCAGTGGTACAAAAAGAGATAAAGATAATAATAATAGCAGGTGGCAGGCAAAAATCTCTCTAAGTTTTTTTATAGTTTTTGTTTTTTTAGTTTTAGTTTTAGTTTTTTTTTTGTTTTTTTAACGCAATCTAATCAACCTAATTGTGGTAAATAGATAATATGGCAGAACGCCTACCCGGCAACGGTGTCATAAACTTGATCGGCCCAGAATTAACTCCGAAACAATGTCGTTTACCACAAGCGAACGGTATAGCAGCGAGCTGGTATCGAACATAGGAAAGAGATGCTATACTATCTATCTACTCCTAGGTTGAGTTAGACTTACAGATTTATTGGTGGATGTGGATTGTGGAGTGTCGTAATGGTGATGGATGCGAAAGTCGTGTCACTCGATGTCGCAAACAAAAGACTCCACACAAAGAAAGAAAGAAAAGACTAGGGCTTTAGGACTCATCATTATGTGGATTTTTGCAGGGATTTTTGCATCCAATATGTGGAATGCGTAGTTCTAAGCACCATGAATCTAACGTATCGCATTAACCCGTAAGCGCACACGACACGTGCATTAAGAATCGACAATATTCACGCCACTCTCGTGGACGGAATGATCTTGGCTCACACCACTCTCATGGGTTAGAGCTTTGATGTATTTTGGTGGCTCTAATTGATGCAGTGGCGGTAGCCGTCAATTAGTAATATAGTTCGTCGGTGGATCCCATCAAGAAACGAGCCGGGCATGGTCACGAGCCTTGGTTGAATCCACTAACTCCCTAATTAAATCCATAAGATACTCCTTAAGCTAATCAATTCCACCGACCGTGGGCCTGATCTCAGTACGAGTTCTCTTAGGGATTTTGCTAGATCAACCAAAATACTCCCCTTTTATACCAACACACCATAAAAATCCCAACTTTACATCTAAATCCTAAAATCCTAGGGTTAATCAATTAGCCCTAGAAAAGACTACTCAAGCATAACAAACATTATGAAAACAATAGAGATCATAGCTAGCATCATAGAAAAACAATAAGAAGAACTAAAATAGAATCAAAAAGATGGAATACTTAGCTTCATACAAGAGGAGGGGCATATGGCATGGCCTAATTCCTCAAAAAGTCTCCAAGAACTCCTAAGAAAATAAGATCCAACCTCCAAAAACTCTCCAAGGTCCCCTCTAAAGATGTCTACAATTCACATATATAGTCCCATCAAATCCCTAGCAAATAACCCAAGAAACCCTCTGAAATTCGTGCCCAAAACCAATGTTGGCTGCAACTTAAGTTCTGGGCCCCAGCTGACTCGGTCGAGTAGCCCATGCTGCTCGGTCGAGTAGCGATTTCAGCACTGCAGTGTCAACTTGCAGAAATTCTCCAGATTTCATACGAACTTCGATTGGCGCGATCTTGGCAACATTGGAACCTGCATGAAGTGTACTATCCAAAAAAATATGAGAAAAATACTTTGCCAATTGGAATGATAGCAGATCTTAAAAGAGTTAGAGGCTGTCTGAAAATCTGGGCGCTTGCTTTACTCGACTGAGCAGCCTTCGTGCTCGATCGAGTAGCATGCCTGTTCGATCGACTCGTTAGTAGATCTGAGCTTCTCCTCAAATTGTTATTTTGTCTGCTCGAGTCGAGTAGGTCCTGCTCGGTCGTGTCATCAGGAAGACTGGATTCTTTGTCCAAAACCTCGCTCTGCCTGCTCGGGTCGAGTAGGTACTGCTTGGTAGAGTCGGATGTCTGATGGTCGAAGTTCAAAGTTGGGTTGACTCGGGTCGAGTCACCTCTCTGCTCGATCGAGTGGCTCGTGCACTTCTCTTGGCTGAATCCGCGTGTCAGCTCGACCGAGCAGCAGAATGCTGATCAGGTCGAGTCGCCTCGAAAAGTGGCTTGGGCCTTGGCTGTTTCTCCTTTCTCTCGTTCGCTCCTCTAGTCTTCTTCTTTGGCACCTCAAGCATGTCTTCATGAGTCTTCTTGGTGCTCTTATGTCACCGATCGTCCTATTGATTCCATTCTAATCCTGCTACTTTTAGATTCCAAAGCCGGAAATCTACCAAGGCTACCATAAACTCTAGATGAAAGAAATACGACGAAATAGAAAGATTCGAAACCAAGAGGTTATGTATAGATACTTAGAAACATTTTTAGGAGAAAGTACAAAGGCATTATGGGAAGCCTACAAAAGAAAGTACCCAGAAGATTTTAAAGAGATGTGTGACATGGGGTGTAACCCGTATAATTTTGTTAATAAAATAACTCATTTAGTTACAGGAAAAGACCCTAATTCAGGTAATCTATATATACAAATTCGAGCGTTGAAAAGCTTAGAACAACTTAGTATTAGAAGCTGGAATTACATTAGAGAATATATACAAGACTATTACTACTGGATGACAATTTCGGGAAATGCGTTTGACAAAGACTTAGGTGATAAATTTCTAAGAAAATTACCAGGAGCATTAGGAGATGAGATAGTCAACAGATGGAATAACATGGTAAAATCCCCAGAAGATAAACAACAAGGCCATTATAGTATTGGATGGAGAATCCAATTTGTATTAGACATTTTAAAAGAAAATGCACTGAGATTAATATACAAAAACAACTAAAGAAAGACGATTATAGTTTCTGCAAGTATATTTATACACCGCAAGTATATGAAAAGAAAACTCCTAGAGTAATAAAGAAACAACAGCCTAAATATCAAAAAGATAAACGAAAGAAAAAATATTTCCTCAGAAAGTCAAATGCTAAAAAACCATATTTAGATAAAGAAAAACATGTTAGAAAATTTGAACCTAAAAGAACTTATAAAAATAAACTAACATGCTATGCATGCGGACAAGACGATCATTTAAGTACTACATGTCCTTCGAGAATAAATAAACATGACAAATATAGTACATTAGTTGAATGTACGAGAGAAGATATACTTATGCTAGATGAATATATGTCAGATACAGAATCCATCCATAGTATGGTAAGCATAGAGGATATTGATAGCAATAACACAGCTACTGACAGTGAAGACGAAGACAGTATAATTGCCCAGTTTTCAGGACAATTAGATCTATTAGATGCTGTAGTTGACATAGCACTGGTAGACATAGCTTGTGAGCATGTATGGATACCAAATAAAGGATTAGACAATATTCCATGTATGCACTGCAATAATTTCCTAGTATAAAAAATAGATACCAATGTAAAACATGTTACAAAGAAATATGTATAAAATGCATAGCCCAATATGGAATAATATCTCAACCGCAACAACAAGATATTACGAACAAAATATATAAAAACAGATTAGCTATTGTAGAAAAAAGATTAGAATCAACAGAACTACGACTACAAAATCTAGAACTACAACTAACTCAGCTACAGCTCAAAGACACACCAGTCCAACTTAATCCTAACTCGTCAATAGAACTCTTTAATGAAATCACAACAGTTACTCCTGTTCAATGTAACAAAGGGCTAGAACTCCGAAGTATTAAAGTACTTGTTAAAATTACGTGTAGAAAATTTGAAATTATATGTACTACTTTAATAGATACCGGCTGTACTGCCAACTATCTAAAAGCCTCCCTAGTACCTCCAGAAGTCGTTATACCCTCTAAAACAGTCCTCATAGCTCAGCAAATGGATGGCACCTGGAGTAGATGCAATACAGTCCTCCTTCCCGGAGAAACCCAGATCAGTTTTAAAGATAATTGTTTAGACTTCTCAAAGCCATACAAAATAGATCCCATTTATGTTCGACCCCTAAATTTAGACTATGACTGTATCCTTGGGTTAGACTTCTTCCTCGCCGCCAAAGGCGTTCTTATGATCTCCTCTTAGTTTATTCAGATCTTCAAACAAACTGTTCATTCTCCCATCCAAACCTTTCTTACTGAACCCCGTTTTCCGCCATCAGAGTTGTCTGCGAAGCGTAGTGGACCCTTAGATACCCCACCTAATCATACACCCGATAATACTCCCAAACCAAAGCCAAAACTTACACCTAGACAAAACCCCAATAGTCGTTTACCTATAGATCCTACAGACTTTATACCATTACCCTTAGAAACACAGAAAAAACGAAAAACAGATAATCCCTCAAATACATGTCAATGCCCAGTAAAAGGCGCATGCAAGAATAAAAGTCTAATAGAATTAATAGACGATAATAAATGGATAGAAAATGAGCCAGATAATAATGAGCTTTATTGCACAGAAAACTTCGAAGACATCGACTTCGAAAACTATTACGAAAATGTAAGAATAGTAAACGAAGTATAGAAGAATATCCAATTAGTCTTATCAATATAACAAAGATATACAACCTAATTTCTCAGACCACCCAAGAAGACCTAGATCAATTGATAAGCAAGTTAGAAAAAGAAGAAATAATAGGAGAAAACCACATAAAATTCTGGGAAAAAGATAAGATTTATTGTAAATTAGAAATAAAAAACCCTGAATACAGAATAAAAACGGCCCCAATCGAAGCAACAAATAGAGATCTAGAAGATTTTCAGATGCATATCAAAGAGCTTCTAAAATTAGGAGTGATTCAAAAATCAGAATCGCCACATAGATCAGCTGCATTTATAGTAAAAAATCATGCAGAACAAGTAAGAGGCAAAAGTAGAATGGTGATAAACTATAAATGTCTAAATGACAATACAATAGACGACGCTTATACAATACCAGATAAATCACAGCTAATAAACGGAATACAAAATAGTAAAATATTTAGCAAATTCGATTGTAAGTCAGGATTCTGGCAGGTAAGAATGCATCCAGAAAGCATACCATGGACAGCTTTTACGTGTCCTTTAGGACATTTTGAATGGTTAGTAATGCCGTTTGGATTAAAAAATGCACCTGCTATTTTTCAAAGAAAAATGGACACTATCTTTTTACAGCATCAAAAATTTGTTCTTGTATACGTAGATGATATCCTCGTATTTCAAAAAATAAACAAGAACATAGAGGACATCTACAGATAGTCTTATCAGAATTCCTTAGACATGGACTAGTAGTTAGCAAAAAGAAAATCCAATTATTTAAAGAAAAAATAGAATTCCTAGGAGCAATTTTAGGACAAGGAACAATACAATTACAGCCACACATAAGTCAGAAAATATTAGAATTCGAAGAAATAAAGGATATAAAAACTTTACAAAGATTCCTAGGATTACTAAATTATGCAAGACCATTTATCAAAGATATCGGAAAGATTTTAGGACCATTATATGCAAAATCAACGCCTACAGGACAACATACGTTAAATATAGAAGACAAAAAACTAGTAGAAAAGGCTAAAAATCTAGTAAAAAATCTTCCCTCATTAACTCTACCACTAGATACAGATTATTTGATTATAGAAACAGATGGTAGTGCACTAGGCTGGGGAGCTGTATTACTTAGCAAACCTAATAAATACAGTCCCAAGACATCCGAAAAAATATGTAGATATGCTAGTGGAAAATTTAAAGAAAAAGGAAACATTTCCAGCATAGATGCTGAATTATTAGCTATAATATATGCGTTCGATAATTTCGGATTATTTATTCTAAATAAACCAGAGTTCCTTGTAAGAACGGATTGCGAAGCCATAGTTAAATTCTATAATAAAATGCAAGAAAAGAGATCTAGTACTAGAAGATGGTTAAATTTCTTAGATAGGATAGTAGACCAAGGTCTTCATGTCACTTTAGAGCATATTAAAGGGAAAGATAATAATATAGCTGATATGTTATCTAGACATCTAATAAAACCTTCTTAAATGCAGGAAACAATGAGACCAATCAGGCCGCCAGATATCCGACCACCAGAACAAAACCAGAAAAGGCCATACGTATCACCAAGTATCTGGTTTGGTAATACAGAACTACAAATATTCAGAGGTAGTAATCTAGCTTTCAATCTTCTAGAGCAATATAACGGAAAATTAAGTCCAGAACCACTTTGTATAATAGACAATCTGTGGTTTGCCGCCAACAAAGAACAAAAAGATAGAAAATATTTCATAGCATGTCTTAATGCCCTCTGTCATGAATTTACTAAAGGAACGTTCAAAAACTACAGGTTTTATCTAGTGACCAAAGGAAAAATCCCAGGGATCTACCATACCTGGGGTCAAGTAATAGAACAGATAACAGATTTTCCTATGCCAGTTTTTAAAGGTTTTAATAATCTTCAAGAAGCTTTAAATACCGCTAGAGGCCTCTTTAGGCCAAACTTCTTTATAGCCACGTCTCTTCGAAATTATCAAGAACCCTTGAATTTTTCAGTCCTTCATGATCCGGATCCTTATCATCCTGTTCTTTGTACACACTGTGAAGCCATGGCTACAACAGTTCGTAGACAAAATGAGAAAATCCAGAGTCTTGAATATACTCTTGAAGCTCTAAAAAGACCAATTTTGAGCTTGAACAGAAGCTTTTCCAGAAAAATCAGAACGTCTCAAATAAAGATAAGAGTCCTGCTCTCTCTACAACATCAGAGCAGTTGGTAATTCCTAATACCAAAGATAAAAATTTCGGAGCTAGCCCGTCGACACAGGCAGACGGTAAAGGCGAGACAAGTCCTGTTATGGGTGAGGCTTTCCCAAAAAGCCTGTTAAGCTAATGTAGAGGTCAGTCTACATCTAGTCCCTCTCTACCGGTAGAGGGTAAAGACTCATCAAATCCGGATACGGCTGTGGCTTTGCCAAAAAGCCAATTAGAACAGACTATGCAGAAAAGGCTAGAAGAGCTGTTTGAAGAGATGGTGAAAAACAGGATTCTTCCGTTAATAGCACCGTTCTCAGATATTTCAGAACCAGGTAGCCCACAAGGACCAGCATCATTAGATTCAGATACATTACAAGGACTAGAAACAAGAGAATGATGAAAATACAGTCGTTCGTACTACAACTTTCCAGCTGTAAAGATCGCTTTATAAAAGAAAGAAGTATTTCAGCTATCCTCCAAAAGCAAGATTCCAGCTGTCCTCCACTAACAATCAAAACTCGCCAGACACTTTCCTTCCAGCTGAAGAAAGGCTACGTTGCAAGATTCCAGCTGTCCTCCACTAACAATCAAAACTCGCCAGATGATTTCCTTCCAGCTGAAGAGAGGCAACGTTGGAAGATTCGCCAGAAAAAGCTAAGGCCACGTTGCAAGATTCGCCAGACAGAGATAGCCACTTTAATTCCAGACGAAGCCACGCCCCAATTCCAGACATTTTCAGCCGCCTTGCTTTTCGGATTTCAGAATGACTTAAGTCCGTGCCTCAGCCAGAGAAGGCGACTATAAATAAGAAGCACCTCAGTAGAGTAGAGAGAATGAAAAAAATAAGAAGCAAGAACAATATCATCCTTGTAAATCTGTGAGAAAGAGAGTCAGTCTGTAATTTTATCTTCCTTCATTCTTGTAATTCAGAGTTGAAGGCCTCGGCCTCCTTGTAAGTTCTTTCTCCTTTTTTAGTTCTCAGTTCTTTGTAAGGGAATTTCCCGTAAGGGAAAAACCCTAGTAGTAGAGATGGCTAATTTTCCCAAATAAAAAAGTTCTGTTTTTCAAAAATTTTATACATCCTTGTCCATTTGCTTCCTGGCTAATTGAATCCTGCGACCGCTCTGCCATTGAAAGATGATGCATGACGTTGTCCCGTGATTCAGTTAATCTCTCAGCAAAATCTTGTTTATCAACGTTCTTTTTACCTTGTTTATCTTTCATTCCTAAACCTATGCGCATGCTTTCTTCATACTTAGTGATGCCAAACAGCATTATTTTGAATGCCATGTGAAAACATATAGGGAATAGGCGAGATATGTCTCCGTTTAGGCGTCGATCAGTCGTTAGGAGCATCTAAAGCCCGGTCCTAAAAAAGGCAGGCAGTCAAAATACACCCGGCACCATCTAAGATGGTAAGCTAGTGACCTGAAAAGTCTGAAGCTTGTAGGAGTAAAAAAAAGAGTCTGAAAACGGGAAAATAAGTCTCTCTGTGAAAAGGTAAAGTACCGAGTAGGGATCATACATCCTCAGAAAACAACCCATACACAACCAAAATTTCTTTTTTGGCACCCCCTCCGGATTTGGTATATATATATATATATATAAAGATAAGTGTATTATATTCATATAAAGAGAACCAAGGGAAAGTCAGGACAGATAGTCAAAAGCACAAACTTGGGAAAGGCTGGGAAGCAGTCACCAAGCATTAGTACAAATAGCCAAAATGCCCGACCCCAAAGCAATACAACCAGAAAACTACCCCCACGCATACATATACAGCCTGCCAAAGCAGACAAAGAAACATAGCACCAAGTCTCGCTCCCACAGCCGATACAAAATCTCAACAAAAACTACTACACTACACGACAAAAACAATCATAAAGAAACTAGACCCAGGCCAGGTGCAGATCAGCAACTCATAGCTTCAGGCTACTAAGGTCGGCGAAGGCGCCTCCTACCCTAGATCTTCCCCTCGAGCGCGTAGTCACTTGATGAGCCACATGACAGATTTCTTCTTTGACTTCGATTTTCCACCCATTTCTGCCATCAATGCCGCCCACTCTGGGTTCTCCACAACCATCAGGAATGGAGGATGAACATCACGAGGCCCAGACCAAGGGTCGTAAGTCGACGATCGCTGCACAAAAGGGGCATTTCCGCGATCCTTGGTCTCCGTCGATGGACCTGCCTTTGTTGAGGGATGTATGCACTCAGTTCATTTGTATTTGATGCAAATGGATTTTAACATTAAAGATGCAGGTTATTGCATATGATGAAATAGAAAATAAAATATATATTGTACAATGTTTACAAATATATTTTATAAAGGCGTAGAAATGAAGAGGATTTTTCCACGAAAGTCTGGTGGGAAACCGCGCTCAAATAGGAGTTCTAACAGGCCCAAAAAGACTGTTTAAAGGGGTTTAAATAGTATTTAAAGGAGCCCAAAGAAAACGGCCCAACAAGTTTTCTAAACAAAATAAAAGGAAGGGAAAGTCCCTTTTAGACCTGGGCCGGGTCAGAATTTTGTAGCGCCCAAAAGGGGCGCCTGAGAGGCACCCATATTTTTGACCAAAAGAAAAAAGGGCGCCAGGTGGCGCCCTTTCACTGGCGCCCACAGGGCACGTGCGTGGCACGTGCCCTTGCAGGCTGTGCACACGTTAGACTTGTGGGGCCCACACGGTGGGCCCCACGATTGGGTTTCTGAACCCTAGGGCAACCTTTTGGCTGGTGGCTAGATTTTGAACGAAAATCAAATTTTGGGCTAAATTTGGACACACGTTTGAAGGGTTAAAGGGAGTCGGAATTGAGCCCCGTTTGTTTCTATATGATCATCGTTCAGTGCTCTTCGATTTGATAGGTTGTATCACTTGCGAAGCTCAACGGTGAGGGCGGAAGAATTCACCAAAGATTGGACTTTGTGAAAGGGCACCTTTAAATTGATTTTTTCACTCCAAATTTTAGTCATACAGTGGATATGTAGAAAGGGGAGGGGTCAACCGCCTATATAAATAGGGGCCAACCCTCCTCCTTGAAACTCGCACCAAGTCTCCAAATTCGAGAAGCTCCCAAAAGTTTTGAGCACGCTCGGATTAAGACTTAAATTAATTATTCCCTCTCCCCCTATATTCTTCATTGGATCGGACTCTAGCAAAGCTACGAAAGAGTTCGGATCGGATCCGAAGTCTTGAGGTGGGTCCACTCAAGGTGAAATCTTCTTCATTGCGTGGTTAGCTCGGTGACAAGGGTGTTGCTCGCCTTGAGATGCAGTGCGGTTCGGGAAGCGGTTCGGCTCGGGATGAGGTGCAGCTCGAGACGCGGTTCGACTTGGGAGAAGCGGCGCGGGGCCAAAGAAATGTTGCTGAAAACGATGCTTCGTATTCTGTGGAAACGAAGTGAAAGGTATGTAGTTTAATTAAACATGCGTTTATAATTGCAAATAGGTTGATAGCTCTATCCTTAGGGGTTGGTCAGACCCAACCCCGAGATAGTAGAGATTCTGGCTAGGGTTAAATCTTTATTGCTTGATTTAAAATTGTTTTAATTCTGATTTTTTCGCTGCTGATTTGATCTCGTCGTCCGCCCGACTAAGGCCGGACGTCAAATTTATGGCCCTAAGGACCCGGAAAACCAATCAGTGGTATTAGAGCCAGTCTACATGATCTATGTTTTGCAGTCATAAAATGTATGTGATACAACATGTTTCTCCATTAGATGGATATTTTATTTAAACTATTAAATTGTCATTTTCATGTGCTGCATTTCGAAAAATTGTTTTTGAAAATTAGATCTAATTATAAAATCATGAGATAATTTTAATAAGTTAGATCTTTAAAATTATATGATAATTTTAATGTAACTTAGATTTATAAGATAATTTTAAGTTGCATGCTTAGCTAAATTGTTTAGTTGATACTTTAATGGTTAAATTGTTCTTCTTTATTATGTGATAATACAAGAAAGACTTTTAGGGTAGCCATTAAAATATTTAAGAAAATTATATGATAATTTTGAAGGACATGCTATGATTTAAAATTGTTGCAGCAAATTAAACTCCTAATACATGATTAAGGAAACCATCTCACATAATTATTATTTTAATTGTTCTAATAAAAATTTTGACCAAAAGGCTATGATTTAAATTGTTGCAAGTTGAATTTTAAATGCCTAATACATGATTAGGATAACACCTTAAAAATCCTTATAGTTGATAAGGACATTAATAAAATTTATTAACCAATCCTCATAAGTTCGAATTTTAGGATTCAACTAGTTGATAGGATTAACTAGTTTTAATGAAGCTATATCTAGTCGATGACACACATATGAATAATAAGTTTCCTTCAATGGACCATGGTTCAGTCTAGTTTTTTTGACTAGTGTTGTGGATCATGATCACTCCATATTTTATACCTTTTTTCTTCATGTTTTCAAGACGTTTTGATCGCCCATATTGCGTTTTTCACGATTATTCGATGATATTACGATGCTTTTCACTATTTCTTGTTTTTGTCGTATTTCAGGAAATATGAAGCGATTTGGAGCGAAAATGAGATCAAAGGAGTGTCACGCACTTCAGAGTGTCGCCCACGGCTTATTTGAGGACTTATCAGCGATGGAGGATGAGCGGAAGAAGAAGGAATTCGATAGGAGCGATGAGGAGGCGAAAAGGAGAAGAAATGAGCTCAGGATTACATCACTCGGCCGAGCAAGACCGCTCATTCGGCCGAGTGAAGGATCACCCTCGCCCGAGTAGAACGGATACGCACCAAAGATTTCAGACGTTCACTCGACCGAGCAAGGATTTCCATTCGGTCGAGTATGAAAGTTCACTCGTCCGAGTGGTACGGGGAATTCAGACAGAGAAGAGCCGAAGTTACTGGAAAATCTGAGAAAGCTCACTCGTCCGAACGAAGATTGCTACTCGGCCGAATGAAGAAGACTGCTCGGCCGAGTCACCCCGAGAGACAGACCCCTGAAAACCCCGAAGTTACTGTTATTTTACAGGGTTTGTCACTCGGACGAGTGACAAGGGTCACTCGGCCGAGTGACCCTCTCCGACTGCTGCTAGGAATGTGAATTCTGGGCTGCGCAGGGGTAGTTTTGTCACGATTTTTTGAACGATTTTGGCTTGTATTTAAGCCCTGTTTTTACCCTAGTTTTAGGAGAGACTTGAAATATTTTTTAGAGAGTTCTTTTATGTTTTTGACGGCTATTCTTTGGAGAAATCTCAGCTGGAGATCATTGGCTACGTCATTGGTTTGTTCTTTCTTATTAAAAATCTCATTTTTATGAATTGTTTCTTATTTGCAATGAATTGTGCCATGATTATTGTTGTTATTTCTGAGATTTTCATCATGATTAGTGAGTAGATCCGTCGTTGTAGGGCATGGGGATGAACCTTATGGACCCGATCTTTTGAATTGTGATGAATTTGTAGATTGTTGCTAGAATTGATAATGGTTAGGTTGTGATCGATATATTACGAGTAGCTAGGAATTCATATCGATTGGGATTTGCAAAAGATTGGATCCCAATTGATAGGAAGGCCTAGATATTCGATTTAGATTGATAATTGGAACTCTCTAGATTTGGTTTGCAAGAGATTGGACCAAAGCTAGGATTTTTAATTATGAAACTATACCAATATTCGTTTGCAAGAGATTGGACGAATACGAACTATCATAACCTAGATCGTAGCTTGAGTTTGCACGAGAGTGGGCTTGAGATGCGATTGGACGATGATGTTGATCTTCACGCTAGCGGCTTAGGGTAGAGTTTGCACGAGAGTGGGCTCTATTTTAGGGTTGCTATAGACCGGCAATAGTGCGAGAGCGTGAGCTTGGTTCTACATTAAGTTGCGACTAGTTCACCTATATTCAAGCTTAGCGACAATGAAATTTATGATTCACAAGGATGAGAGACGGTCTGTAGTGGGGGTTTCCTATCCCTAGACGCTTTATTATATTGATATTTTCTTGCTATTGAACGATTGTGACGATTACACCAAAATTATTCTTACTCTCTTGAGAGCTAGGTAATTAAAGTGAGATACTGACATTTGTCCTCCCTGTGTTCGATACCAACTCGCCACTACACCGTGCGCTTGCAGTAAAATTACAAGTCGTTTTTCGGGTATATACCCGGACGCGATCAAGTTTTTGGTGCATTCGCTGGGGAGGCGATGGTATTTTATTTTCTTACTTAGTTATTTCTTTTTCTTTTTTTATTTTTATCCTTTTATTCCTTTATCGTGCTAACAATTCCATCAAATCTCTATTTTCCTATGCATGTATACAAGATCGACGGAGCATCAAGAAGATCTATTATTTGATCCGGAGATCGAGCGTATCGAAAGGAGGCTTAGAGCCGAGAGAAGACTTGCTATAGAGGATGATTATATAAACCAACGGGAGACACCGGAAGAATTAGCGGCATGCATAGCTAGGATAATATCTATCAGAGATAGGCTTCGGCCTAAGACTACTTCCACTACTTCATCCATTGCTATGCCGGAGTTGGCGGCGGATAAGAATTTCGAGCTCAAGACGGGACTTGTGGTTCTAATGCAACAAGACCCATTTCATGGGAACTCCCACGAGAATCCACATTACCACCTTCAGTCATTCTTGTCCAAGTGAGTCACCTTTCAGATGCCCGGTGTACCAGTCGATGAAATCCGACTGCGCCTCTTTCCATTCACACTCAGAGACAAAGCATTATATTGGTTGAGGATGCAAGCGGAGGGGATCTTTACTACATGGGATGAGTTGGCGAGTGCCTTTGTTGATAAATTCTACCCACCATCCAAGACAGTAAAGATAAGGAGCGCACTCATGTCCTTCAAGCAAGGACCACATGAGACTCTATACGAGGCATGGGAGCGCTTTAAAGATCTCCAACATCAATTGCCCCAGTATAGCATTGAAGCATTGGAGCTATTACACAGCTTTTACAATGGACTCCAACCGGGCACTAAGCAAATTGTAGATGCAACCGCCAATGGAGCCATTCTATCGAAGACACCGGATGAAGCTACGGCCCTACTAGAGGAGATGGCCTCTAATAACCAACAATGGGGCGACGAGTGAGGACATTCTACATCCTCCGTGAAGCCGACAAGCATATACGAGGCCAATGCCTTAGCGGAGCTTTCTACGAAGTTTGATTCTCTCCACAAGGTCGTGGAGAGATTGGAGAAGTTGATTACCGAGCCGCATGGAACTCCCGCCACATCTACATCGGGAGGTAATATGAGTGATTGGCAAGACCAATCTTAATCTATGTTCGTTGGAGGAGAGCACGGAGAGGGTGCTATAGAGCAAATCCAATATGTTGCGGGGAACACCTGTTATTGGGCCAACCTGGCCGCGAGAAATCATCCGGGCTTTTCATATGCAAATAATGACGGAGCTTTAAACCCACCACCGCCTCCACAACCTCAAGCTCGACCTCCACCTCCACAACCTCAATATCAACCGAGAGGGCCACCACAACAAAGCTACCCGCCTAGGCAACAAGCGGGACCATATAGGCCGCCAGGGTGGAGAGCTCCAAACCCACCACAAGCACCACCGAGATCGGATCATGAAGCTAGGGTGGAAGAATTTATAGTGGAGCAAAAGAAGATAAATGCTAGATTGAGTGCACAACAAGACTCTCTCAATACCGTAGTGGCTCAACTAGCGGAGCAACTTACGTTGCTAAATAAAAATACTCAACAATTGCCAACTTAACAGGAGCCAAATCCACGGGGGAATATCGGCCACATCAATGCGGTAGTGGCGGTTACTACTAGGGGCGGGAAGGACACTACTCCCGCATGGTCCAAACCAAAGAGCCCGTGGAAGAAGTTTTGAATGAAGAAGAGCTGGTTATTGAGGAGGAGAGCCAAAAAGAGCCACAAGGAGGCAGAAATTCTGAAATTAAGAAGCCAAATGAGGAGCGCACCTACATGCCATCGGTGCCCTTTCCGCAACGATTGGCAAGGGCTAAGATTGAGAAGCGGCTAGCTAAATTCCTAGAGTACTTGCGAGGAGTGAGCCTCAATATACCTTTGTTGGACGCTATTGTAGAGATCCCGTCATATGCCAAGTTCTTGAAGGACTTAATTTCGGGAAAGAAAAGAAAGGAGAAGATAATGCTTGCCAAGTAAGGAACTTGGTTCACCCGGAAGGAGAAGGAGCCGACAAAATTCAAAGATCCCGAAAGCTTCCGCATCCCATGCACACTTGGAGGAGTCCCGCTACAAAAGGCTTTGGTAGACTTGGGAGCAAGTGTGAGCCTAATGCCCCTAAGCATGTTTAAGAAATTGAATACGAGGGCCGACTTAAAGCCGCTGGATATGAGAATACAACTCACGGATGGTCGGGTTACTTGGCCGGTGGGAATTACGGAGAACATACCGCTCCAAGTTCCGGAAGGAATATGCTTGACGTGTGACTTTGTCATTATGGACATCAAGGAGGAGGGCGAAACATCACTTATACTTGGACGCCCCTTCTTAGCCACTGCCGGCGTGATAGTCGACATGAGAGAGGGCACTTTATCTTTAAATGTCGGAAACGTCGAGGTGGAGCTCCATATTCCTAAAGCCATGAAGCATATGCCCTACCAAGAGGATGTCAACTACGTGGACCTCCTTGATGAGGTGATTGATGAAGCTATACCACATTCCATTGGCGCCCTACACGATGACGACCTTGAAGAAGGCCAATCTTCTAGTGGTGAAGGAAAGTTGGAGGATTCGTCGGACTATCCCTTGGTTGATGACAAAGACGACGCCGACGTCGTGAGAATAAAGGAGCTATGCAAATTCTCCACGGCCAACAAATTGAAGAAAGCTCCACCGGATAAGAAAGCATCATCACCACTGAAGAAAAAGAATGGTATAAGCTCTAGCTTGGGGGGACTTATCCCCCAACACTACCCATGATTAGGGGAAGCCGAGGAATGCCCACGAGCATCAACAATTGAATCCCAGTGGCCTTCCCAGCAAATTTGACGGGCGCATCTCACATGCGCCAAATATCAAGCACTAAGCGAATATCTAAAGGGGTCGAGCTCAAGACCTTAAACGAGCGCTTGTCGGGAGGCAACCCGACGGTTTTATATTATTTTTAGTTGAATCCTATTTTTTGTTTTAGATTTTTCTTAGTGTTTTTAGAGTCTAGAGTCAATAAAAATTGTGACAACAGGCTCTATTTTTCATGACAGAAGATGGAGAACGAGAAATCATTCATATGGAGGATGACCATGGCAAGGGAGAGCGCTCCAGGAATGCGCTCAGGCCTTAGGAAGAGGAAGAAACTGACGGGGACGAGAAAAACAGAGAATGGAGCAAAAACAGAGAGCAGAGGCTAAAAACAGTAAACCACTCGGCCGAGTATACATGTCACTCGGCCGAATGAAGACTCTACTCGGCCGAGTAGAGTACCGATCAGAGAAGATCCTACGGACCCACTCTTTGTTATTTTCTGTAGTTTACAGTACTATTGCAAGTCGGTCGAATGACTGTGTTACTCGGTTAAGTGAATCTGATAACCTACACGCTTCAAACTCGCTGAGTGGCCTTGCCACTCGGCCGAGTAGAACTTGTCCATTCGGCCGAATGGTAAAAGCTACTCGGTCGAGTCGTAACATATGGGAGAATTTCAAAAAAAATTTACATAGTGCCACTCGACCGAGTGAATGCGTCACTCGGCCGAGTCGCCCATCATTATATACCCAGTGGGCGCTGCGCGATTTCCAAAAACGCGAAAATTCCCAAATTATCTCACCTCGCCCGCTGCCGTTCTACATTCCTTCGCCTGAACCGCCTTCGTCCTCACCCGAGCCACCCCCCTTCGCCGTCGCCGACCGCCGCCCATCGGTCGCCGATGATCCCCGCCGTCGCACATCACCGGCGCCGCCGCCCCCGCCGTCGCATCCCCCCAATTCGCCCAAATTCTCGTTTTCTCTCCATTTTTCCTCAATCCGTGAGCCTCTTTGCCCAAATTCGAAATTAAATCCTATTTATATATATTACCCCCTATCTTCCCCATGTATTTTGATTATCATTCGCTGATTTGATTGTTTGGATTTCAGGTTAGCTTAGGGAGCTTGGGGAAGATTCTGGACGCTTGTAGCTTCGCGGAGGAGGCGATTCTTCGCACTCTTCACTTTTTGCTCTCACGGCGTGCTCAGGTACACTCGTTCCATTATTTTAGCGCGTCGCATTTTCATTTGGGTGGGCACGTCTCGCGGTACACATGCCGCCCCGTCTTAGGCCAAGCACTCGGGAGCCCGCTTCCAAGCGGAAGAGGTCAGGTGACCCTGGTTCCTCTTCCGCTAGGGTAGACTCCCCTCCACCTAGCCCACCACCACCTACATAGTTGCCTCCTACTGCACCCATTCCACCACAGCACAGCCTGCCCCCACATTCGATGCGATGGGGATTACATTCAGAGACGATGCCCAGTGTGCCAGATTTGAGCGTATCTCCCATCGCTCGATCGTACCCATTAGGTTTGTACACCTTGCTGACCTTGAGCACCTAGGGGTACTAGAGGGGCTACTCCAGTTGTATGACAATGTGGGGTGGCGTGATTTCTTGTCGGTGTCGGCGGACACTTATATCCGCATGACACTAGAGGTCCTTAGCTCTATTGACCGGACCCCAGGAGGATGCTCCTTTCGCCTGATGGATTAGGAGTGCAAGGTCACTCTCGAAATGCTCCGAGTATTCTTCCAGTGGCCCGTTGTCCCTGACCCAGACAGTGCTTACAACCACACACACATCCCACCGCCGTCATTCGACACCCACGCTTTTTGGACACTGATCACGGGATCACCACTCGCCTTTTGACCCTAGTCGGGCCAAGGCCTCTGCCGTCCTCCACCCGTGCCTTCGCATTGCACAGCGCCTTATGGCGACCACTTTTCTTGCGAGGTACGAGACCGGGACGTTGTCGATGCCAGAGCTCTACATGCTCTACGCGATGACACGTTCTAAGGTCTTTGATGGAGGAGACGTTTTGGTCCCTGCCATAGAGATTGATATCGCCAGTTGGTATATCGACCGCATCATTATTTCTGTCGACGCTCGGACGCCTATCTGCTGCTGCGGTCTGATTACCCTCTTGGCCCTTTTATGCGGAGTTGACCTCCCAGCTGGCTTGATGAGACCACCGAGCCCCACCTCACTCTCCATAGATGTCATGGCCCGGATGAGGATGATGCGTCCTCATGGTCAGCACCACTGGGTGTGGCTGCAAGGTCCCTACGGTGTCGATTATATGATTCTCCCGAGCCCTACTCGGACACATATTGGACCTGCGGGCGGGGAGTGGATTCCAGCGATGGATCTCCTCATCCCTGCCGCATACGTGCTAGAGCCTGAGGGTGCTCAGCAGGAGCCCCTCCTTCCACCCCTTGACTCCGTGATCCCCCAGCCTGCACCTGCTTCGTCTGCACCTCCTCACACCTCTGTCCACACGTCTGTTAGTGTCGGGAGCACTTTAGCTGAGTCCACCCACACCACCACCACCACTGTGCCGATGTCCATAGATCCCATTTCTACAGTTAGCCCAGAGCGTCCCCCCACCTTAGTTGAGAGCGACGAGCCTTCTTTTGCCTTCGCAGTGGAGACCCTTTCCACATTTTTGTTCTCAACTCCTGGGGAGTCATTCTCTGCACCCTTCATGACCTCCCCAGTCGTCGACCTTACTGTCTCCACCGCCGCTGTATACTCCGAGAGTGTCGTGACGTCTGTCCCCACGTCTGTGTCACTGACCTCTTTGCCCGCCTCGTCACTTGCCACCACTTCTGTTTCTGCTGCTGCTCCATCCTCTTCGACCATTCATGTGTCTCAGCCTTCCACGGAGGCTGAGCGACACTTAGTGAGCACAGCACCACCGCACCACCCCACTATCGCACCCATCTTTTACAGTAGCCGAGCGAGACAGCCCCGATCTTCACATGTGAAGGGTTTTCTAGGACCCTTAGAGCACAAAAACTCTAGTCCCGTCCTAAGTCGGACGGAACATAGACAGAAATGCAGCGGAAAAAATTTTATGTTAATCTAATTAACATGCAACCCTAAGGAACCAGACCCTATTAGCCAGGATCTCTGCCAACTTGGGGTGGATCTGATCACCCCAAGAGGGATCTAACTACTGCGAATAATTAAATGAAAAACTTAAACACATACCCGGAATCTCAGCCCTGGGGCAGGCGAGATGTTCTGCACCGTCTTCCGAGCTGCTCCCGTCCCACGCCGAGCCGCTCCTTGAACCGCGCCCCGAACTGCTCCTCGAACCGCTCCGCATCCCGAGGCGATCAATCCCGTGTCACCGAGCCAACCACGCGCCGAAGAAAGTTTCACGCGAGTGAAACCTCCGCCTAGATTTCGGATCTGAATCCGAACTCCTTTGCGGCTTTGCTAGAGCCCTCAGGAGCAAGGCAGAAATTTATAGGGAGAGGAGAAATATTAATTTAGCTTAGATCCGAGCGTGCTCCAACATTTACGAGAGCCGCTCAGATCTAGAGCTTGGGACGAGTTTGGAGGAAGGGGGGAGGCCCCTATTTATATAGGCGGCGGACTCTCCCCTTTTCTCAAAATCCGATGTGGGACTAATAATTGAGAGTTTAATTAAATCAAGTTAGTTTGCCTTTCACAAAGGGCAAAATTCCTCGAATTTTAACCCCCTCAACATTGAGCTTCAATGTTGGTACAACCTACCAAATCGAAGAGGGTTCAACGGTGAACGCGTAGAAAAAAACGGCTCGTCAATCCGAGTCCGTTTGACCCTTCAAACAATTGTCCAAAGTTAGCCAAAAGTCATGCTTCTCTTAGAAACGTAGCCGTCAAGAAAATCCCAGGTTTCAAAAAACCCTAACCAGAAAATTCGGGCTTGGTGGGCTTCCATTTTCGTTGGTTTCAGCCCAACAGTTTGGGCTGACTTGTTTTGGCTATAACTTGTGCATTTGGACTCCGTTTTTGACGCGGTTTGAACCTGCGTTTAGAGCGGGACGATCCCGTCATCTAGGTAACCTTTTCAACGTGTTTATTTAATTAAATATAGTCTTAAACAATTTAAGACACATTTAATCTCTTTTGCATCATATGCAAATTAGTCCCTATCTAGGCTTAAATTTTCATTTGCATCAAATACAAATGATCCGAGGGCATATTCCTCTACATCTCCCACTTGCACTCAGGATCATTTATCCCGAATGCAGAAGATGATTACAAACATCTTTTGCAATATTTTATCCCTTGCATCAAATGCAAATTATTCTCCCTAACTAATTTCTACCTATTACTAGACGAAGATCGCACTCTGTGTGAGACCCTACAGCCTGACCCTTACAACAGGTTAGGCTCGAAGCCCTATACGGCAGTGACCACGAGCAGTGGTTGACATCCCTGCTTCAAGAATCATCATTATGTGGTTGACTCATTGACATGAGTATTGTCGGGACCACCCTGACTGTTTCCGTGATGAATTCCGCAGTTATAGTCTCTTCGTCTAAACTATGTCGTATAGATCAAGTCTAGGGTACGGTCAAACTGTCAACCCCAATAACTTGACTCTGGTTAGTTTCTATCGATCTTTTAGTCAAAAATGTTGGACTTCTTCCAACATACTCTGGCCAGAGTTTTTACTAAAAACCGAACTAACCCTACGACACTAACTCCCATTGACTGGGAGAGACGAATCCTCTCTTGGTCATTACTCGCCTCGTACGCTTCAAGTGACACCCAATCAAAGACCTTACGATAGGCCTTGCCTCGAAGCTAGGTCATTTGATCTAAGTGGCACCGTTCACGCACATGTTCATCAAAATGACCTCAAGTCAAAAGACCAACTAGACTATCATCACTCAGAGTCATCATTGACAGATTGGTCAATATAACCATATGATAACTCTTGTGGATCGTTCAGTGATCTCATTCTCTAATGAGCACATGTGTCTCGTCTACGACTTCACCAAGTTAAGCGATCATGAGATCATCGCCACCGCTAAACGGTGAAGACTAAGACACAATAGTCTATCCGATGTTTCGATATCCTTGTCTCGAAACATCTACGACCACGAACCCTTTTAGACTTATGCTACAGACGGTCAAACATTTCTCCATGATCGAGATACTCATCTCGATACCTGTTTGACCTTGCATAAAGTCTTAGGACTTTACCTAAGTTAATGTCTAATGTTAACAACATTATAAAATAACTTAGATAAATTATTACCAAACAGCTTACTGTTATTTCGAACAAGATGTTTGTGCTATTCACACATGAAGATAGATAGCCTTGAGGGTATCATCTCTCAACATCTCCCACTTGCACTCAGGCCCATTTATCACGGTATCTAATACCGTTTTTTACACATAAGTTTTCCCGACTTCATGTGGTAGAGCCTTCGTGAGTGTATCTGCTAAAACCGTCTACACTATAGACTTAGGGAGTTTCTATGTTCATATTAGACCAACCATTTGAATCTAATTCAAATAATTCACTAGGTCTGTCGGAATACATAATATTTATTTCCCTGGATCTTATCCAGTTCATCGTACCTTACGATAATCATTTAAATTAGTTACTGGTCATTTCAAATGGCTCATATTTATTTCTGATAAAGTATCAAACTCTTTTGATCACTTTGTCAAAATATATGTTCCATCCCTTTGATGCCTCGCATGTAATTTATACGCTCCCACTGACCTTGAAAACTATCTGGCTAATTCATATAAGTTGGTCCGTCTAAATCATATTTAGAAAAACGAACTTGTAAGTGAATACTCCAATTTTCATGGTCAACTTAAGCGTTTACATCGAGTTTGGTCCGAGTAGTTCTGTACACATCTGCTGGTGGAAAACGGTTTCATTATAATCCGTTTTATAGGAATTAGTATGGAAAAACCGTTCTCGACCAACATGATTGCACTTCACTATTTTCCTTTTCTGCACCAATCTTTCAACTTAAAGATTTACTTGCAGTAAGTGAGGAAACATTTTCCTTGGGCATGTAAACTAAATTCCAAAATTTATTTACGCACATGGACCTATTCTGGTTGCATCAAGTTTTTAAATCGGAGTTGCTTCTCCGAATTTCATCCCGGAAGTTGACTAAGTCATCATCAGTTATGATGTCTAACTCGACTCTTCGTCTCACGAGATTCGAGTAATTATACAACTTCCTAATGCTTGATTTAATGAATATCTTATTGATAATGTCCTCATAGAACATTATCAAAACCTAGGCATTACTATCTGGGACTTAACCCAGAGGAAGGACTTAACTCAGAGTCACTTGTTATGGATCGCACCGAGTCTAACTAAGTGTGATTCATACCTTTTAACACACTGATGTGTTAACAGACTTGTCCTGAGAGAAAATCACATTTTCTTTTAATTACACAAGATTTTATGTAGCTAAGTATTTAACCATTCGATCTAATCGAATCAGTTTAAATACTTTTGTCTTTTCGTTCTTTATTTTTTCAGACTTGTGTTTCATCAAGAACATGTGTCTTAATAAAATATACGAATAACTTATTTTGGTTGATCTAGACTCGGGTACATCCGTATGTACTAGACTGAGTTCGACAACTCATTCTCCCACTGTCTCACAGATGGGTTTCGGCCATTTTATCTAAGAGGATAAGACTCACAAGTGTCCGTAGACTTCATAATATGAGAGGTCAGACCCCTCTTTATGTGACTTGTGAAGCTTAATCTCTCGATACGGCCTAGTCTATTTTGCCATGTAAGTTTGCTCCTATCTTGTGTATTTATATATATTAACATTTAATACATATATTATCATTATACAATTTACTCATTTCTTCAAAAGCAATGTGACGACATTCGTCAAAATGTGTTAAACTTCTGTATAACAATAATCATGAAATCGTGACATCAGAGTATGTCACATTTTTATTTCCTCCTCCTTATGCCTTTACTAATGATAAATTAAACTATTAAACTCGATTGACTTTCCGGAGTGCCTTCTTCCTTTTCTAAATCACATTTAGATATTTAAATGGCCCAACATAAATGAATAGCTATGCAAGCGACTCATGTATCCAAACGCTTGAGAGTTGCAATCTTGAGTGTAGCTCAAGAAGTTGCTTGTCTCAAGATCCGGTTGGGATACATAGTTTTGCACCACTCCTGCACTCGTATTCGACTCAAACGGTTTGATCGAATTCTCGAACTTTGCGGATCAGAATTGTTTGTCCATACAACCTTGAGGGTAGCTCGACAAGTTGTAGGGAGAAACATACTTCGAACATCCTATATGTTCAAGCTGCCTCATATAGAGACGAGTGACATATTGCGTGAATTTATTTGTTGGACCCAGAACTTAATGAAATCATATTTCTTAAGTCTGTTCTTTAGAAGGTCATTTTAATGTCAACGAGAGTATAGTTTAATCTTATCAATTAGAATTTAACTTGATATTCAATTAATCAACCTATTTGACCAATTAACTAATTCAATTATATTTTGATTCCTTCGGTAAACATAGTCTTGCCCTAGTTTAGCATATGTTCAATATTAAATATAGGTAGAATGGCTTTTATCTATCTATATCCTCCCACTATTTTTACGATCATTTTAAAGCTTAATAACGAACGATTTAATCGAATTTAAAAATTAGTGAAAGAGGGATCCAATCATCCCGAACCTCACAACCTTGAGGAGACTCAACAAGTTGATTGGTTCCATGACTGGTAGACTAACTCTTGGTCAATCACATCACATGTGATTCCCTGTCGATTTTTACCCACAGTCACTTATGATCTTGAGGAGACTCAACAAATCATAATGACTGGTCTAGTCAGACCCTTGATTTCGTGTCCAGATTTGACTTAGATCGATACTCGAGGAGACCCGACGCATCGATTTGGGTCAACTATAGACTACATCACATGTATGTTGGAGTTTGTTCCTTAAAGAAAAACAAGTCACAGCTTGAGGAGACTCAACAACTATAATTGTCTTCTTTGAGTTACCAAGCTCCAAAATCAAGGAGGGATATGAATTAATCTTTAATAAGATTTATAACGCATTGACTAGATATAATCCAGGGTGTCATACAATCATGATTCGCGACATTGCGGTCCAGCGGAACACAGCCAGGGAATTGACTAAGCCAGGATCACTGCCCCTTATACTAGCAAGGGTTGACCCAGAACTCTTAGCCAAGCACATTAACTGGATCATGGTCCATTGAATGAAGCTTGTCATTTTTGTATGTGTGCCATATACTAAACGGCTTTTATTAACAACTAATTAATCCTATCAACTAGTTGCATCCTTAAATTCAAAATTTTAGGATTTGTTTAATAACTTTTATTAAGTCCTTATCAACTATAAGGTTCACGTGCTATCCTAATCGTTATTAGGATTTTAATAAAATTATTAACCAACGCTAAAAGCGAAGTCCTTTAATGAGAATTAATAATAACAATTAGAATTAAGAAATCATTAAAAGGACTACCCTAATCAGGAATTAGGTCTTAAAGGGTTGTTAATATTTTATTAAAACATAGCATGTCATTAAAATTCAAGTAAATAAATTTTAATCATTTTTAATGGCTAACCTAAAGGGTTGTCTTGTGTTATCAAATAAGGGACAAGAAGACATATCCATTAAACATTTACACTAATTTTATCGCATAAAAGGTGTACAACTATTTAACAATTAAATAGACTAAAGTTTATCGCATAAACAATTTTAGCATGCATACTTAAATTTAACATTTAAATTTAAAAATATGATTTTTAAAACATTTTATTTTATCTCATAAAGTAAAAGCTGATTTTTAAAACATTTTATTTTATCTCATAAAGTAAAAGCTTGTTTTAAAAATCATAACATTTGCATGCTTCTTTAAAATATTTATCGCATAAAAATTTTATACTTTTAAAATCAGTTTTTAAAAATATCTTATAAATTTAAAACATCATTTAAAAAATTCCATGTTTAAAATTTATCACATAAAATTTTAAACAACATTTTAAACTTATCGCATAACGTTTTAAAGCTTTAAAACAATTTTAAAATTTATCACATAAATTTAAAAATTCCATTTTAAAACTTTCATGTTTAAAATTTATCATATAAATTTTTTAAACAAAAAAAATTAAATTTATCGCATAAATTTAAAGAAAACAATTTTCTGTAAAAGCATTCAAATAATAAATTCGCAGTCCAAGATCAGCATACAGGGATGGCTCTGATACCAATGAAGGGTTTTCTAGGACCCTTAGGGCACAAAAACTCTAGTCCCGTCCTAAGTCGGACGGAACATAGACAGAAATGCAGCGGAAAAAATTTTATGTTAATCTAATTAACATGCAACCCTAAGGAACCAGACCCTATTAGCCAGGATCTCTGCCAACTTGGGGTGGATCTGACCACCCCAAGAGGGATCTAACTACTGCGAATAATTAAATGAAAAACTTAAACACATACTCGGAATCTCAGCCCTGGGGCAGGCGAGATGTTCCGCACCGTCTTCCGAGCTGCTCCCGTCCCACGCCGAGCCGCTCCTTGAACCGCGCCCCGAACTGCTCCTCGAACCGCTCCGCATCCTGAGGCGATCAATCCCGTGTCGCCGAGCCAACCACGCGCCGAAGAAAGTTTCACGCGAGTGAAACCTCCGCCTAGATTTCGGATCTGAATCCGAACTCCTTTGCGGCTTTGCTAGAGCCCTCAGGAGCAAGGCAGAAATTTATAGGGAGAGGAGAAATATTAATTTAGCTTAGATCCGAGCGTGCTCCAACATTTACGAGAGCCGCTCAGATCTAGAGCTTGGGACGAGTTTGGAGGAAGGGGGGAGGCCCCTATTTATATAGGCGGCGGACTCTCCCCTTTTCTCAAAATCCGATGTGGGACTAATAATTGAGAGTTTAATTAAATCAAGTTAGTTTGCCTTTCACAAAGGGCAAAATTCCTCGAATTTTAACTCCCTCAACATTGAGCTTCAATGTTGGTACAACCTACCAAATCGAAGAGGGTTCAACGGTGAACGCGTAGAAAAAACTGCTCATCAATCCGAGTCCGTTTGACCCTTCAAACAATTGTCCAAAGTTAGCCAAAAGTCATGCTTCTCTTAGAAACGTAGCCGTTAAGAAAATCCCAGGTTTCAAAAAACCCTAACCAGAAAATTCGGGCTTGGTGGGCTTCCATTTTCGTTGGTTTCAGCCCAACAGTTTGGGCTGACTTGTTTTGGCTATAACTTATGCATTTGGACTCCGTTTTTGACGTGGTTTGAACCTGCGTTTAGAGCGGGACGATCCCGTCATCTAGGTAACCTTTTCAACGTGTTTATTTAATTAAATATAGTCTTAAACAATTTAAGACACATTTAATCTCTTTTGCATCATATGAAATTAGTCCCTATCTAGGCTTAAATTTTCATTTGCATCAAATACAAATAATCCGAGGGCATATTCCTCTACATCTCCCACTTGCACTCAGGATCATTTATCCCGAATGCAGAAGATGATTACAAACATCTTTTGCAATATTTTATCCCTTGCATCAAATGCAAATTATTCTCCCTAACTAATTTCTACCTATTACTAGACGAAGATCGCACTCTGTGTGAGACCCTACAGCCTGACCCTTACAACAGGTTAGGCTCAAAGCCCTATACGGCAGTGACCACGAGCAGTGGTTGCCGTCCCTGCTTCAAGAATCATCATTATGTGGTTGACTCATTGACATGAGTATTGTCGGGACCACCCTGACTGTTTCCGTGATGAATTCCGCAGTTATAGTCTCTTCGTCTAAACTATGTCGTATAGATCAAGTCTAGGGTACGGTCAAACTGTCAACCCCAATAACTTGACTCCGGTTAGTTTCTATCGATATTTTAGTCAAAAATGTTGGACTTCTTCCAACATACTCTGGCCAGAGTTTTTACTAAAAACCGAACTAACCCTACGACACTAACTCCCATTGAATGGGAGAGACGAATCCTCTCATGGTCATTACTCGCCTCGTACGCTTCAAGTGACACCCAATCAAAGACCTTTCGATAGGCCTTGCCTCGAAGCTAGGTCATTTGATCTAAGTGGCACCGTTCATGCACAGGTTCGTCAAAATGACCTCAAGTCAAAAGATATTTATATTTTGGATCTTCCTAAGTCATATGAACAATGTCTCGTTGCCAACACAAGTGAACAACACTTATGGCATCGACGCTTTGGACATGTGAACTTTGGAACACTTTATATGCTTTCAAAATTAAATTCCATTAAAGGTTTTCCGAAGCTCGTTTTTGAAAAGAAAAGTTTTTGTGATTCTTGTCAACGTGGCAAGCTTCCTAAATCTTCATTTAAACCTAAGAAAAGCATTTCTACTAAACGGCCACTAGAGCTATTACATCTAGACTTATTTGGGCCAACTAGAGTTGCTTCCTTAGGAAATGCAAGATATGGACTTGTCATCGTAGATGATTATTCGAGATTTACATGGGTATTTTTCTTATGTAATAAAAATGAAGCTTTTGAAAACTTCACAATATTTGTGAAGAAAGTACAAAATCTCATCGGAACCACCATTGTCACTATTCGTAGTGATCATGGGGGTGAATTTGAGAATGCGTCTTTCTCAAATTTTTGTGATGATCTTGGAATTACTCACACGTTTTCTTTCCCTCGCGCACCCCCTCAAAATGGTGTTGTTGAGAGGAAGAATAGAACGCTTGTGGAGTGTGCTCGCACCATGCTTGATGATAGCCATCTTGGCCATCAATTTTGGGCGGAAGCGGTACACACCGCTTGCTATGTGTTTAATAGAATACTTTTGAGGCCCGGCACCAAACAAACTTGCTATGAATTTTTGTTTGGTAGATTGCCTCAAGTTAAACATTTTCGTGTTTTCGGTGCAAAATGTTTTATTTAAAACACGTATGAAAATTTGGACAAGTTTGATCCGAGATCGGATGAGGGGATATTTATTGGGTATTCCCCACGTAGCAAAGCCTACCGGATATACAACAAAAGATCCTCTACGATCGAGGAATCACTACATGTCTCTTTTAATGAGAATTTTACTACTTCTAGAATTTCTAATGATGATGATTCTATGGATGTTTTATGTGATTCGTTTGATAATTCTAAGTCTAATGATTCAATTGATTCTATTGATACTAACCCAACTAATGAGGTTGTTGAGAATGTTCCTAGTGATCAGGAAATTCCCAAACTGCTTCATACGGTTCGTGACCACCCCCATGAGCAAGTTATTGGCAATATTCATGATAGAGTCAAAACAAGATCGCAAGTCCACCACTTCGCCAATTGTGCCTTTGCCTCATCGATAGAGCCAAAGAATATAGTTGAAGCATGCGAAGATAGTGATTGGATCCTTGCCATGGAGGAGGAACTCATTCAATTCGAGAGGAATGAGGTATGGGAGCTTGTTCCTTTGCCATCGAAGAACCACACCGTCATAAGTGAAAAATTTCCAAATCATGTTTTTAAACTAAAGAAAGCTCTTTATGGTTTGAGACAAGCTCCTCGAGCTTGGTATGATCGCCTAAAGAATTTTCTTTTGGATTTGAATTTTAAAATGGGCGAAGCCGATTCTACACTTTTTGTTAAGCATGCGAATAATGATATTTTATTAGTTCAAATCTATGTTGATGATATCATTTTCGGTGCTACTAACTTCACTCTTTGCGAAGAGTTTTCTAATGTTATGAAGGAACAATTTGAGATGAGCCACATGGGCGAACTCAAATATTTCTTCGGTCTCCAAATTCGCCAATTGAACGATGCAATCTTCATCCACCAAACGAAATACACGGTGGAGTTGCTAAAGCGACTTGGAATGGAGAATGCCTCCTGGAAAAAGACTCATATGAGCACTACAACGCATCTTAATAAAGATACGGGCGGAAAAGATGTAGACATTCGTCTATATCGATGTATGATAGGTAGTTTACTTTATCTTACCGCTAGTAGGCCTGATATTATGTTTGACGTTTGTATTTGTGCTCGTTATCAGTCTCAACCTAAGGATTCTCACTTAGTAGCGGTTAAACGTATTTTCGCTATCGAAGTTACACTTTAGATTTTGGGTTACTTTATCCGAAATCTAGCACATATGAGTTAGTCTCATATAGTGACGCTGATTATGCGGGATGCAAATCCGACAGGAAAAGTACTAGTGGCACTTGCCATTTTCTAGGAAATTCCCTTGTCTCTTGGTTTTCCAAGAAGCAAAATTCGGTATCACTTTCAACCACCGAGGCGGAATACATTGCCGCCGGTGCTGCTTGTGCCCAGGTTCTTTGGATGAGACACACACTAAAGGATTTTGGCATTCGTTGTGATACTAGCCCTATCATGGTGGATAACCAAAGTGCTATTTGTCTTTCAAAGAATCCGGTGCACCATTCCCGATCTAAACACATAGATGTCCGACACCATTTTTTTAGATGATCATGTTGCTAAAAAGGACATCATTTTAGTGTACGTTGAAACCCAAAAGCAAATCGCCGATATTTTCACGAAACCCCTAAAGGAGGACTCCTTTGTGCGGTTGCGTCGAGAATTGGGGATTATGGGTGAATCCGAGATATAGGATTCATGTTTCATTCAATTATCTTGCATAATATTATATTTCGCAATATTTCGTCATGCTAGACTTATTGGATTTTTCGGGATTTTATGTGATATTTTTAAATTTATGCTCGAATTCATATTCGAATGTCGTATTTGAGATTTCGATGTTTAATGGGGTAGTTTAGATGATTTTTGAGAGGTTTGTGATGTATCGTCCAAGTGTATTGAGGAGAGAACTTATTTGTCAATTTTTGGACTCATCTAGTCTGTCTCAGTTCATCAACCAACCGACTAGATTTGCATCTAGTCGATCAGCTAATGAACTCAGACCGACTAGCTCATTCTCTAAACTTTTGGAATCTTTTAGTCGGTATCAGTTCAATCTCCAACCGACTAGATTCGTATCTAGTCGGTTAGTAAAAGAACTCAGACCGACTAACTCAAGCTATTAGGATTTCCTCTCCAGCTTAGCTCTATTAGTCGGTTCAAGTTCACTTATCGACCGACTAGATTTAGTTCTAGTCGGTCAGTATTTGAACGTAGGCCGACTAATTCTCTTTCAAGAATTTTCGTTTTGCCTCTGTTTCGACTTAGTCGGTTCAAGCTCATTTACCGACCGACTAGATCGTAATCTAGTCGGTCAATGCTTGAACTGTGACCGACTAAGTGCTCAGGGGCAGTCACGTCTTTTCACGATTTCGACCGACTTAATCCCAATCTGATCGATTCTTTCTCATTTTAGTCGGTCTCTTCTTCCCTCCAGCTCGAAAACCCCCAAACCGCAGCTCGTGACTCTTCGACTTCCGTCGATCTCCGGCCACTTTTCCGTCCAACCGCCGCCGTCGATCTTCCTCCCCTAGGTATATCTCCTCCTCCTAGGTCGTTTTCGAGTTCTAGGGCTTCATTTCTTCTCCTAGGGCTTGATTTTGTCGATTTAGGGTTTCAAACTCCCTCTAGGGTTTGATCTTGCCTTAAGCCTGTTTCGATTTCACTTTCTAGGGTTTGTGCTTAGGTTGTTTGATCTTTTTCTATCGATTGATTGATCTCGTTGTGCCACGAATATGGCAAAGACGAGGATTCCTATCACTCCCTCTGGGGCATCCCCCATGACCGTAGGGCCATCTAACCCGAGGAATCCTTCTAAGCCCAAACGTCGTGCTAAATCAACCCAAGCTTCTCCGTCTTCGCCTCCTCTGAAGAAGCAGAGGACGGCGACCGTCAAACCCGGTAAACATTCTAAGTCTAGAAAGCCTATACTCCATACCCCCTCTACTCCTCCTGATTCCGATACTGAGTTTAGACCCGAGGATGAGTCTGGCCATACGGAACCCACTCCTCCACTTCGTCCTAGGACTCGACAGCCTAAGGGAAAGGGCCCAATGCCAGCTGGTGGTGTTGACATATCGTTGTGTCGCGACGACCCTATGTGTCTAGCGGCCTACAACCGTATTGAGCACTGCCCGATGCTATTGGAGCACTATGTTCAGTTTTCAGACTTCCTTGGCTTAGCTGATCTCCTATCCTATAGTGGGCTCCTAGACTACCTTCGCTTCGACCCTAAGGCGAACCCTCGACCCTATCCTCGCCTGGTCAAACTATTTTATGCAAATCGTGTCCGGGGCCACTACGATGAGAGCCACTCCATCGAGACTACTGTCTTGGGGACTCCTATAGTCCTCACGGCAGAAATCTTGGGGGAGTTGCGTGGTTGTTCATCGTCTGGTCTCCTCCCGTCTGACATCTCAGTTGATGATATCTCCTCTTTGGATCAGTCTGTTCTAGCTGATATCTTCCATGTGATCCCTCCTGCCTTCATTGGTGTTCCTTCGAAGTCATTTAAGCCAAATGCATGGGTGCTCAATCTCATTCTGAAGTCGTGCTTGCTTCCCAAGTACGGCTCATCTTCTCTGCCATCCCAGCCGTTCCTAAAGTTGATTTACGCTCTATTCTTGGGTTGCGAGATTAATTGGGCTCGCGTTATACTCGATAAGATGGACTCTTTCGAGTGTGTTCGCAAGACCACTAAATCTACGCATATCCCTTATCCTTGTCTGTTGACTTTGGTGTTCCGTCATTTTCGCGTGCCTTTGCCTCCTGACGATGAGCGTCCTCTTGGTCCTCCACTGAACGCGACGGCCGTAAAGAAATCTCTTGCGGTACTCCGTCACGTGCAGTGGACGACTCCTTCTGCATCCCAGGCCACATCTTCAGCTGCTGCAGCCCCTCCTCCTACCACCACACTTGATGATGTCGTTCGCTTACTTCGTTGTCACGAGTCTCGTTTGGCTCGTACCGAGGACGTAGTGTGCCGTATGGCTAGTTTGATGGGTATTCAGCTTCCTCCTCCTGTTTCTGAGGACGAGGAGATGGATGAGAGGAGATTGATGAGCTTGTCACCTCTTTAGCTCGTGGCGCTGAGGACACTGCTGCTGCTGCTACCACATCTGCTCTTGGAGCTGCCACCTCTTCCGGTGCTCCAGAGACTTCTGTGCCGGTGGATCAGACTTCTGATGCTGCTGCTGCTCCTGCTGACGTCCATGATCCAGTCGTGCCTGCTGATGTTCCAGCTGATACTCCTGCCGTTGAGCCAGTCGTCGATGTCTCCACTCCTGCCCCGACGATCCCTTCTGTACACACTCCACTCCTTGCAGCAGAGCCTGAGTCCACTCCCTCGACTGGACCCACGGAGACTGCTGATCCTGCCACTTCCTCCTGAGCGTCAGTTTGGAGGCCTCTCCTGTGATCATTGGATGATACATCTTTTTAAGAGTGTTTTGGTTTAAGATGGAGTTTTGGCGGTGTTTTGATGTATTTTGGATTTTGGATGTCGGGTTCTTGATGTACTTTCATTTTGTTGGATGTTTGACTTTGATGATATGTCGATGATGTTGTTGTATCTTTTGGTTGGTGATATAGATGTTGCACTCTGTTTGTTGTAGTCGATGTATTGTTGCTTGTACTCATGGTATTCATATATATATACATCGATGTTCTCTTTTACTTCGTCGTGCACATTTAATATTCATTCAATGTCTATGATATGTGAATTCGTCACTCGACGCTTATATACTTGGTTAAATAGATTATATTTCTATGATTGCATAGAATTGTTTTCCATGCATAAATTTAACCAAGAATATTGAGTATTGAAGAGTACGTTTCTTTATTCAATAAGTGAATTTATATTTGGTATTTTGATGATTATAATTTTCGTTTTACGAAAATGGACAATTTGGCACACTTTGATTCGTTTTCGACTATTTTCATTGGTGTCAATTTGGTCCATCGTCATAATCTACGACTCCCGACGTTGGATTTTCTTTATCCTTGTTGTTGTTGTTGTATGCCCCCCATTTTTGGGATAATGCCAAAGGGGGAGAGATAATGATAATGATTAGGGCAAATGAAAATTTAACTCAATTTCCAAGAATCTAATTTGATATGTTAGATTCAGGGGGAGTTAAGATATAGATAAGGATTTTCAAATCCGATATTTCAAAATTCGATTCTCAATTTATATCTTACTCGTCTGATTGATGCAATTAATATATATTCAATTTGGAATTAACGTATCATCAATGCAGGGGGAGTAAGTATTTTACATTTGAATCATTATTTTTGATTATTATTTATGTTGGTTTGTCAACACCAAAAAGGGGGAGAATGTTGAGTATTGGACTCCCTGGATTTGGTTTTGGATGATGAGCAAACATAAATAATTCATGAACTAACAATTTGTGAGCGCAGTTATGGAGATCGTCGCCAAATTCACGAGAACACTCATAGCGACATCTCAAGACTTCTCGAAGCTCATATTCAATGCCTAAAGCTTCGTTGAAGCTTTTGGACCATTTTGGAAGTCATGAAGATTTGATCGAAGCTCTCGAAGACCGTTCTTTAAGGTTTTATTTATAGTCTTTTAGTTTCGATCTATAGAATGTTAAGCCTTGAGTATATCTTACATTTCTATCTTCATAACGCTCATATCTTAGCTCTAGGATCTTAGTAGAAGTCCATTCTAACTTCCTCGAAGCATCACGCTTCGATTCGGACTTTATTGTGCATGTTAGTTGGTTCAAGAAGAAGAACTGACCGACTAGATGGTGATCTAGTCGGTCGGCAAAGCTTCTTGGACCGACTAGTTTCAGTTTGTATTTTCTTGCTCAGTACTGTTTACAGTTAGTCAGTCTACGTTGACTCACCGACCGACTTGTTTGTGAACTAGTCGGTTAGTGATGCTTTTTTGACCGACTAGTTGAGCTTTACTGTACATGCCAATTTTCTCCTAAGCTACTGTTTATCGTTAGTCGGTCTAAGGACGTTTGTCGACCGACTAGTTGATGATCTAGTCGGTCAACATTTGTTCTTGGACCGACTAAATCAACTTGTATTCAGACTAATAGTTTTTGACTCTTAGTCAGTCTAAGTTCACTGAACGACCGACTAGTTGTGAAACTAGTCGGTCAGACAGTCTTCTTGGACCGACTAGATTTCTAGGTCTGAAATTCACTCTGTTCTCTGTTCATCACTTAGTCGGTCCATGTTGTTTGACTGACCGACTAGTTGATGAACTAGTCGGTCAGTGTTTGTTCTTTGACCGACTAACTGCTTCAGATTTCTTTCCGTTGGGATTTGACCTAACTCGTTTTTATGGGACCCTATAAATACGAAGCTTGGTCATTTCTCTCTAGGTTAGAGCTGATATTAAGAGATTCATTGAGATTGAAAGAGTTAGAGATTCTCACTCATTTCCAAAGCTCTCTCCCTCACAAGAAATCCATTCTCTCACATTCTAGATCTAGAATCCATCTTGAGAGAAGTTTGTTCTTGGTGAGCCTTTCAAGCTCTAGCTTGATTCAAGTCTCCAAATCACTCCTAGGCACCCATTGCTGCTCATTTCAGTGGTGCTAGGTCTTGGTGACTTCCTATTCCTCAAATCCCTCCTTGCACCTATTTGGTAAGAAAACTCAAGGTATAGGAATTTGTGGTAAGATTGTTTACTTCATATAAACTCATTTATTGCTTATTGATTCTCTCGGTTGTGAGAGAAGGTTGTGATCCCGGGTTGTGGGATTCACTATTGCCATTACATGTATGATTTGATCTTGTGAAGGTTTTTCACAAGATATCATAGTGGAAATCTTAGGTTAGGGTTTCTAACCTAAGTATCCGGAGGGGATCCGGGTGGTTGGGACGTAGGATCACCGAGAACAAGTCGGGGAGACTTGGGTGGATCCGAACCCAGTAATATTCAATTGTTAGCATTGTTAATTTTGTTGTTGTCATCAATTTAAGCTTCCGCAAATTGATTTGGTAGTTGTTTGCACGATAATTTAGAATTATACTCCTTGTTATTTTTAAAGTACTATTCACCCCCCCCCCCCCCTAGTACTTGTGCAGTAGCTTGTAAGGCATTACACATATTGTGTGATATCTCTTATACTCCAAATAGAAAGCATTCAATTGAAAAGTGTGTGGTCTATGATTATGTATGCCGCTTTAGATGCCTCAGACGATGTTAATTCTAGAATGATTCCATATTTCATACTATTTTGATATTCTTGGGTTTCTATTCTGAATGCATCCATATGATTATGATATCGAGATAAAAATCTTTGCCATGTGTTTTATATTCGTCGTATGCTATATGAGTAAGCAAAACCCACGTCCTGAGAAAATGTTATAGCGCCTCTCTCTTTGTTTTCTTTCCTTATCCATTTTCTATTTCTTTTTTCATTTTTCCTTTTCTTTATTTTTTCCGTCGGGTTCGCCTTTTGCTTGTCTTCCTCGAAGACGAGTAAGAGGTAAGCTTGGGGGATTTTGATCACTCCATATTTTATACCTTTTTCTGTATGTTTTCGTGACGTTTTGATCACCCATATTGCATTTTTCACGATTATTCGACGATATTGTGATGCTTTTCACTATTTCTTGTTTTTGTCGTATTTCAGGAAATATGGAGCGATTTGGAGCGAAAATGAGACCAAAGGAGTTTCATGCACTTCGGAGTGTCGTCCACGGCTTATTTGAGGACTTATCAGCGACGGAGGATGAGCGGAAGAAGAAGGAATTTGATAGGAGCGATGAGGAGGCAAAAAGGAGAAGAAATGAGCTCAAGAGTACATCACTCGGCCGAGCAAGACCGCTCATTCGACCGAGTGAAGGATCACCCTCGCCCGAGTAGAACGGATACGCACCAAAGATTTCAGACGTTCACTCGGCCGAGCAAGGATTTCCATTCGGCCGAGTATGAAAGTTCACTCATCCGAGTGGTACAGGGAATTCAGATAGAGATGAGCTGAAGTTACTGGAAAATGTGAGAAAGCTCACTCGGCCGAACAAAGATTGCTACTCGGCCGAATGAAGAAGACTGCTCGGCCGAGTCACCCCGAGAGACGGACCCCTGAAAACCCTGAAGTTACTGTTATTTTACAGGGTTTGTCACTCGGGCGAGTGACAAGGGTCACTTGGGCGAGTGACCCTCTCCGACTGCTGCTAGGAATGCGAATTCTGGGCTGCGCAGGGGCAGTTTTGTCACGATTTTTTAGACGATTTTGGCTTGTATTTAAGCCCTGTTTTTACCTTAGTTTTAGGAGAGACTTGAATTATTTTTTAGAGAGTTCTTTTATGTTTTTGACGACTATTCTTTGGAGAAATCTCAGCTGGAGATCATTGGCTACGTCATTGGTTTGTTCTTTCTTATTAAAAATCTCATTTTTATGAATTGTTTCTTATTTGCAATGAATTGTGACATGATTATTGTTGTTATTTCTAAGATTTTCATCACGATTAGTGAGTAGTTCCGTTGTCAAGGGCATGGGGATGAACCCTTTGGACCCGATCTTTTGAATTGTGATGAATTTGTAGATTTGTTGCTAGAATTGATAATGGTTAGGTTGTGATCGATATATTACGAGTAGCTAGGAATTCATATCGATTGGGATTTGCAAGAGATTGGATCCCAATTGATAGGAAGGCCTAGATATTCGATTTAGATTGATAATTGGAACTCTCTAGATTTGGTTTGCAAGAGATTGGACCAAAGCTAGGATTTTTAATTATGAATCTATACCAATATTCATTTGTAAGAGATTGGACGAATACGAACTATCATAACCTAGATCGTAGCTTGAGTTTGCACGAGAGTGGGCTCGAGATGCGATTGGACGATGAAGTCGATCTTCACGCTAGCGGCTTAGGGTAGAGTTTGCACGAGAGTGGGCTCTATTTTAGGTTTGCTATAGACCGGCAATAGTGCGAGAGCGTGAGCTTGGTTCTACATTAAGTTGCGACTAATTCACCTATATTCAAGCTTAGCAACAATGAAATTTATGATTCACAAGGATGAGAGACGGTCCGTAGTGGGGATTTCTGATCACTCCTTATTTTACACCTTTTTCCCGCATGTTTGCATGCCATTTAGATCGCCCAAATCATGTTTTTCACGATATATCGACGATATTGCGATGCTTTTCACGATTTGTTGTTTTTGTCGCATTTCAGGTGATTTGGCGTGATTTGGAGTGATCTCGAGATGCGCTTACTCCAGAGGGTCACCGACGACCTCCCCGAGGGGTATTTTGCTGTTGGAGAGGAGCGGAAGAAGAACGGACGTCGCAGGAGCGACGAGGAGGCCAAAATAAGCAGATTGGGCATGTTTAGTGTCCCACTCGGCCGAGTGGAGGAGCCACTCGGCCGACCAGCGAGACACCGCTCGGCCGACCAGATCAGACACGATTTACCTGTGCACTCGGCCGAGCGACGGAGACCACATCAGCCGAGTGAAGACATCACGTCCGCCCGAGTGGCGCCCAGACGAAGCCCTTCAAAAATCTCCAAGTTTCTGTTTTTCGGCTGCCTGAGCTTCAGAAGACCCACTCGGCCGAGTGGAGAATCCTGTCCGCCCGAGTACAATGAAGCCATCGGCCGAGTGACGACAACTCACTCGGCCGAGCCGCCCCCGAAGTAGAGACCCCTGAAGGCCCCGACTTACTGGAAAATTACAGGGTTTCTCACTCGGCCGAGCGACCTTTGTCACTCGGCCGAGTGCGACGCGCTGCCTGTAGCGAAAATTGCGGAAAACAGGCTGCGCAGGGGTATTTTGGTCACAGTTTTTGGACGATTTTGGGGGCTATTTAACCCCTGTTTTTACCCTAGTTTGAGAGAGCTTCTCCTTAGATTTTTTGCAGCTTTTTAGATTAGCTTTTTAGTTTTATTCTTGAGATTGGAGAGGAGAAAAAGTTTGATTTTTGTTGGATTAATTGAAGAACTCCATTGGTTTGTCTTTCTCTTCTCTAAAAATTCTATTTTTATTGCATATCTCAATATTGTGATGAATTCTATTGCTTATTTCATTGATTATTTTTGTGATCTTGCTATGAATTATGAGTAGTCGCCACGTTTTGGGGCGTGGGGATGAACCCTACAAGCCCAACTTCATATTTGTGATGAATTAGTAGAAATCTTGCTAGAATTGATATCTAGGGATTAGGTTGGGATCAATCTACTACGGTTAGCTAGGAGTTCATACCGATCGGGATTTGCAAGAGATTGGATCCCGATTCGATAGGAAACCCTAGAAATCCGAATTGGGTTGGAATCGAATTTCCGTAGTATCGGTTTGCAAGAGATTGGACCGATACTAGGGTTTCCGGTTGCAATTCCGTGCCAATACCCGTTTGCAAGAGATTGGACGGGTAGGAACTATCCCAATCGAGATCGCGAGCCGAGTTTGCAAGAGATTGGGCTCGGTGCATGATTGGACGATGATGTTGATCCTAATGCTAGCTTTCCTAGGCTAGGGTTTGCAAGAGATTGGACCCAAACCTAGGATAGCTATAGACCGGCAACAGCGCGAGAGCGTGAGCTTGGTTCTACATTCAGTTGCAACTAGTCCATCCAAAATCTCAATCTAGCAATTTTGAAACCGACGAACCACATTTATGAGATACGGTGAGTAGCGGGGATTCCCCATTCCCTAGACGTTCTTTATTTGATTTGATATTTCCGCACTTTGTCTGACGATTGTGACAGGATCGCCAAAGGCAAATCTTTCTTCTTGAATAGCCAGGGTGATTGGAACAAGCACGGTCATTCGTCCTCCCTGTGTTCGATATCCCGCTCGCTGCTACACCGTGCACTTGCGGTAAAACTACAACCGTTCTTTAGGGTTACGTCCCGGAGCGATCAAGTTTTTGGCGCCGTTGCCGGGGACTGCGTTTAGACGGTGTTCGTCATATACCACCCGGTTACTTCTTCTTTCTCTCTTTCTTTACTTTCTTCTGTTCGCACATTCTCCTTGTATTTTGCATAAGGCCTTTGCAGGAAGAATGGAGAATGCAATGTCAACAATAGAACTCAGTCAGGAAGACTATGACTCCTTCACAGACCTCCTTAAGGAGCTTGTCGATGAGGTCCACGCTACCGGAGCTTTTGCTATCGACGTCAAGGACCCCGACGAACAACTGTTTGCTAGTTTCGTGATGGACCAGATCTCCCCGGAGGGGACTATCGGGGGCAATGTCAGAGTTGACGTGATCGACGACAAATTATATTTCGAAAACGGTGGAACAAGTGTCGAGGATCGCCATACTCCGGGAGGATCTTCAGAGCAAACCAGCTTTCAAGGAGTTACACCCCATGACACTTACTCTTGCCTCTATGAATCGTCTGATGTGTTTCATGATTCCAGGGACGAACCGGAGCCGAGCGAAAGCTCTAACGAAGCTAGTGCAGAATCGGAGAGCGTTTATTTCGATGCATCATCCTCACTAAGTAGTGAGTCTGACTCTTCACAAGAGAGCGCGCCACCTGAGCACGAGCTAGACCCGGATGGCAAGGAAGGAGCGGAACTCATGCGAGCCGATGAAGTAGAAGGAGAGGCGCCTCTTCAGGTAGAACTTAAACAATTACCTCCGAATCTAAGGTACGCCTTTTTGGGTAACAAATTAACTTTCCCGGTGATAGTAAACTCCCACCTCGCGCCAGACCAACTTGAAAAACTCCTAGACGTTCTTAGGAGCCATAAAGATGTCCTGGGATACACTATCTCCGATCTAAAAGGGATAAGCCCTAGGCTTTGCACGCATAGGATCCATTTGGAGGATACCGACGCCACCTCCATAGAGCCTCAAAGGCGGTTAAACCCGAACATGAAGGAGGTGGTTAAAAAGGAAATCCTAAAATTGCTAGAAGCCGGTATAATCTATCCTATTTCAGACAGTAGATGGGTTAGCCCAGTTCACGTCGTCCCCAAGAAAGGGGGGATGACTGTCATAAAAAATGAGAAAGGTGAGCCCATATCTACGCGCACCGTCACGGGATGGCGAATGTGCATTGACTATAGGAAACTCAATAAAGCCACCCGAAAGGACCATTACCCATTGCCCTTCATTGATCAAATGCTTGAACGCCTCGCAAAACATAAATACTTTTGCTATCTAGACGGGTATTCGGGATTCTTCCAAATCCCTTTGCACGAAGATGACCAAGAGAAGACAACTTTCACTTGCCCCTATGGCACCTATGCCTACCGTAGGATGTCGTTTGGCCTTTGTAATGCTCCCGCCACCTTTCAGAGGTGTATGACATCCATATTTTTCGATTACATTGAAAATATTATGGAAGTCTTTATGGATGATTTCTCGGTTTATGGAAGTGAGTTTGACTCTTGTTTGGAAAATCTTACTAAATTTCTAAAAAGGTGCCAACAAAACAATCTCACTCTCAATTGGGAGAAGTGTCACTTCATGGTCACGGAAGGTATAGTTCTCGGACACCTAGTCTCTTCGAGAGGGATTGAGGTAGATAAAGCAAAGATTGAGGTAATCGAGAAACTCCCTCCTCCTATTAATGTCAAAGGCATTAGAGGCTTCCTTGGTCACGCGGGGTTTTACCGCCGCTTCATCAAGGATTTCGCCTCGATTGCCCGACCACTTACCTCTTTGCTCGCTAAAGATATTCCTTTTATTTTTTCAGGTGAATGCTTACAAGCCTTCAACGCCTTGAAAGAAGCACTAGTCTCCGCGCCCATCATACAACCGCCGGATTGGAGCCTTCCTTTTGAGCTAATGTGCGATGCTAGCGACCAAGCCATTGGAGCGGTATTGGGACAAAGAAAAGATGAGAAGCTTCATGCGATATACTATGCGAGCAAGACATTGGACTACGCGCAGAAAAACTACACAACTACCGAAAAGGAGCTTCTAGCGGTCGTCTATTCCATAGAGAAATTTCGCTCCTACCTCCTCGGTTCCAAGGTGATTGTCCACACCGACCATGCGGCATTGAAGTATCTTTTAAGCAAGAAGGAGGCCAAACCTCGGTTGATTAGGTGGATACTCTTGTTGCAAGAGTTCGACTTAGAGATCAGAGATAAGAAGGGTACGGACAATGTCGTGGCGGATCATTTATCCAGGCTCATGTGTGACAAGGAGGACGAGAGTTTGCCTATCGACGACACATTCGTGGATGAGAGGCTATATGCCATAAGGACCGGTGAAGTACCTTGGTACGCGGACTTCGTCAACTACTTGGCTTGTGGAATCAAACCGCATGGGATGTCTACGCAACAAAAGAGGAGATTTCTGCATGAGGTCCGTAGCTATTTTTGGGAAGATCCCTACCTTTTCAAGATATGCAAAGATAGTGTCATTCGTAGGTGTGTTTCTAAAGAGGAGGCGACATCCATCATTTTGCATTGCCACGGTCTACCATGCGGAGGACATCATGCCGCCTCTAAAACAACCGCTAAGATCTTGCAGAGCGGATTCTTCTGGCCAACAATGTTTAGGGACACCCACGCTTTTGTGAAGGGGTGCGATAGATGCCAACGGACCGGGAATATCTCCAAGCGCAATGAGATGCCGATGAGACCCATCCAAGAAATCGAGCTTTTTGATTGTTGGGGAGTAGACTTCATGGGGCCATTTCCGTCGAGCAATGGTAACAAATACATCCTATTGGCCGTTGACTATGTCTCCAAATGGGTGGAAGCAATTGCCACCCCTACTAATGATGCAAGGGTCGTCTCCAAGTTCTTTAAGCAAAATATCTTCCCACGCTTCGGAGTGCCTCGTACCTTGATAAGCGACGGGGGAAGCCACTTCATAGAGAACAAGTTTGAAGCCATGCTAAAGAAGTACGGGGTAAATCATAGGGTTGGCATGGCATATCACCCCCAGACAAGCGGCCAAGTGGAAGTCTCGAATAGAGAAATTAAGCAAATTCTCGAAAAGACGGTGGATCGATCTAGAAAGGATTGGTCAATGAAGCTAAACGATGCTCTATGGGCATATCGCACGGCCTTTCGCACTCCCATAGGCACCACACCGTTCCGGCTCGTTTATGGGAAAGCTTGCCACTTACCCGTAGAGTTGGAGCACCGCGCGTATTGGGCCATCAAAACCTTTAATTATGATTACAAGAGTGCGGCGGTGAGGCGACTCTTGGACATCAACGAGCTTGATGAGATAAGAAGAGACGCCTACGAAAGCTCAAGAATTTACAAAGAAAGGACCAAGATTCTCCACGATGCCCGCATAACCGTCACGGACTTCAAAGTAGGAGACAAGGTCTTGCTCTATAATTCCCGGCTCCGACTATTTCCCGGTAAGTTGAGGTCACGTTGGTCCGGACCTTTCACCATCAAGCATATACAACCGGGAGGAGCTTTCGAGTTGGAGAGCAAGGACGGTTCCACGTTCAAAGTAAATGGTCAGAGGCTCAAACACTATTCCGAGGGAGTCCCGACGGGCGAAACCAATAGAATATATTTGCTTAAGGGACGGCCGGATGATCTTTCATACCTCCTTGATGAGGTAATTGAGGAGGCGATCCCCCACTCTATTGGCGCTCTATTCGATGAAGATTTCGAGGAAGGCCCGGATTTAGGCCAAAATGAGAAGAAAGATGATTCCCCCGACCTCTCCGCTGAAGATGATGAAGGCGACGCTGATGTCGCAAGGATTCGAGAGCTCTGTAAGCTCTCGAAATTAAAGTCTCCAAAGAAAGCTCCTCCGGTACGGAAATCGGCATCACCGGTGAAGCCGTTGACCGGAGCAAATGCTAGCTTGGGGGAGCCTCCCCCCAACACTATTCGAGATGGGAGACCACCGAGGGAGAACACGCCGCCACGTCCAAATCCAAGCGCGCTCCCCGGAAAGTTTGATGGGTGCATCTCATATGCACGAAACATCCCGCATTGATTGAAAATTATAGGGGGTCGAGCTCACGACCTTAAACGAGCGCTTGTCGGGAGGCAACCCAACGGTTTTCGCTTTATTTTCACTTTTTCTTTATTTTCGTTTTAGAAATTTTTAGTGTTTTGAGTCGTTCGCCCAAAAATTTTGTGATAACGGGTCCTATTTTTCTTGACAGGAGAGGAGATAGGTAGATCCATCATGAGGAGGATGAACGCGACAATGAGGAGCGCCCCAAGAAGGCGCTCGACGCTTAGGAGGAAGATGGAATCAACTGGAGGAAGAAAGACGGAGTTTAGAGCCCAAACGAAGACAAACAGCAGAACACAAGGCTCACTCGGCCGAGTATACTAGTCACTCGGCCGAGTACATAAGTTCGTCCGGCCGAGCCGCTCACGAACGAGGGAAGTCTGCTGTACCCAACTCTCTGTTTATTTTCCTGATTTCAATATAACTGCTACTCGGCCGAGTATATATTCCCACTCGGCCGAGTAAAACGGATACACTCCTAGGGCGAGTCTTGCCGAGTAGCTTGAGCCACTCGGCCGAATGGACTTACTCCACTCGGCCGAGGCTGGTAAGGCCACTCGGCCGAAGCGTAAGCGAGGAGAAATTTTCATTGATCTCGCTCGGCCGAGTGGACTAGTCACTCGGCCGAGTCGTAACTTTTATTATATAAGGGGCGAGGGGGGGCACATTTTTCGAAACGCAAAAAACCCCCAAACAGCCCGACCCTTCAGCTCCCCTCGCCCGATACCCCTCGCTCACACCCTCACTCGCCCGACCAGCCCGCTCGCGCCGCCGCTCGGCCCGCCACCGCCGGCCGAGCACCCGCCGACGCCTCGCCCAAGTCGCCGCCGGCGGCCGCCGCTCCGATCGCCTCCGGTACCCCCTATTTCGCCTTTTTCGCCTCTTTTTGAGTATTTTTTGAGGATCCATGTGTTAAACGACCCCCAAACCCAAATCAATTCCTATATCTATCTATGATACCCCTAATGCTCCATACGTTTTGATTATTACCCGCTGATATCTCCATTTCACGCGCAGGTTGTTTTTGGGAGCTTAGGGGAGCCCAGGGGAGCTTCTCGGGACTGATTTGAGCTTCGTGGAGGCGCTGACTTCGCACGCTTCCATTGCTGAGCACTCGCGGCGTGTCTGGGTATACTCCTTCCACTCTTTTACACACACCGCACTTTTTACACTTTTCGGCGCGCTCGGGGCCGATATGCCGCCCCGGACACGGCCGCGGTCGAAGAGAGCTTCCGCCAAGCGGAAGCGGTCGGATGATGCCGGCCCCTCCCACGAGTTGGAGGACTCTCCTCCACCGTCTCCCACACACGCCGTCCACCCAGCACAGCCTGCAGGCCCCGCACACCCCGCACAGCCTGCAGTGCACCCACAGCCCGCACAGCCTCTCCCTGCCGCTGCACAGCCACCACCTCCGGCTCCACTGGTCGGGCCGCTCGGGATTACGTTCCGAGACGACGCACACCGCGCCGTCTTCGACCGTATCTCCCAGCGCTCGATCGTACCCTCCAGGTTTGCACACCTCGCTGACCTAGGACGCCTGGGGGTACTAGAGGGGATGCTCACGTTGTACGACAACGTGGGCTGGCGAGATTTCTTCCAGGTGTCGGCGGACACGTTCACCCGCCCGACACTTGAGGTTCTGAGTTCGATCGCCCGGACCGACGAGGGATGCTCGTTTCGGTTCATGGATCGAGAGTGCCAGGTCACTCTCGATATGATGAGAGCGTTTTTCTCGTGGCCTGCTGTCCCCGGTGCCGATCGCGGTTACGGCCCCACCCATATCCCCCCACCTTCCTTCGACGCCGGTGCCTTCTGGGCCCGGATTACGGGTCTTCACGCTGCATTTGACCCTAGTAGGGCCAAGGCCTCGGCCATTGTCCATCCCTGCCTCCGCATTGCTCAGCGCCTTATGGCGACGACCTTTTTGGCCAGATATGAGCCGGGCACGATGTCTACGCCAGAGCTCTACATGCTCTACGCGATGACACGTCCCAGAGCTCTATCTAGGGATGGCGATGAGCTTGTCCCCGCCGTCGTGATCGATATCGCGGCTTGGTTTTTGGACCGCATCATCGTATCGGTGGGCGCTCGCTCACCGATATGCTGCGGCGGCCTGATCACCTTGCTTGCTCTTATGACCGGCGAGGACTTCCCCGACGACTTGCGACGCGTCCCGGGCCCCACTTCTCTGTCGATAGATGTTATGGCCCGGATGAAGATGCTTCGTCCGCACGGTGAGCGTCACTGGGTCTGGTTGCACGGCCCTTACGGGGCCGATTACATGATTCTCCCGAGCCCTGCTCGGACTCAGATTGCACCAGCCCACGTTGACTGGCTCCCTGCGATGGATGTTCTCATCCCCGCTGCTTACGTGCTCGAGGCCGAGGAGGCCGAGCAGGCCCACGCTGCCCCTGTAGACCCTGTTGCACACCCTGCCGAGCCTGCTGCCCCTGTTGACCCTGTGGCCCCTCAGCCCATACCTGACGTTTCCGCTGCTCCTAACACCTCTGTCGGTGTCGAGAGCACCTCAGCTGAGCCCACTTCCACCACCTCCACCACTTCCGAGGCTGTCACCACCACTCCCACCACCACCACTGGCCCTCTGTCCGTCGAGCCTCTTTGCTCCGCACTCCCCGAGCGCCCATCGACCTTTGTTGAGAGTGGAGAGCCCTCGTTTTCCGCGGTCGTGGAGACCATGGCTAGCATGATCTCCGCTGGGGTTGCGCCTTTTGGTCCACACACTTCCACCCCAGCGGTAGTCACCTCTGTCTCCACCCCTGCTGTATTTTCCGAGAGCGTCGTGGCGTCTGTCCACACTTCTGTGCCACCGACCTCTCTGGCCGCCTCGCTGCCATTTTTGCACTCTTCTTTCGCTGCTGCTGCCTCCACTTCTCACCAGTCTGTGCCCCGGCCTCACACTGAAGCCAGGCCCACATTTGCGAGTGCAGCACCATTCGTACCCTTCCCCGCTGAGCCCGTCACATACACGACCCGAGTACGCCAGCCACGCCCTGCACAGCCCCGCCCGGTGCGTCCCTCTGCACCACCTCCCCCTGACACTGTACTTCAGAGCATTCGTGCTCTAGAGGGGGCGGTGAGTGGCCTCAGAGGCGACCTTAGGACCCTGTCCTCCACCGTCTCTGCGATGGCTGGCCGCTTCGAGCTGCTACCGCAGATTCATTACTGTCTCACCCAGGTTCTGGAGCGTCTCCCGCGCGTACCCCCACCCACCCAGCAGGTTCCCGCCCACACTTCCACACACACCCGACCTGCTACCACTTCCACACCCACACCCGCTCAGCGGCCTGTCCAGCCACCACCACCACCTCCGCCTCAGGACGGAGACGGTGCAGCACCACCTTCCTAGGCACCCTTGATGCCATCGATTCCTTTTGCCGTTGTGCTGCCCGTTTCTGCTGGGTCCTGATGCCTTTTTGTCCACCCCCCCCCCCCCTCCCCTCACTTATTTCGGGATTCTCTTTTTGATCATATCTTTATATATCTTTTTTGGGAGAGAGGGAGAGTTTTTGGTGCCACTTATATATCTGTATCACTCCTATCTGCGCATGCATCATGTCCGCATCTTATTTTCATTTCTTTATTTTTCTTTTTATTTTCATTTTTCATGCATGCATCCTCACACTCCCCTCGCACTTCTTGTCTCTCGGTGTGCCACACTTTGCACATTGAGGACACTGTGCCATTTAGCTTGGGGGAGTGAGTTCTCACGTTCTTTTTCGATTTGCCACCTTTATTTTTAGTTTTTCACACCATTCTTCGCTTTTGCACTTATCTTTTATCATTTTTCTTTTGTTTTTCCATGCATCACGTTTTTCTTATTTTTTCTGTGTGCCGCATTATAAATAGTTCTTTTTTTCCCTTTATCTTTATTTCTTTTTCATCTCATGCTAGAGATGACTTTTCTGTGATGATGATGACGTTGGATTTAGCTTACTCTATATGCATGCTATATTTGTCATGTCTTAGACCTTATTTCTGATATCATATGCTATGACTTGCCTTGCATCTAGAGATAGTAACCCACACTTTTGCCACATGAAAATGGATGAAGTTCTATTATTAGTTGAGTCTGAATATTCATATGTATGCTATCACAGAAAACACACCAAGATTCACGCATTGAATGCTTATATCTGGAGTACTGATTTCTTTTTCCTATATCACTTCTATATGCATGAATTGTACACTTCACTTCAGGATGATTGAATGATGTTAGCTATGATAAATCTGGATTAGTTAGCTTTTTGTGATCGAAACTGAGTAGATTAGATTACCCTGCTGAAGTTGTCGTGCATGTCTTATAGAGTGAACCGAGAGTTATATCTATTTCTTTCTCTACAAATCTTGAACATCATTTCTCTACTTTTATAATCATTGGTGAATCTCCCCTTAGCGATTCTATTTTATGGCATTTCCCCCGCTACTAATTCCCAGCTCCAAATCCCTTATTCTCTAAAAAAAGAGAAAAAAATAATAATAATAATAATAAAAGAGAGAAGAATATTCTTATATATCATTATCTCTCTTTGAGTTGGGATCGTTGTGTATATATGCTATATTGAAAAAAAAAACAACAAAAAAAGAGAAAAGAGGAAAAATCCTCAATAAAAGATCTCATCTCACTTTCTTCCTTTCTTCTTTCTTCTTATTACATTTGGAGCTATATAAAAATGGGGATGTGAATATTTTTTATGCCACCACGCTTATAGATAAGCTTGGGGGAGGGGATCCATTGATGTGTGAGAGAGTGACTACTTGACGTTGCACGACAACCTAGGCTAAGTAATATTCTATACTCGGTGAGATTATTTCTAGCTTTACGAAATCCAGAAATCTAAGCCTAGCGTTCATTTCATGAAATCCATACTTTTCTATTCTCTCTATTCTATTGTGTGATACTCTTATACTCCTGATAGAAAGCATTCAATTGAAAAGTGTGTGATCTGTGATTTGTATACCGCTTTAAATGATTCAGACGATGTTAATTTTAGAATTATTCCGTTTTTCATGATTATATCGTTGTTCGTGGGTTTTCCGTTTCTATTTGCACTATTATACTATGATATCAGAATAAAATCTTTTGACATGAGTTTTTCATTCGGTGCATGCTATATGAGTAAGTGAAACCCCCGTCCTGAGAAAATGATCTAGTAGCCTACCTCTTCGCTTCTCTCTCTCTCTTCTTTATTTTCATTTCGTTTTCCATTCTTCTCCGTTTTTCATTTTTCATTTTTTCGCCATTTTCGTTTTCCAAATTCCACCGGGTTCGCCATTTACTTATCTTCCTCGAGGACGAGTAAGAGGCAAGCTTGGGGGATTTTGATCACTCCTTATTTTACACCTTTTTCCCGCATGTTTGCATGCCATTTAGATCGCCCAAATCATGTTTTTCACGATATATCGACGATATTGCGATGCTTTTCACGATTTGTTGTTTTTGTCGCATTTCAGGTGATTTGGCGCGATTTGGAGTGATCTCGAGATGCGCTTACTCCAGAGGGTCACTGACGACCTCCCCGAGGGGTATTTTGCTGTTGGAGAGGAGCGGAAGAAGAACGGACGTCGCAGGAGCGACGAGGAGGCCAAAATAAGCAGATTGGGCATGTTTAGTGTCCCACTCGGCCGAGTGGAGGAGCCACTCGGCCGACCAGCGAGACACCGCTCGGCCGACCAGATCAGACACGATTTACCTGTGCACTCGGCCGAGCGACGGAGACCACATCGGCCGAGTGAAGACATCACGTCCGCCCGAGTGGCGCCCAGACGAAGCCCTTCAAAAATCTCCAAGTTTCTGTTTTTCGGCTGCCTGAGCTTCAGAAGACCCACTCGGCCGAGTGGAGAATCCTGTCCGCCCGAGTACAATGAAGCCATCGGCCGAGTGACGACAACTCACTCGGCCGAGCCGCCCCCGAAGTAGAGACCCCTGAAGGCCCCGACTTACTGGAAAATTACAGGGTTTCTCACTCGGCCGAGCGACCTTTGTCACTCGGCCGAGTGCGACGCGCTGCCTGTAGCGAAAATTGCGGAAAACAGGCTGCGCAGGGGTATTTTGGTCACAGTTTTTGGACGATTTTGGGGGCTATTTAACCCCTGTTTTTACCCTAGTTTGAGAGAGCTTCTCCTTAGATTTTTTGCAGCTTTTTAGATTAGCTTTTTAGTTTTATTCTTGAGATTGGAGAGGAGAAAAAGTTTGATTTTTGTTGGATTAATTGAAGAACTCCATTGGTTTGTCTTTCTCTTCTCTAAAAATTCTATTTTTATTGCATATCTCAATATTGTGATGAATTCTATTGCTTATTTCATTGATTATTTTTGTGATCTTGCTATGAATTGTGAGTAGTCGCCACGTCTTGGGGCGTGGGGATGAACCCTACAAGCCCAACTTCATATTTGTGATGAATTAGTAGAAATCTTGCTAGAATTGATATCTAGGGATTAGGTTGGGATCAATCTACTACGGTTAGCTAGGAGTTCATACCGATCGGGATTTGCAAGAGATTAGATCCCGATTCGATAAGAAACCCTAGAAATCCGAATTGGGTTGGAATCGAATTTCCGTAGTATCGGTTTGTAAGAGATTGGACCGATACTAGGGTTTCCGGTTGCAATTCCGTGCCAATACCCGTTTGCAAGAGATTGGACGGGTAGGAACTATCCCAATCGAGATCGCGAGCCGAGTTTGCAAGAGATTGGGCTCGTGCGCGATTGGACGATGATGTTGATCCTAATGCTAGCTTTCCTAGGCTAGGGTTTGCAAGAGATTGGACCCAAACCTAGGATAGCTATAGACCGGCAACAGCGCGAGAGCGTGAGCTTGGTTCTACATTCAGTTGCAACTAGTCCATCCAAAATCTCAATCTAGCAATTTTGAAACCGACGAACCACATTTATGAGATACGGTGAGTAGCGGGGATTCCCCATTCCCTAGACGTTCTTTATTTGATTTGATATTTCCGCACTTTGTCTGACGATTGTGACAGGATCGCCAAAGGCAAATCTTTCTTCTTGAATAGCCATGGTGATTGGAACAAGCACGGTCATTCGTCCTCCCTGTGTTCGATATCCCGCTCGCTGCTACACCGTGCACTTGCGGTAAAACTACAACCGTTCTTTAGGGTTACGTCCCGGAGCGATCAAGTTCATATCCCTAAACGCTTTATTATATTGATATTTTCTTGCTATTGAACGATTGTGACGATTACACCAAAATTATTCTTACTCTCTTGAGAGCTAGGTAATTAAAGTGAGATACTGACATTTGTCCTCCCTGTGTTCGATACCAACTCGCCACTACACCGTGCACATGCGGTAAAACTACAAGTCGTTTTTCGGGTGTATATCCGGACACGATCAGATCACCCTAGCTCGACTGTGGATAGTAATCCTTGGCCATATTCTGCTGAACCGCAAGGATGCGAATTATGATTATGTGACACCGTCGATTACATCTAGTCAATTACGTTAAAAATCTTCTTCAAGGTTAGTTGTAGCCATCCTTGCTTTTGGATTTTGGAAACTGTGGATTTCATGTTGTAGTTGTTGAATCAACTCAAGCAGTAACATGACTATTTTTTGGGAACCAATTCCATTAAACATGTGATGTAGTTCGACTTAACCCAAACTGTCGCATCGTGAACAAACCGAGTGTCAAGGTAAGTTTGGATTGGACAAGAAAGTAAGGGTCTGACTAGGTTTTTGTGGGTTGTTGAGCCAACTCAAGGTCATAAGTGACTATGGGTAAAAACCATAAGGGAATCACATTCGATGTGATTGATGAAGAGTCATCTACCGATTGCAGAGTTAAGCAACTTATTGAGCCAACTCAATGTTGTGAGACTCAGGGTGGTCGGGTCCCTTTCCCACTAAATATTATTATTTGTTTATCTATATGGCTTAAGATGATCGCTAAAATAGTGGGAGGTTATAGTTGAAAAAAAATCTATTTTAACTTTATTTAAAAATCATTAAACATATGCTAAACTATGAAATTTATATGTTATACCTGATGGAATCCAAGTCATAATATCCTAAAGATATATATTAGCTGGTCAAGATGATTGTTTAAGGAATATTAACTCAAAATCAAGTTTGATAGTCTAAACCAGCTTCTCACTGATCTTAAACTTTCCTTCATAGCACAATTTTATGGACTATGATTTCCTTGAGCTCTGTGTCCGACAAAATAAAAACACGCTGCCTGTCACTCGCCCCTATGCGGGGCAGCTTGAACATACTGATGTTCAAAGCAAGTTTCTTCATGCAATTTGTTGAGTCAACTCAAGGTTGTATGGAAAACAGTTTCGATCCGCAAGATTTGAAACTTCGATCAAACTGTTTGACTTGAAGATGAGTGCACGAGCGGTGCAAGATCATGTATCCAAATCGGATCTTGAGTCAAGCAACTTGTTGAGTCAACTCAAGGTTGTGAAGCTCAAGTGTTTGGATACATGAGGTGCTTGCACAGCTAATAATTTTTGTTGGAAAATTATTGTCTAAAATTTGATTTGGAACGGAGAAGGCATTAAGGAAAGTCGACATGAGAAAGAAAGTTTTGACTATGATAAGAAAAGAAAAAATAGGAGGAACTAAAAATATGACATATTTGATGTCACGATTTCAGGATAATTGTTATACAAAAAGAGAACACATTTTGGCGAATGTCGTCACTTTGCTTCTGAAGCAAGTCTCGGTGTGAATTTTTTGTATAACGATATTGTAATAAATAATTAATACACAAATACATATGTTATAGAAACTTTATCTATGGCAAAATAGATTGGGCCGTACCGATGAGGATGGACTTGACAAGTCACATAAAAAGAGTTTTGATCTCTCGTATTATGAGTCGAAAGACACTTGTAAGTCTTGTCTCAAAGGTATGATGGCCAAACTCCTTCGGTAAGACAGTGGGAGAATGAGTTGGAGAACTCATGGTCTTATACATACGGATGTATCCAAACCCAAGTCTAATTCTGTCTGATATGTTATACTTATTTTATTATGACATGTGTTCTTGATGAAACACAAGTCTGATAAAATAGAGTACACAATGACAAAAGTATTTAAAATGCTTCGCTCACATCGAAGAGTCGAATACTTAACTATATAATTCTTGCCTAATTAAAAGAAAATGTGATTTTCTCTCAGGTCAAGTCTCTTAGCACATCGGTGTGTTGGAGAGCATGAATCACACTTTGTTAGACATGGTGCAATACATGACTTTGAGTCCTCCCTCTAAGTTAAGTCTCAGATAATACTGCCTAGGTTTTTGTAAGGTTCTGTGAGGACATTATCAATATGATATTCCTCAAATTAATCGTTAGGAAGTTAAAAGATTACTCGAGTCTCGTGAGACGAAAAGTCGAGTAAGACATCATAAGTTGATGATGGCATAGACAACTTCCAAAATGCCATTCGGAGTAGTGACTCTAAGAAATGGCTTGATGCAATCCGAAAAAGGTCTGTGCACGAAAATAAAGTATGGACTTTAGTTTACGTACCCAAGGAAAGTGTTTCCTTTGGCTGCAAGTGAATCTTCGAGATAGAAGATTAGTGCAGATGGAAATTAATGAAGTACAAGTTATGCTGGTTGAGAAAAGTTATCATCAGAACTACTATAAATGGATTGTGATGAAACTTTATCACCAACAGCTGTGAACAGATTTATTCGGATTTGACTTGATGTAAATGCTCGTGATGACCATGAAAACTAGAGCATTCATGTAAAGCCTGTTTTCTAAATATGATTTAGAAGAACAAAATTATATGAATCATCTAGAGAGTTTTCAAGGTCAGTAGACATGCGAGGCATCAAGGAGCCGGAACATATGTTTTTGACAAAGTGGTCAAGGAGTTTGACGCTTCATCAGAAATGATTATGAACCGTGCAGTTGACCAATAGATATTTTGGATTATTCTCGTAAGGTACGATGAGCTGGATGAGATCCTGGCAAATTAAATATTATGGATTCCAAGAGACCAAGGAAATTATTAGGATGATATTCAAATGTGTGGTCTAACATGAACATAGAAACTCATTAAGTCTATAACTAAAGATGGTTTAGCAGATTCACTCACGAAGGCTCTGCCACATAAAGTCTAAAGAGACTTATGTGTAACTGCAGTATGAGATACTGGGATAAATGGGCCTGAGTACAAGTGGAAGATGTTGGGAAATAGGTATGCCCTCGAACTTGAGGCAATTTATCTATATGTGAGTGTACAAACATCGTGTTCAAAAATTACAGTAAGCTGTTTGGTAAGAATTTATCTAAGTTAATAATAATGTAGTCGTCATTAGAACTTAGGTAAAGTCCTGAGACTTAATACGAGGTTAAACAAGTATCGAAATGAGGATCTCGATCATGGAGAATTGTTTGACCGTTAGTAGCATAAGTCTGAAATCGTTCGTGGTCATAGATGTTTCAAGAAAAGGATATCGTAACATCGGATAGACTGTTGTGTCTATGTCTTCACCATGGAGTGGTGACGATGATCTCATGGTCGTTCGACTTGGCGAAGTTGGAGACAAGACACATGTGCTCATTGGAGAATGAGTTCACTGAATGACCCAACGAGAGTTATCACATGGTTAACATAACAAATTTGTCAGTGATAACTCTATATGATGATAGGCAAGTTGATCCTTAGGCTTGAGGTCAGTGTACGAACCTGTACGTAAATGGTGTCACTTAGATTTCTGACCTAGCTTCGAGGCAAGGCCTATCGAAAGGTCTTTGGTTGGGTGATACTTGAAGCGTGCGAGGAGAGTAATGACCAAGAGAGAATCCGTCTCTTCCGTTATGGGGAGTTAGTGTCGCATGTGTTGGTTCGGTCTTTAGTGAAATACTTTGGCTAAAGTATGTTGGAAGAAGTCCAACATTATTTGACTAAGGACCGATGGAGACTAACCGGCTTCGAGCTATTGGGGTTGACAGTTTGACCGTGTTGGATATGGACGACATGAATACACCCATGAGGGGATGTATGAGGGTATACGGACCTCAGATGTCGCGTGCACGAAAGCGTGCACGAAGGGAACCTTTTCTCGTGTGAAAAGGACCACTCGATAAGTGGAAAAAGTCACTTGATAAGTGAATAAAGGCACTTGATAAGTGAATAAAGAAGAGGATAAGTAAATGTGCTAATATATGCTAATAAGCTTATATTTAGTTATTTCCTACAATAACTACCCCTAAAGCCTATAAATAGGACCCAAGGGTAAGGCATTTATACTAATCTTACCATGCCATAAGTTTGCATAAGGCAACTTGTGTTCTTCTTCTCCCTTCCATTAAAATCCTCTTCTAAATAGAGATTTAGGCGGTGAAACGCTGCTTCGATCCTCCGTGACGAAGTACCGACCGTTGTGGCGAATCCGAGGGTGAAGTTCAGAGACTACGGCGCAGCATACGCCAACGTAAGTCTATGTTATTATTCGATCCTAACGTCGTTGTTTTGACAGGATCCTACATTGGTATCAGAGCCATACGGGTTCGCCCCGGTCTAACCGTCGCCCCGGTCTCACCGATGAACGAGGCGTTGTCTCTTTCACGAATGAGTCTCCTTCCATTAGGGATATGGTAGGAACGCATCGTGACGGAGAGAATCGCAGTAGTTGTTCTTTTCACGTTAGGGTCTTCTGCCATTACGGATATGGCAGGAACTCTCCGTGACGGGAAGAACTTAACGTTCATCTCGCCAAACTCGCGCTCCTCATGGATGCTGAGTCTCCATTCAATTGAGAATGTGAACTCTCTTCATGTAGAGCGTGAAGTTTGTGTTGAGTATTGGACTCCCCGGATTTGGTTTTGGATGATGAGCAAACATAAATATATCATGAACTAACAATTTGTGAGCGCAGTTATGGAGATCGTCGCCAAATTCACGAGAACATCCAAAGCGACGTCTCAAGACTTCTCAAAGCGCGTGATCGCATGCCTAAAGCTTCGTTGAAGCTTTTGTACCTTCTTTGAAGTCAAGAATGAAGATTGAAGCTTTGAAGACGGATCGCTAAGGTTTATTTTATTTTAGCTTCGTTCTATAGAATGTTAAGCCTTGAGTAATTCTTACATCTATATCTTCATTTCGCTCATATCGTAGCTCTAGGATTCTTGCACAAGTTCACTCTAACTTCCTCGAAGCGTCGCGCTTCGATTCGGACTTTGTTGTGCATGTTAGTTGGTACAAGAACAAGTACTGACCGACTAGATGGTGATCTAGTCGGTCGGCCGCTGTTCTTGGACCGACTAGTTTCAGTCAGTTAATTCTTAGCTCTTTTCTGTTTACAGTTAGTCGGTCTACGTTGACTCACCGACCGACTAGTTTGTGAACTAGTCGGTCAGTGATGCGTCTTTGACCGACTAGTTGTGTTTTACTGTTCATGCTAAAATTTCTCCTAAGCTACTGTTTATCGTTAGTCGGTCTAAGAACGTTTGGTGACCGACTAGTTGTTGATCTAGTCAGTCAACATTTGTTCTTGGACCGACTAAGTCAATGTGTATTCAGACTATTTCACTTTGTCTCTTAGTCGGTCTACGTTCACTGACTGACCGACTAGTTGTGAAACTAGTCGGTCAGAATGTCTTCTTGGACCGACTAGTTATCTAGGTCTGAAATCTTCATCTGTTCACTGTTCACCTCTTAGTCGGTCCATGTTGTCTCACCGACCGACTAGTTGATGAACTAGTCGGTCAGTGGTTGTTCTTTGACCGACTAGTCTGCTTCAGATTTAGATCCGTTGGAGTTTTGAAAGCGACGTTTCTCTCTCCCTTTTCCCTTGATCCTTTAAATACCTGAAGGGGTTATTTCATAGGATCCAAGGCTGCTATTTCAGAGCTCTATTGATTCAAAGAGAAGTTCTTTCAACTCTCATCTTCAAGCTCTCCCATTATCAAGAATCTCTCCCTCACTCTCATTCCTCTAGAGAGATTCATTGGTTGTGAGCCTTCCAAGCCAAGGGCTTGATTCTAGGTCATCCATCTCATCCCTAGGCTTCCATTGCTGGTCATCTTCTTGAAGCTAGGGTTTGGTGACTCTTCCTCCATCAAAATCCTCTTTGCCCTAATTTGGTAAGAAATCTCAAGGCATAGGTATTTTGTTGGTAAGCATTTCATTTCAGTTATATTTGAATTGTATACTCTCGGTTGTGAGAGGTTTTGCGTGATCCCGGGTTGTGGGAGTCACGGTCATCGATTGTAGGTCGATTGCACTTGTGAGGTTTTCGCAAGTGTTCATATTGGAAATCTTGAGTTAGGGTTTCTAACTCAAGTATCCGGAAGGGATCCGGGTGGTTGGGACGTAGGATCACCGGGAACAAGTCGGGGAGACTTGGGTGGATCCGAACCCATTAAACCATTGTGTTTGAGTTTGCATTAATTCTTGATTGTAGTTATTCCGCAACGTTGTTTGTTAATTGCACGATAATTAGGAATAACTCTCCTTATTATTTAAAAGTACTATTCACCCTCCCTCTAGTACATGTGCAGTAGCTTCCCAGGGCACTACAATTGGTATCAGAGCCAGAGTTCAAAGCTACAAGGTCAAAGCTACTTAGTCTGATACCAAATTACAATTGGTATCAGAGCCAAGTTCAAAGCTACACATAGCCAAAGTTGAGAGCTATGACGAACAACGACTACAACGTCTTCAGGAACCGCGATGGAGCTTCTTCAGTTATGGAAGGACTATCCTCAGTCAGGCCTCCACACTTCAACGGTACCAACTATGGGTACTGGAAATGCCGGATGCAAATTTTCCTCCGGAGCGCTTCACTATGGAGAGCCACCATGACGGAGTATGTCGAGCCTTCCGAAGAAGATTTTGCGAAGTGGACTCCCGCGGAGGTCGCCGCGGAAGTAGCCAATGCCAAGGCAATGAATGCCTTGAATTGTGCGTTGGAGCCCGAGGACTTCAACAAGATATGCACATGTAAGAGTGCATATCAAATATGGAACCAACTCCTCATATTGCACGAAGGATCGAGTACGGTAAAAGATTCTAAACTCGTCGTTGCTAATAAAGAATTTGAGTTGTTTCATATGGAGCAGGGCGAAACCATGAAGGAATATTACGCTCGCTTTGTGGATATATCAAACGACTTGGAAGCTCTTGGGAAGGTCTATACCCAAAAGGAGAAAGTCGTGAAGATTATCGACGGTCTTCCATCATGTTGGCAAAAGCGTACCTTCGCCATCGAGGAAGGTAATGACATGAATAAATATACCGTCGTACAACTAATGGGTACCTTGTTGTCTTACGAGGTACGCAAGGATAGTAAGATCCGAATGAAGGAAAAGATGAAAGCGTACTTGAAGCAAGATGAGCCAAAGAAAAAGGGGATTGCCTTCAAGGCCGCTCCATCTACCGATGATGAAGAATCGGAAGACGAATTGGACATGGAATCCATTGCCCGTATGGCAAGGAAGTTCGATCGATTCCTCCGAGAAGGTATATCTTTGAATAAATCTAAAGTTAGTTCGACTAATGTTTCTACTCCCGTGTGTTATAAATGCAACAAGCCAGGACACATCAAACCGGATTGTCCTCTCTACAAACACAAGGAGAAGGGGAAAGCATCAAAGTACGACAAGTCGAGAAAGTACAAGAAAGGACTTGTTGGAACATTCACCGACTCCGAAGAGGATTCCTCAAGTGGAGAGTCGGATGATGGAAGAGTGGAGAAAGCAAAAATTTGCTTCATGGCTAATGATGCGGCAAAAAGTCAAAAGTCCTCCTTCGATGATAGCGAGGATGAAAGCGAGGATGGTAGTGAGGATGAAAGCGGATAACCTACGATTGATGAAATGAGGTTAGCAAACCAAGAAATTTGGTCTAAATTTACTAAATTAGTAGATAGATATAATAAGACCAAAAATGAACTTGTTAGCCTCCAAACCTCTCCTAAATCTACCATCACCAACAATGACACCATTGTTGAGACACTCGCCAATGAGAAAGCAAGTTTGCTTACTCATAATGGCTTGTTGAGAAATGAGGTAAAGTCCCTCAAATCTCAACTTGAGCATGTTCTTGTTGAGGATTCGGATGAACATGTGATAGCGGATTTGACGTCTCAAAACTCAACCTTGAGTATTGAGAATAAGAATCTCAAATCACGTGTTTATGTACTCACATCGCAAGTATCCACTTTGGATGCTTCTTTGCATTCTCTCAAAGAGAAGTATGAGTGCACGTTAGGCCGTATCAATGATTTCAATAAAGGTAAGGGCCATTTGGATAATATCCTAAATGACTTACTTCCGGCCAAACACCACATTGGCTTGGGGTATAAGACGGGAGACTCATCCAAATCGCCTACCACCTTTGTTAGGCCGACATCCGATGCCTCGACGAGTGGGAGCAAACACCCCATTGGTAGTTCTCCTACCAATAGTGCTTCCACTTCGTACACACCCCCGATTGGAAAGAAACCCACTTTGGGTAGACCTCCAAAGAGGGGTCATGCATTTTTGTACTCACATGCTATGCCACGTAGGAACACACATCCTACTCCACCGGTGCATGCTAATATTAATGATGATTTTTATACTCCGCACCCACGAGCACGTGCTAACACTCATATGAGACACCCACATGCACGTAATCATGCTCATGCACATCCTAATGCTTATGTTCACACATCTAATCCACATGTGAATGCCCTCTCTCATAATCATCCTCATGCATACACATCTCATGCTCCTAGGCCACATGCACCACATAGAAATCAACCTTTTGTGCATGCAACCACTAGGAAGAGGATTCCCAAAATGTACACTATTTGGGGTCCCAAGAACACTAGCGATGATGCTATGAATGTTTATGTGCAATCCTATATTAATGATGTTATTTTGAATGATGATTATGTTGGAAAGTCAAGTTCCTCTTGGACTTGGTTTCCGAAGGGTTAGTTCCTTTAACCCTTCATTGCTTGGTACCATGAGTTTATGATCATGTTATGGGTACCAAGGCATATGTTTATAAAATTGATTTTGATTATGTTAATTTATGGGTTACAATAATTTTTTATTTCGTATTTCAAATTTGTTGTCTAACCCATTGGATCCAAAAGGGTTTTTGGATACCAAAATGAAGTTTTCTAGGTTCAATACACCGTGGGATACCAACCCTACCAACTCCTCGATTTGGGAAGACTTTCATTCAAACGGAGTTGATGGTGCTTAGGTAATGCACCAATGTAGGGGGAGCTTAATGTTGTAAGTATAATATTACATTTGGTATCCATGAGGGTTGAATGCATGCTTGGTTAAAATCTATTTCTTTACATTGGTATCATTTTGTTTCTCCTAGCATGATAGAATTGTGAATGCCATAAATGCTTTGAAATTCATATCTATTTTTGGCATGACATGTTTTTAAAAGTTATAATGATAATTTTCGTATTACTTTTATCACATTGTCACTTCTCATTGCACACTTCACTTAGTTTTGATGTGCTTTTACTTTATGTTCATTTTCGATCGATATTGTATCATCTGATATTCTATGATGTGCACCACTTTTCTGATGGTTCATTCCTTTGTGCACATTTTATGTATGTCTCTGATATTGATCTCGTCGCTCGACGATTCATTTTGATTCGATAGCTTTAGTTGTATGAAAACATAGAATTGTTTTCCATGCACTAAAATAGCTATAAATGTTGATATTGGAGAGTAAATTCATTTCTTCAATAAGTGAATTTACATTTGATATTTTGATGATTTAAGTTTTCGATTTTCGACTATGGTCTCATTGACACGCTTTGATTTTATTCGAATTTTATTTTGGTGTCATATGAAACGTGGTCGTATTCTTAGACTCCCATGCTTAATGAATTATTTGGACATGATTTATTATCATTGGCTTCCTCCCGCTCTTTTTGGATTATGCCAAAGGGGGAGAGACATAATAATGGCATGTGCTAAATGATAATTTACCATGAATCTAATTTGATATGTTAGATTCAGGGGGGGTTAAGATATAAAAATGGATTACAAATCCTAAATCTCAAATATTGGATTTGCATTTTTATTTTCCTCGTCTGCTTGATGTATGTGCTTATTATTTCATATGGAACTAATGTGTCATCAATGCAGGGGGAGTAAGTATATTTCATTTAGTTCATTATTTTTTATTATATATATTGGTTTGTCATCACCAAAAAGGGGGAGAATGTTGAGTATTGGACTCCCCGGATTTGGTTTTGGATGATGAGCAAACATAAATATATCATGAACTAACAATTTGTGAGCGCAGTTATGGAGATCGTCGCCAAATTCACGAGAACATCCAAAGTGACGTCTCAAGACTTCTCAAAGCGCGTGATCGCATGCCTAAAGCTTCGTTGAAGCTTTTGTACCTTCTTTGAAGTCAAGAATGAAGATTGAAGCTTTGAAGACGGATCGCTAAGGTTTATTTTATTTTAGCTTCGTTCTATAGAATGTTAAGCCTTGAGTAATTCTTACATCTATATCTTCATTTCGCTCATATCGTAGCTCTAGGATTCTTGCACAAGTTCACTCTAACTTCCTCGAAGCGTCGCGCTTCGATTCGGACTTTGTTGTGCATGTTAGTTGGTACAAGAACAAGTACTGACCAACTAGATGGTGATCTAGTCGGTCGGCCGCTGTTCTTGGACCGACTAGTTTCAGTCAGTTAATTCTTAGCTCTTTTCTGTTTACAGTTAGTCGGTCTACGTTGACTCACCGACCGACTAGTTTGTGAACTAGTCGGTCAGTGATGCTTCTTTGACCGACTAGTTGTGTTTTACTATTCATGCTAAAATTTCTCCTAAGCTACTGTTTATCGTTAGTCGGTCTAAGAACGTTTGGTGACCGACTAGTTGTTGATCTAGTCGGTCAACATTTGTTCTTGGACCGACTAAGTCAATGTGTATTCAGACTATTTCACTTTGTCTCTTAGTCGGTCTACGTTCACTGACTGACCGACTAGTTGTGAAACTAGTCGGTCAGAATGTCTTCTTGGACCGACTAGTTATCTAGGTCTGAAATCTTCATCTGTTCACTGTTCACCTCTTAGTCGGTCCATGTTGTCTCACCGACCGACTAGTTGATGAACTAGTCGGTCAGTGGTTGTTCTTTGACCGACTAGTCTGCTTCAGATTTAGATCCGTTGGAGTTTTGAAAGCGACGTTTCTCTCTCCCTTTTCCCTTGATCCTTTAAATACCTGAAGGGGTTATTTCATAGGATCCAAGGCTGCTATTTCAGAGCTCTATTGATTCAAAGAGAAGTTCTTTCAACTCTCATCTTCAAGCTCTCCCATTATCAAGAATCTCTCCCTCACTCTCATTCCTCTAGAGAGATTCATTGGTTGTGAGCCTTCCAAGCCAAGGGCTTGATTCTAGGTCATCCATCTCATCCCTAGGCTTCCATTGCTGGTCATCTTCTTGAAGCTAGGGTTTGGTGACTCTTCCTCCATCAAAATCCTCTTTGCCCTAATTTGGTAAGAAATCTCAAGGCATAGGTATTTTGTTGGTAAGCATTTCATTTCAGTTATATTTGAATTGTATACTCTCGGTTGTGAGAGGTTTTGCGTGATCCCGGGTTGTGGGAGTCACGGTCATCGATTGTAGGTCGATTGCACTTGTGAGGTTTTCGCAAGTGTTCATATTGGAAATCTTGAGTTAGGGTTTCTAACTCAAGTATCCGGAAGGGATCCGGGTGGTTGGGACGTAGGATCACCGGGAACAAGTCGGGGAGACTTGGGTGGATCCGAACCTATTAAACCATTGTGTTTGAGTTTGCATTAATTCTTGATTGTAGTTATTCCGCAACGTTGTTTGTTAATTGCACGATAATTAGGAATAACTCTCCTTATTATTTAAAAGTACTATTCACCCCCCCCTCTAGTACATGTGCAGTAGCTTCCCAGGGCACTACAGTTTGCGGCCTTGAAAATGCGTTCTCTTCATTTTTTGGCACACGGCCATTGAAGCAAAACCGTTTTCTCGACGAATGGGTGCTTCATCGGAGAAGACGATGGTGGTTATTCTCAACGGAGAAGATGACATTTCTGGTGCATGATCACCATGGCCATATGGGCTATGGAGGCAATGCATCCCCCCTCCCCATGCAGAGGGGGTTGGCTACGGCCAATAACAACCACGGCCACCCGTCCAGAGGGGGTGTGCGGCCAACCCCATGCAAGGGGGAGGCCGGCCATGGCCATATGGGCCATGGCCGGCCCTGGCCAAGGGGCCATGGCCAGGCCCTGGCCGGCCCTGGCCCTGGCCGGCCCTAGCCGGCCCTGGTCGTGGCCAGTGCCAGCCCTGTCCGAGGCCAGGCCATGGCCAGGGGGCCCTGGCCGCGGCCAGGGGCCGACTAGGGCCAGGGGGCCCTGGCCGTGGCCAGGGCCAACCCTGGCCGAGGCTGGCCAGGCCAGGGCCAGGGCCCTGCCGGACCTGGCAGAGGCCAGGGCCTGGCGCAGGCTGGCCCTGGCCTCTGCCTGGGCCACGGCCGGCCCTGGCCGAGGCCAGTGCCCGGCCACTGCCGGCCCCGGCCTCGGCCAGTGCCGAGCCCCGGTTGACCCTGTATTTGGGGGGAGGCTTGCATGAATGAGACATGCATGGCCAAGCCATACGGGGCCGACTGCAGCTCTCTGCGGCAAATTTCCCTGCAGAAGGGGAGCGCATGGATCCATACGGGAGCCGGCGACGATGGCTTGCAGAAAAATCCCCTCAGGGGGGATCCAGCCTTGGCATGGCTACGGCTCAATCCCGGCAATGGCCAGGGATTGCCGTATATTTCGCTAGTATCATAAGGGTACTAGGTTGAAATATCGCATTTGCTTTTGAAAAATATGTTTTCAAAAACGCTTTTCCGCTGCGAAGTACTATAAGAGTACTATCGTTTGATAAGTGAGGGAGAAATATTGAAAGTTGTTCTAGATGGTGATTGGAATCGTAGAGAACTTTCCGATTCTAGAGAAACATCTTCAATATTTTTCGAAAGTAACTTATCAAATATAATAATATCATTCCAAGTGGGATTTTTCCAAGTGGGAGTGATATTAAACTAGACTGAAAATTTCCACATTCGATTGATTCAGCATCTCAATGGATCATGATTCGACCAGTGGTCTTTTGGACTAGTTTGTGGGACACCTCAGCTCAGTCTGGGGGTAGTGAACCATGGACTAGCCATTTCCCTGGTCGGTCCGCTGGCCGAGACTAATGAATCATGAAAATGTAACAACATGATGACTATGTATATGAAATTAATGCAATGTTTTTGATCGAACCTTCTTTTCATGTCTTTTGCAGCATTTTAAAGCTAAAATGTCTTCTGCCGCTAAAAACATCGTCGCTGAGTTGAACAAAGGTGAAAAACTCAACGGCGATAATTACAAACTATGGTCCATAAAGATACAATATGTTCTAGAGGAGCAAGACGTGCTCGAAACTCTGAAGAACAAAATGATTGAACCTGAGTTAGGCACTACGGCCCAACACAGACGAGACAAGGAAGCTTTTGATGCTTGGTCTCGGAAGAACAAGATAGCTCGCATTACATTATTGTCCAGTATGGCCGATGACATAATGCGCATCTTCCGGGAGCATGACCTAGCCATGGACATATGGTCCAAGCTTGAGGAAAAGTTTGGTGGCACCTCGGTGTCCAAACTTCGTTCTTTAACTATAAGATTTGATTCATACAAGAAACGTCCAGATCATTCCATGGGGAAACATCTGCGACATATGGCGAATCTAATCTCAGAGTTAAAGGATGCAGGTCATGTGCTCACTGATGAGCAACAAATCCAAGCAGTCATACGTTCCCTACCAAATGGGTGGGACCAAATGAAGATGCATCTCACTCATAATGAGAGCATCAAGAACTTCAGCGATGTTTCAAAGCACCTCGAGTTAGAGGAAGAGCGGCTTGCGACCGCCAAGCCTAGTGCAGAAGTGCACATGGTTGCTAGTTCCTCACACGGAGGAAAGAAACGGAAAAATCGTTCGAAGTTTACTAATGAACGTAACAAGCAACCTGAGTCTACCAAGAAACCCAAACATAAGGGTGGGCACAAGAAATGGCACAAGAAGAAAGACTTGAAGAAGATCAAGTGCTTCAAGTGCAACAAGTTCGGTCACTATGCTCGTTCGTGTACGGGTGGAGGCGACGAGGTAACTTGTAATTATACTAGTTACATATGTGTTTCTAGTTCAATATTTCTTGTGGAATCTAATCCATTTTGGATGATTGATTCAGGTGCCACTGACCATATAGCAAGGGACAGACGGTCCTTCGTGGAGTATCATCGGATACCCCAAGGAACGAAGTGGATCTATGTAGGAAACAACACACGTGTTGAAGTGAAAGGCGTTGGGACGTGCAAGCTCGTCCTGGACAACGGCCGCACTATCCTACTTCATGATGTTCTCTTCGCTCCAGATATTCGAAGGAATATTATTTCTGTGGTCGTTTTAATGGGTCTTGGTTATAGTTGGTTTTTTCAAAATTGTAAAGTGGACTTGTCTTGTAATAATACTCTAATTGGTTCTGGGTATGTATTTAAAGGATTTATTGTATTAAATACAATGTATGACTCTTCATTTTGTAATGAAAATTTCCTTGTTGCAAATTCTTTGACTTATGAGTCAGATATAATTTGTTGGCACGCAAGGCTTGGTCACATTGGACCAACGCGTATGGATAGACTTGCCAAACGTGGCCTTCTATCCAATGTTTCAAAGGTCGAAATGTCGACTTGCGAACATTACCTTGTAGGGAAATCTTGTCGCAAGCCGTTTGGAACCGGCACAAGGGCCGAGGTTCCATTACAGCTCATCCATTCGGACATATGTGGTCCGATGAATGTCAAGACCAGACACGGGAAGTCCTATTTCATCACTTTTATTGATGACTTCACCCGATTCGGTCATATCTATTTGATATCCCACAAAAGTGAAGCATTAACCTGCTTTAAAAACTATATGAGTTTGGTGGAAAATCAATTAGATCGCAAGATTAAGGTCTTGCGAACCGATAGAGGCGGTGAATATCAATCGGCAAGTTTTAAGTAACTTTGTGATGAAAAAGGCATAGTTCATCAATTAACTATGCCTTATACTCCGCAACAAAATGGTGTTGCAGAAAGGAGAAATAGGACTTTAATGGAAATGGTCCGTTCAATGATGACGCAAGCTAACTTGCCAATCACCTTTTGGGGTGATGCATTATTGACGACCGCTTTCATCTTAAACCGCGTACCCTCGAAATCAGTTAGCTCCACTCCTTATGAGTTGTTGAACCAAAGGTCTCCTGACTTAAACATTTTAAAACCTTGGGGATGTGCATCCTACACACATATTTCCTCCCATAAGTATGGCAAACTCGGGCCACGGGGAAGGAAATGTATCTTTATACGATACGCAGAAAACTCCAAAGGTTATGTTTTCATTGGTCAGGAAGAAAATGGAGGTCTAATTGAATTTGAGTCGAGGGATGTCACTTTCTTGGAAAACGAGTTTCCAAGACAGGGCGAGATAAGTCAGGACTTATCTCTATTTGAGATTAATGATCAAGAAGGATTACCTCATTCGAGTGGGAGAATTCTTGGTAAAGACGAAAATACGTTTCAAACTTCACCAATGGATGATACGAATGCCGCGAATCCTATTCCATACGGGAATAATGATCCAAGTGGGAGCATTTCTACGACATTCCAAGTGGGAGTGATATTAGAATTGATCTAAATTCGAGTCAACAAGGACTTGAAGAATCTTAAATACGACGTAGTAGTCGTACAAGGTTGGCTCCTCTAAGATTTGAGGATGAATTTCCGCAAACCTTTATGACTTTACTACAAGATGATGACGAGCCTGCTACTTTCAAACAGGCCGTATCATGCCCTGCGAAAGACAAATGGATGGAAGCAATGAAGGAGGAGTTGGAATCCATGAAAGTTAACCAAGTCTGGGACTTAGTTGACTTACCCAGAGGACGTAGAGCTATTGGGAACAAATGGGTTCTCAAGATCAAGCATAAGGCTGATGGCTCTTGATCACTCCATATTTTACACCTTTTTTCTGCATGATTGCATGCCATTTTGATCGCTCAAATCGCGTTTTTCACGTTTATTCGACAATATTGCGATGCTTTTCACGATTTGTTGTTTTTGTCGTATTTCAGGAGATTTGGAGCGATTTGGAGTGATTCTGAGATGCACCTACTCCGGAGTGTCACCGACGACTCTCTTGGGGGGTATTTTGCTGTTGGAGAGGAGTGGAAGGAGAAAGAACGTCGTAGGAGCGACGAGGAGGCGAAGATATGAAGTTTGGGCATTTTTAGCACTTCACTCGGCCGAGTGAAGGAGTCACTCGGCCGACCATAGGAAGCCCGCTCGGCCGGCCAGAACGGACACGCAACAGAGCAATATCAGCGTGCACTCGGCCGAGCATCACCATGCCACTCGGCCGAGCACCGAGTCACCCATCGCCCGAGTGGAGCCAAGACGACGGCATCAAAAATCACCAACTCTCTGTTTTCCGTCAGTCTGCTCCGATGACCCACTCGGCCGAGTGGAGAAAGACGGTCCGCCCGAGTGACTGAAGGTCGTCCGCCCGAGTGACCTCCGAGGAGACGACCCCCGAGACCCCCAACTCTCTGTTTTTGTACAGGGTTCGTCACTCGGCCGAGTGACATTTGTCACTCGGCCGAGTGAGCCGCGCTGCCTGTAGCGAAAACTGCGGATTTGAGGCTGCGCAGGGGCATTTTCGTCAGGGTTTTTTGGGCGATTTTGGGGTGTATTTAACCCCAGTTTTTAACCTAGTTTAAGAGAGCTTTTTCAGAACTTTTTGCAGCTTTTTAGATTAACTTTTTAGGGATTAGATTTAGCTTTAAGGGAGGAGAGAAAAGTGAGATTTTGTTGGATGCTACCTTGTTCTTCATTGGTTTGTATTTCTCTCCCTCAAAAACTCAATTTTTATTGATATTCTGAATATTGCTATGAATTCCATGGATTTTATTTGTGAATTTCTATTGCATTTTATTATGAATTGTGAGTAGTTCATCGTCTTAGGGCGTAGGGATGAACCCTACGAGCCCAATTTCGAAATTGTGATGAATTGGTAAAACTATTGCTAGGATTGATTAGGGGTAGTTTGGGATTGCTATAATACGAATAGCTAGGGATTCATATCGATTGGGATTTGCAAGAGATTGGATCCCAATTCGATAGGAAGCCCTAGATATTCGAATTGGGTTGCAATTGAATTCCTCCGGAATCGGTTTGCAAGAGATTGGACCGAAACTAGGGTTTTTCGATTGCAATTCTATACCAATACTCATTTGCAAGAGATTGGATGGGTAGGAACTATCCCAACCTTGGTCGTAGCTTGAGTTTGCACGAGAGTGGGCTCGAGATACGATTGAACGATGATGTTGTTCTTCACGCTAGTTTGCCTAGGTTAGGGTTTGCAAGAGATTGGACCCTACCCTAGGTTGGCTATAGACCGGCAATAGCGCGAGAGCGTGAGCTTGGTTCCACATTTAGTTGCAACTAGTTCACCCAATTTTCAAGTCTGACAATTGTGAAACCTACGAGTCACAATGATGAGATACGGCAAGTAGCGGGGATTCCCTATCCCCTAAGCGTTTTTATTAATTTGTTAATCCCTTTATACATTTAAACGACTGTGACCGCACATTGCGAACATTCTCCCGACTTTTCCTATAGCCAGGTGATTCGAAGAAGACACTGTTATTAGGCCTCCCTGTGTTCGATACCCGCTCGCCGCTACACCATGCGCTTGCGGTAAGACTACGATCGTCGCCGCTCCGGGACGTGTATCCGGGGCGCGATCAAGTTTTTGGCGCCGTTGCCGGGGAGGCAATAGTGTTTGATTCCTATAACCTAGCTATTTTTCTTTTTGTTTTATTATTTTCATTTTTATTTTATCCTTCCGTTGTGCTAACTATTTCTTTGAAACTCTGTTTTCCCTTGCATGTACACGAGATCCTCGGCGAACCCCGAAGAGATACTATACGATCCGGAGATCGAGCGTACATTGAGGAGGATCCGAGCGGAGAGGAGACCCAATATGGAAGGAAATTTTATGACCCATCCTGAGACCCCCGAAGAATTAGCAGCGTGAATGGCGAGGATTATTTCCATAAGAGATAGGCTTCGGCCTAAGACTTCTTCCACGACCTCGTCCATAGCCATGCCGGAGTTGGCGGCCGACAAGAATTTTGAGTTGAAGACCGGATTGGTGGTCCTTATGCAACAAGATCCTTTTCATGGGAACTCCCATGAAAACCCTCACTACCACATCCAGCTCTTCCTATCAAAGTGTGCCACCTTCCAAATGCCGGGCGTCTCTGTGGATGCTATCAGACTGCGCCTCTTCCCTTTCACGCTAAAGGACAAGGCATTATATTGGTTGAGGATGCAAGCTGAAGGAATCTTCACCACTTGGGATGAGTTGGCGAGTGCATTTGTCGACAAATTTTACCCGCCCTCCAAGACGGTGAAGATTAGAAGTGCTCTCATGTCCTTCAAGCAAGGACCTCAAGAGACTCTCTACGAAGCATGGGAGCGCTTCAAGGACTTGCAACATCAGTGCCCTCATCATAGCATTGAGGACTGGGAGCTTGTCCATAGCTTTACAATGGACTCCAACCGGGGACGAAGCAGATTATTGATGCCACAGCAAATGGAGCCATTTTGTCGAAGACTCATGATGAAGCTACGGCCTTGCTTGAGGAGATGACCTCGAACAACCAACAATGGGGGGACGAGCGAGGACATTCTTCATCCTCCTTGAAGCCCCCAAGTATCTATGAGGTCAAGGCCGTGGCGGAGCTTTCTAGCAAGTTTGACTCTCTCCACAAGGTTGTGGAGAGATTGGAGAAATTCATTACGGAGCCTCAAGGAGCCCCTTCTACATCCATGCCGACAAATCATATGAGCGATTGGCAAGACCAATCCCAATCCATATATGTGGGAGGAGAGCAAGGAGAAGGAGCTTTGGAGCAAGTTCAATACGTCGCGGGGAATTCTGGATATTGGGCCAATCCGGCCGCTAGAAACCATCTGGGTTTCTCATATGCCAATAATGATGGAGCATTAAACCCCCCGCCACAACAACCTCCTCAAGCTCGGGCTCCACCACCACCACAACCGAATTATCCACAAAGGGGGCCACCGCAACAAAATTTCCCACCGAGGCAACAAGTGGGACCTTATAGGCCGCCCGGATACAATCAAGGGTGGAGAAATCCCAACCCACCACAAGCTCAACAACGCTCAGATTTTGAAGCAAAGGTGGATGAGTTTATGGCGGAACAACGAAAGATCAATGCCACATTGAAGGCGGGACAAGATTCCCTCGCCACCGTCGTAGCTCAAATCGGGGAGCAACTTGCGTTGCTCAACAAAAACAATCAACAATTGCCGGCTCAACCCGAGCCGAATCCACGGGGCAACACCGGCCATATTAATGCGGTCGTTGCGGTTACTACAAGAGGAGGGAAGGATACCACTCCCCCCATGACTCAAGTCAAGGAGCCCGTGGTGGAGATTCTACAAGAAAGTGAGCCGGCAATTGAAGTTGAGAAAGATAAGGAGTTGCAAGGAGAAGTGAAATCTAGAACGGAGGAGCTTATCGATGAGCGCCGATTTATGCCACCGGTGCCCTTCCCTCAGCGGCTAGCTAGAGCCAAGATGGAGAAACGGCTAGCCAAGTTTCTCGAGTATTTGAGAGGGGTGAGCCTCAATATCCCCTTCCTCGACGCTTTAGTGGAAATCCCATCTTATGCCAAGTTCTTAAAAGACTTGATCACGGGAAGGAAGAGGAAGGAGAAGATAATGCTCGCGGAGGAAGGGACTTGGTTCACAAAGAGGGAAAAGGAGCCCGCCAAGCTTAAAGATCCGGGGAGTTTTCGGATTCCTTGCACTCTAGGCGGCGTCCCCCTACAAAAGGCATTAGTAGGCTTGGGGGCTAGTGTTAGCCTCATGCCCCTCTCCATGTTCCGGAGGTTGAATACCGGCACGGATTTGAATCCTACCGACATGCGGATTCAACTAGCGGACGGGAGGATTACAAGACCGGTTGGGATAGCAGATGACATCCCACTCCAAGTTCCGGGGGGCATATGTTTGCCATGCGATTTCGTGATAATGGACATCAAGGAGGAGGGCGATACATCACTCATACTCGGACGCCCGTTCCTCGCCACCACCGGTGTCATCGTCGATGTGCGGGAGGGGACCCTTACCTTGAACGTCGGCAACATCGAAGTGGAGCTTCATATACCGAAGGCAATGAAGCACATGCCGTGTCACGAGGAGCTTGATTACATGGACCTCCTTGATGAGGTCATTGAAGAGGCGATCCCCCATTCCATCGGCGCACCCCACGAAGATAGCTTCGAAGAAGGCCTAGACTTGGCCGAAGAAGAGAAGATGGAGCACTCCCCCGATATCTCCATGACAATTGACGATGGCGACGCTGATGTCGCAAGAATACGGGAGCTCTGCAACCTCTCGAAGTTGAGGACTCCAAAGAAAGCTTCACCGATACGAAAATCGGTGTCACCGGCAAAGAAGAAGACCGGAGCAAGCTCTAGCTTGGGGGAGCCACCCCCCAACATCGCCCATGACGAAGGGGCACTGAGGAAGACCTCACACCACCAAGATCCAAATCCGAGTGGTCTTCCAAGCAAGTTCGATGGGTGCATCTCGTATGCACCCAACATCAAGCGTTAATTGAAAATCATTAGGGGTCGAGCTCAAGACCTAAAACGAGCGCTTGTCGGGAGGCAACCCGATGGTTATCGCGTTCTTCTATTTTTGGTTTTTATTTTTTGTTTTAGACTTTGTTAGTGTTTTTGAGTCGTTCGCCCGAAAAATTTTGACAACGGGTCCTATTTTCTTTGACAGTAGAGGAGAACGGGATATCTATCATATGGAGGATGACTAAGGCAAAGAAGAGCGCTCCAGGAATGTGCTCAAGGCTTAGGAGAAGGAAGAAATCAACTGGAGAAAGAAAAAACAGAGACTAGAGCCAAAACGGAGCATCACAGCAGAAAACAGGGCCTCACTCGGCCGAGTACCTTAGCCACTCGGCCGAGCAATCAACATCATCCTCCCGAGTGGCGCACCAACGAGGGAAGTCTGATGCACCCAACTCTCTATTCTTTTTTCGATTTCAGAATAAATTGCCACTCGGCCGAGTATATATCTTCACTCGACCGAGTGAAACTGATACGCTCCTAGGGCGAAAATTGCTGAGTAGCTTGTGCCACTCGGCCGAATGGACTTTTTCCACTCGGCCGAGAGTGGCAAAGCCACTCGGCCGAGTCGTAAGCAGCGAGGAGTTTTTAAAATAATTTCGTTACGATCACTCGGCCGAGTGATATATCCACTCGGCCGAGTCGTAACTAATCCTATATAAGCGGACGGCGGAATACGAAGCGTCAAATTTCTTCGATCTCCCGAACCCGCGCCCGTTCGACCCTCGCTCGCCCGCCCGCTGCCGCCTTCCACTCGCCCGAGCGCCGCCTCGACCGCCTGACCACCGGCGGCCGAGCACCGACCATCGACCACCCGAGTACCCCGACCGCCGGCGACTCCCTCGCCGCCGGCCGACCTCCGGTAACCCCGATTTCGCCCGTTTTCCCCATTTTCTCCTATATTTTGACGATCCGTGCACCTATCGAGCCCCTACCCCAAATTAATTTCATTATCTATCTAGTATACCCCTAACCCCCCATGTATTTCGAATTTTACACGCTGATAACGTTGTTTGATGTGTAGGCAATCTTGGGGAGCTTAGGGGAGCTTAGGGGAGCCTCCGGGGCACGCTTTTGGCTTAGAGGAGGCGGATTCTTTGCACGCATCCGCTGTTTTGCTCTCGCGGCGTGTTCAGGTACCATCGTTCCATTTATTTTAGCACACCGCGCGTTTTACTTGTTGGGTGAGCACTTGGGGTGCACATGCCGCCCCGCACACGACCACACACTCGGGGAGCTTCCGCCAAGCGGAAGCGGCCAGATGAGCCCGGTCCCTCCCACGATGTGGATGACTCTCCCCCGCCTACACCACCTCACCCCACATAGCCACTCCCAGCTGACCCCATCCACCCACAGCCACCACCGGCTCCTATCGTCGGGCCGCTGGGTATTACGTTCCGAGACGATGCACATCGCGTCGCTTTTGAGCGTATCGCCCAGCGCTCAATAGTGCCCTCCAGGTTCGCACACCTTGCTGACCTAGACCGCCTGGGGGTACTTGAGGGGATGCTCATGTTGTATGACATCGTGGGTTGGCGAGACTTTCTTTCTGTGTCGGCGGACACCTACGTCCGTCCGACACTCGAGGTGCTCAGCTCGATCTCCCGGACCGCTGAGGGATGCTCCTTCCGACTCATGGATCGAGAGTGTCAGATCACTCTCGATATGCTTCGAGCGTTCTTTCAGTGGCCCGCTATCCCCACACCCGACCGAGCCTACGCCCCCACACACATCCCTCCCCCATCCTTCGATTCACACGCCTTCTGGGCCAGGATCACAGGTTTACCTCAGGCCTTTGACCCTAGTAGGGCCAAGTCCTCGGCCATAGTCCACCCCTGCCTCCGCATAGCACAACGCCTTATGGCGACCACCTTTCTGGCGAGGTACGAGCCTGGGACGATGTCGACGCCTGAGCTCTATATGCTCTATGCGATGACTCGCCCCAGAGTTCTAGACAGGGATGGAGTTACGTTGGTCCCCGCTGTTGATATTGACGTCACTAGCTGGTTTTTGGACCGCATCATCGTATCGGTGGGCGCTCGCTCTCCGATATGTTACGGCGGCCTGATCACCCTGCTAGCCCTGATGACCGGCGAGGACCTTCCGGCTGACCTGCGACGAGCCCCGGGCCCCACTGCATTATCGATAGACGTCATGGCCCGGATGAAGATGCTTCGTCCGTACGGCCAGCGGCACTGGGTTTGGTTGCACGGTCCGTACGGTGCTGACTACATGATCCTTCCGAGCCCCGCTCGGACACACTTAGGACCAGCACACGACGACTGGCTTCCGGCGATGGATCTCCTGATCCCCGCCGCCTACGTGCTAGAGGCCGAGGGAGCTGAGCCTGCACCACCTGCACACCCTGCACCGCCAGCTGACCCTGTGTTCCCTCAGCCTGAGCCTGCACTTTCTGCCGCTCCTGACACTTCTGTCCCCAACTCTGCCAGTGTCAGGAGTACACTTGCTGAGCCTACGCCCACCACGTCTACCACTGCCACCACCACTGCTGTGCCCTTGTCGGTTGAGCCACTCACCTCTCTGCTACCTGAGCATCCACCCACCATACTTGAGAGCGGCGAGCCTTCTTTTGCTGCTGTCGTGGAGACCATGGCCAGTATGATCTCCGCTGGGATTTCACCTTTTGGACCCCACACTTCCTCCCCAGCGGTTGACACTTCTGTCTCCACCGTAGCTGTTCTATCTGAGAGTGTCGTGACGTCTGTCCCCACATCTGTGTCACTGACCTCTCTTGACGCCTCGTCACCAATTTTATCTTCCACTCCCACTGCTGCTGCTTCCACCTCACACCAGCCTGCGTCCCAGCCTCGCACTGAGGCTGGGCATCCACTGTTGAGCACAGCACCCTTACCACCCATGCCTGCTGTCCCGATCACCTACACCGCCCGTATTAGACAGCCCCGACCAGCTCAGCCTAGACCTGTCCGTCCCTCCGCTCCACCACCCCCTGACGCCTTAGTTCAGAGCGTTCGCGCTATTGAGGGGGGGTTGAGTGGACTCCAGGGCGATTTTAGGGCTTTGTCTTCCACAGTCACCGCCATGCAGCACCGCCTCGAGCTACTTCCCAGCATTCACTATTGCTTGACCCAGATTCTCGAGCGACTGCCAGGACCCCCACCCACCCAGCAGACTGTTCCACGTCCACCACCCCCACCCCCACCTCCGCCTCAGGACGGAGATGGCACAGCACCACCAGCTTAGGCACACCCTTGATGCCTCCGATTTTTTGTCGATATGCTGCCCATTCTCTGCTTGGTCTTGATGATTCCTGCCTACCCCCCCCCCTCCCCTCGCTATTTTTGTCCACATTTTGATCATCTCATTCTATATCCTTTTTCGGGAGTGAGGGAGAGTATTTTTGGTGACACACACATTTTTGCATCACTCTTGTCCTCGCATGCATCACATTCGCATCATATTTTTTATTTTGTTATTTTTATTTCTTTTTATCATGCATGCATGCATCCCCACCCCCCTCCCATTACACGTCTCTCGGTGTGCCACACTTCGCACATTGAGGACACTGTGCACTTTAGCTTGGGGGAGTGAGTTCTCACGCTTTTTGCTTTTGTCACCCTTTATTTTTAGTTTTCCCACATTTTTCCACTTTATCACTCACTTTTTCATCACTTTTTCATTTTTTTACCATGCATCACGTTTTTCTTATTTTTCTTGTGTGTTGCATTGTAAATAGTTTTTATTTTCGTTTATCTTTATTTCTTTCATCTTTTGCTAGAGATGACTTTTCTGTGATGATGATGACGTGGTGTTAGCTTTTCTCTATATGCATGCTATATTTGTCATGCCATAACCTCTTATTTCTGATATCATATGCTATGTTCTGCTTTGCATTTAGAAATAGTAACCCACTCTCTTTTGGTGTATGAAAATGGATGAAATTCTATTATTAGCTGATGTCTGATTATTCATATGTATGCTATCGTAAAAAACATACCAAGATTCACGCATTGATGCTTATATCTGGAGTATTGCTTTCCTTTCTCTCATATCACTTCTATATGCATGATTTGTATGTTTCACTTCAGGTTGATTGAATTGTTGCTAGCAATGATAAATCTGGATTAGTTTACTTTTTGCGATTAAACTGAGTAGATTATATTACCTTGCTGAAGTTGTCGTGCACGTCCTACAGAGTGAACTGAGAGATACATTTATTTCTTTCTCCACATATCTTGAACATTATTTCTCTATTTTAAATTCATTGGTGAATCTCCCCTTAGCGATTCTATTATTGGCATTCCCCCGTTATTAAAATCACATGCTCCAAATTCCCCAAAATCCAAAGAAAAAAAATACTTGTATATCCTTCTCTTTGATTTGGGATCATTGTGTATTTATGCTATTGAAAAAAAGAGAAAAAAAAAGAAAAAAAAGAAAAAAAAGAAAAAAAAAGAAAAAAAAGAAAAAGAAAAAGATTTGAGAATAAGAAAAGAAAAGAGAAAAGTAGTTCGAAAACGATCCTATCTCATATACTTTGTCTCTTTCTTCCCTCTTTTGTTTTATTTTTGACTTTTTGAGCTTCATAAAAATGGGGATGTAAATATCGTTTTATATATGCCACCACGCTTATAGATAAGCTTGGGGGAGAGAATCCAATGATGTGTGAGAGAGTGACTACTTGACGGTGCATGACGACCTAGGCTAAGTAATATTTTATACTCGGTGAGATTGCTAAAGTTTCACGAAATCCAGAAATCTACGCTTAGCATTCATTTCATGAAAACCGCATTTTTTCTATTCTTACTACTCTATCATGTGATATCTCTTATACTCCCTATAGAAAGCATTCAATTGAAAAGTGTGTGATCTACGATATTGTATACCGCTTTAGATGCTTCAGACGATGTTAATCTTAGAATTATTCCATTTTTCATGCTATATCGATATTCTTGGGTTTTCTATTTCAAATGCATCATTATACTATGGTATCAAAATAAAAGACTTTGACATGTGTTTTATATTCGATGCATGCTATATGAGTAAGCAAAACCCACGTCCTGAGAAAAACGATCTAGCAACTTCCCTCTTCGTTTTCTATTTTGTTTTTCGTTTTCCGTTTTCCGCCTTTCCGCCGTTTCCTTTATCTTTATCCACCGGGTTCGCTTTTTACTTATCTTTCTTGAGGACGAGTAAGAGGTAAGCTTGGGGGATTTTGATCACTCCATATTTTACACCTTTTTTTGCATGATTGCATGCCATTTTGATCGCTCAAATCGCGTTTTTCACGTTTATTCGACAATATTGCGATGCTTTTCACGATTTGTTGTTTTTGTCGTATTTCAGGAGATTTGGAGCGATTTGGAGTGATTCTGAGATGCACCTACTCCGGAGTGTCACCGACGACTCTCTTGGGGGGTATTTTACTGTTGGAGAGGAGTGAAAGGAGAAAGAACGTCGTAGGAGCGACGAGGAGGTGAAGATATGAAGTTTGGGCATTTTTAGCACTTCACTCGGCCGAGTGAAGGAGTCACTCGGCCGACCATAGGAAGCCCGCTTGGCCGGCCAGAACAGACACGTAACAGAGCAATATCAGCGTGCACTCGGCCGACCATCACCATGCCACTCGGTCGAGCACCGAGTCACCCATCGCCCGAGTGGAGCCAAGACGACGGCGTCAAAAATCACCAACTCTCTGTTTTCCGTCAGTCTGCTCCGATGACCCCCTCGGCCGAGTGGAGAAAGACGGTCCGCCCGAGTGACTGAAGGCCGTCCGCCCGAGTGACCTCCGAGGAGACGACCCCCGAGACCCCAACTCTCTGTTTTTGTACAGGGTTCGTCACTCGGCCGAGTGACATTTGTCACTCGGCCGAGTGAGCCGCGCTGCCTGAAGCGAAAACTGCGGATTTGAGGCTGCGCAGGGGCATTTTCGTCAGGGTTTTTTGGGCGATTTTGGGGGGTATTTAACCCCAGTTTTAACCTAGTTTAAGAGAGCTTTTTCAGAACTTTTTGCAGCTTTTAGATTAACTTTTTAGGGATTAGATTTAGCTTTAAGGGAGGAGAGAAAAGTGAGATTTTGTTGGATGCTACCTTGTTCTTCATTGGTTTGTATTTCTCTCCCTCAAAAACTCAATTTTTATTGATATTCTGAATATTGCTATGAATTCCATGGATTTTATTTGTGAATTTCTATTGCATTTTATTATGAATTGTGAGTAGTTCATCGTCTTAGGGCGTAGGGATGAACCCTACGAGCCCAATTTCGAAATTGTGATGAATTGGTAAAACTATTGCTAGGATTGATTAGGGGTAGTTTGGGATTGCTATAATACGAATAACTAGGGATTCATATCGATTGGGATTTGCAAGAGATTGGATCCCAATTCGATAGGAAGCCCTAGATATTCGAATTGGGTTGCAATTGAATTCCTCCGGAATCGGTTTGCAAGAGATTGGACCGAAACTAGGGTTTTTCGATTGCAATTCTATACCAATACTCATTTGCAAGAGATTGGATGGGTAGGAACTATCCCAACCTTGGTCGTAGCTCGAGTTTGCACGAGAGTGGGCTCGAGATACGATTGAACGATGATGTTGTTCTTCACGCTAGTTTGCCTAGGTTAGGGTTTGCAAGAGATTGGACCCTACCCTAGGTTGGCTATAGACCGGCAATAGCGTGAGAGCGTGAGCTTGGTTCCACATTTAGTTGCAACTAGTTCACCCAATTTTCAAGTCTGGCAATTGTGAAACCTACGAGTCACAATGATGAGATACGGCAAGTAGCAGGGATTCCCTATCCCCTAAGCGTTTTTATTAATTTGTTAATCCCTTTATACATTTAAACGACTGTGACCGCACATTACGAACATTCTCCCGACTTTTCCTATAGCCAGGTGATTCGAAGAAGACACTGTTATTAGGCCTCCCTGTGTTCGATACCCGCTCGCCGCTACACCGTGCGCTTGCGGTAAGACTACGATCGTCGTCGCTCCGGGACGTGTATCCGGGGCGCGATCAGCTCTATAGACAGATATAAAGCTCGCCTTGTCGCGAAAGGTTTTACGCAACAGGAAGGGATAGACTACGAAGAGACCTTCTCACATGTTGTTCGTTTTACCTCGATTCGCCTGATTCTGGCTATGGTAGCTTGCTTAGACGTTGAATTACATCAGATGGATGTAAAGACTGCCTTTCTCAATGGAGAATTGGATGAGGAGATCTATATGGAACAACCAACAGGGTTTGTAAAAGAAGGAAACGAACATAAGGTTTGTAAACTTCGTAAGTCCATATATGGTCTTAAACAATCCTCGAGGCAATGGTATATACGATTTCAAGAAGTTGTCTTATCAAATGGTTTTTCCATGCTTGATGAAGATAACTGTGTATATATCAAGAGGATTAAGAGCAAGTACGTTATTATGTCTCTATATGTAGATGACATTTTAATAGCCGGAAATGACAAGGGCTTTGTGATAGATATTGGCTTTCATCCGTTTTTGAGATGAAAGACATGGGAGAAGCTGCATATATCCTTGGAGTTAATATTTCAAGGAATCGTTCAAAGAAACTTCTTTCTCTTTCACAAGAGACTTATATAAAGAAGGTTCTAGAACGTTTTAATATGCAGGACTGCAAGTCCATTGATACTCCTATAAGCAAATGCGATAATTTATGTCTGAAATCGTGCCCAAAGAACCAAAAGGAAAAGGAAATTATGGAAAAAGTTCCATATTCCAGTGCAGTTGGTAGTCTTATGTACGATATGATGTGTACAAGACAGGACATCTGTTTTGCCGTTGGAATGGTAAGTCGTTACCAATCCAATCCAGGGCAAGTATACTGGAAAGCGGTTAAGAGGATAATGTGGTATCTTAAAGGAACTGCAGACTATGCTTTATGCTATCAAGGAGATGCCTTGAGGCTCGAAGGCTACACTGATGCTGATTGGGCGGGTGATCTCGATGAACGACGATCGACCTCAGGATATGTTTTTCTACTCGGATCTGGTGCAATATCCTGGAGTAGCAAGAAACAATCATGCATCGCACTTTCAACTATGGAAGCCGAGTTTGTAGCATTTAGCATGGCAGTCCAAGAGGCTGTTTGGCTTAGGAAGTTCTTAGACAGGCTAATTGATGCAAGTGACTCAGGTGCTGTACCAATACACAGTGACAGTCAAGCATCTATAGCCTATGTCAAAGATCCAAAATTCCATTGTAAGACCAAACACATAGATATCCACTACAAATTTGCAAAAGACTATGATAAGACCAAGAAGGTAGACATAAGGTACATATCTACGCATGAGATGATAGCGGATCCACTTACGAAGGCGATCCCCATAGATGTGTTTTACAAACACTTATCATCTCAAGGATTCCATAAGAGCTAAGTTGTACCAATGTAAATTCCCATGTCTGTAAAAGATCAAATTTAATAAAAGAATAAGTTCTTTTCAACATTGCATATGAGTTTCTAGAAAATGTTTGTGTACATTTTAAAATCTCAGCTATATTTTCTAGTATGTCGGACAGATTGAGGTTGGCTCTCTCACATGAGCAACTGCCTTTATTATATCAGACGGATAAAATAAAGATGAGACCTGTTTAAAGTCAAAATCGTCAGACGGATGATTTAGAGTCATGACTTAAACGAAATGGTCGTATGAAAGATCTGCATCATATGGATGCTTACAAAAGATTTAAAAGGATTCTTAAATCCTATCTGTCTTATGCGGGATGTGGGTCCAGAAGATTATTTGAGTAGTAAAAGGGACTCAAAATCAGACATTGTGGTGTCTGATCATCATCCTTACAACATCATTAAGAGATACGCTCCCTGGGAAAGGAGTGATGTTGTAATACGTATTCATACTACGTATGCATTTGACCATTGGGTTAGAATAGTAATTGTGTTTACTATTATGTGAGACCCAAAGACCACATGGGTCTTAACTCGTTACCCTTATGGACTCTAATTGGTTCCTTTAGATTTGACTGGGTGATTGCTATCTTAGCATGTTGCTTATGGACTATGGTCAATTCGGTCCGTCTGGGCATGTTAGAAAAGCAAGTCAAGTCAAGATCGAAAGGATCGCAAGAAGAGGAAGATTAATTTCATATTCACATTTGGACTTTAGAGATTCAAAGCTGGCCAGCCAATTGTAATCCAGATGGGATTCAAATGTTGAATATAAAGTATAAGAAATGTGAAGAAATAATCTAGGGTAAAGCATGCGTTGATCTACTCAACTTTGCACCTCGAGGGGTGTTGTGTATCTCTAACAAGTGCACAACAGCGAACTCTATGCGCATGACGGTCACACGGCCTATTTCTCGGTATGATAAACAGAAGAGTTAAAGGAAAAGATGTTTTCTTACAATCCCCTCAAGTGTGAGTAGGAGATGTTGGATATGGACGACATGAATACACCCATGAGGGGATGTATGAGGGTATACGGACCTCAGATGTCGCGTGCACGAAAGCGTGCACGAAGGGAACCTTTTCTCGTGTGAAAAGGACTACTCGATAAGTGGAAAAAGTCACTTTATAAGTGCATAAAGGCACTTGATAAGTGAATAAAGAAGAGGATAAGTAAATGTGCTAATATAGGCTAATAAGCTTATATTTAGTTATTTCCTACAATAACTACCCCTAAAGCCTATAAATAGGACCCAAGGGTAAGGCATTTATACTAATCTTACCATGCCATAAGTTTGCATAAGGCAACTTGTGTTCTTCTTCTCCCTTCCATTAAAATTCTCTTCTAAATAGAGATTTAGGCGGTGAAACGCTGCTTCGATCCTCCGTGACGAAGTACCGACCGTTGTGGCGAATCCGAGGGTGAAGTTCAGAGACTACGGTGCAGCATACGCCAACGTAAGTCTATGTTATTATTCGATCCTAACGTCGTTGTTTTGACAGGATCCTACAGACCGTACCCTAGGCTTGATTAGGCGACCTAATTTTGACGAGGGGACTAAAATTGCAGTATTCATCACGGGCATAGTCCAAGTGGTCACGACAATACTCATGTCAATGACTTAACCACATAATTATGATACAGAAACAGTGATGGCACCTGCTTCTCATGGTCATTGCTATCTGGTGTTTCGAGCCCCATCTGTAGTAGGGTCAGGTTGTATGGTCTCACACAGAGTGAGACCTTCGTCAAGTAATATGTAGAATTTTGGGAGATAATACATTGGATATATGGGAATCGATTAAGTCACAAGGAGTTTGTGATAAAGACATAAAACTACAAAGAGGTTGCAGATTGCTTTTGGATTCGGGATAAATGATCCTGAGTGCAAGTGAAGATGTTGAGGGATGTATTCCCTCAGTTCATTTGTATTTGATGCAAATGAATTTTAATATTAAAGATGTGGATTATTGTATATGATGCAATAGAAAATAAAATATATATTGTAAAATGTTTACAAATATATTTTATAAAGGCATAGAAATGAAGAGGATTTTTTCCACGAAAGTCAGGGAGAAAACCGCGCTCAAATTGGAGTTCTAACGGGCCCACAAAGATTGTTTATAAGAGGTTTTAAATAGTATTTAAAGGGGCCCAAAGAAAATGACCCAACAAGTTTTTTTAAAAAAATAAAAGGAAGGGAAAGTCCCTTTTAGACCCGGCTTATTGGCCTGGGTTAGATTTTTTTAGCGCCCAAAAGAGGCGCCTAAGAGGCGCCCATATTTTTGCCCAAAAGAAAAAAGGGCGCTAGGTGGCACCATTTCACTTGCGCCCGCAGGGCGCGTGCATGGCACGTGCCCCTGCGGGCTGCGCGCACGTCAGACTTGTGGCACCCATACTGTGGGCCCCACGATTGGGTTTCTAAACCCTATGGCAACCTTTTGGCTGGCGGCTAACTTTGGACACATGTTTGAGGGTCAAACGCATTCAAAATTGAGCCCCTTTTGTTTCTATGCGATCACCGTTCAGTGCTCTTCGATTTGATAGGTTGTATCATTTACGAAGCTCAACAGTGAGGGAGGAAAAATTCACCAAAGATTGGCCTTTGCGAAAGGCCAACTTTAAATTGATTTTTTCACTCCAAATTTTAGTCCCACATCGGCTATGCAGAAAGGGGAGGGGTCAGCCGCCTAAATAAATAGGGGCCAACCCTCCACCTTGAAACTCGCACCAAGTCTTCAAATCCGAGAAGCTCCCAAAAGTTTTAAGCACGCTCGGATTAAGACTTAAATTCATTATTCCCTCTCTCCATATATTCTGCCTTGCTCCTGATTGGGCTCTCGCAAAGTTACGAAGGAGTTCGAATCAGATCTGAAGTCTTGATGGAGGATCCACTCATGGTGAAATCCTCTTCGGTGTGTGGTTAGCTCGGCAACAAGGATGTTGCTCGCCTCAGGATGCGGTGTGGTTTGAGAAGCGGTTTGGCTCGAGACGAGGTGCGGCTCAGGACGCGGTCCGGCTTAGGAGAAGCGGTGCGGGACCAAAGAAATGTTGCTTAAAACAATGCTTCGTTTTCGCAATACCAAAGAAATGTTGCTTAAAACAATGCTTCGTATTCTGCGAAAACGAAGTGAAAGATATGTAGTATAATTAAACATGCGTTTATAATTGCAAATAGGTTGATAGATCTATCCTTAGGGGTTGGTCGG